>JAJHJA010000641.1:0-504215 GCA_021202915.1 Heliconius himera
TGGAAATATAAAGTTAAGTAAATATTTCATCTCCTCGAGTGGGGATCGAACCCACAACCAGTTGGTTTTACAGTCATACTTTGTGCCCCTGCGCCACGACTGGCCACATTAAAGTTGTTTCGAATAATATTTTTTGATTTGACTGTAATTACAATTATATTATATAAAAGTTTTTAATAATTCTTAAATCTAAAGTTTTCAATATTACATACATCAATATGTAGTGTAAATACTATTAAGTCCGTTTGATTTTTAAATCAATAACTAAAAAACGATCAATCACAGTATTTAACCTGACATCAAGGCACGATCTTATCATATAATAGAATATTTAACAACGACAGTTAACCGTCTGCTTTGAAATAAAAAAAATGGCTTAAAAATGTCACAATAAGTTCAAAGGTGTTCTCGAAAAGACTTGCTTATTGTTCAACAGAATGGTAAACTCGAATTCCCATCATTCGCCATACGTAACGGCATACCGCAGACGATTCCAAAAGAAGATTGTGAAACCGACTAAAATGGAGACATTGAAACTAAGTTTTAAAACAGTTAGTAAAGAATATTGTGCGGAGTCATCCATATGTGGACTCAAGCATTTGGTTGACGACAATACATCTTGGTGCGAACGGTACGCTTGTGAAAGTACTTGAGAAGTGAACTTGTTAAGGTTGTTTCTTGCTTAGGCCTGTTCCGCGCAAATACGTGTTTCAGAGTAGATTTAATGTTGCTTAACATATTATCTAATGTTGTCACATAATTGTATAGGAACGTACGTTCATGTATGTGAGCTTATATTATACGTGTACATTACATGGTGTTTTAAAAATAGTTTGAAAATATTTTATCTCAATTGTAATGATCGCAGATTATTGATGTGGTAGTTATATCTTCATATCTATTAAATATAGGCAAATAATTATAACAAGATGAAACATTAGGAAAATTTATATATATTTTTTTAAATATATGAATTAGATTCATAAAACATGAAGAAAATTACAACTTTTCAATTTTTTTTTGGGAATATATTGCAATTTTAAGAGTTCAGAGGATCAAGCTCCATCTCATTATTTTATCTTAAAATTTAATACACATTAGAGTTAACTCGTGTCATATATCAATATGATATACATATATATATTATTTTGATATTTTACAGAGTTTTCTGGATAATAATAATGATCAGCGCCTTGGTGTGCTCCGTGTCGTTAGTGTTTGTAACGTTCAGGAGGTACTACCGCGCTCCGCTAGTAACTACACAGATGCCCGAGGGAGTGTCTGTCAGTAAAATCATTTTCCCCGCAATTGGAATATGCACCAATAACAGAATTAGCAAAAGAGCGATAGTAGATCTAGCGAGAAACTTGTGAGTTTCAAAACTTTATTTTTATTGAATCGTAATTTATACCTCTCCGTACCTCAAGAAGGATAGGATAGGATCACCACCACAAAAAAAACACAAAATTTTACGAATTTGTTGCGATTATTTTGGGAAATTTTCCGTTTTGTCTGCACACGCTGGGTTAGGTTAGTCAAAGTTCAATCTGTGTGCGAGAATTTCAAAACGTTCCACAGCTTTACTCTATGGGGCACATTTTGACCATTTACTCAAAAACTACAATTACAATTATCACCAAACTACTTCGCTAGGATCGCCGTGTCGTCCACAACGTTCCTGCAAAAATTCAGAGCTGTGAGTTAACGGTCTAGGAGGAATAGCATTACAACGAAACACTTTTGACTAGTAAGAGCTTCGCTTCGCTCAGCCCGGGACGGAACCCTATGGATCGGTCAACAAAGTAACAAAAGGTCACTAGTGACCCCAGGTCACTTTGTTGTCCGTCTGTTAAGATCATTTATGTCGAGATCGTGTTAAGGTATCTAGCTGAAATTCATATCGAATATTCAGGTCTATGGGCCCTTAAAGCACAGAAAAAAATCAAGCTTTGACTACGTTTGATTACGAGTCAACGTGATCAATAGATACGAGTACTTATGAATCGATTTTGCTGCATTTTATATTAAATTCGCCTAAAAATTAAAAATAAAGTGAGAGATCCAAAAACTGAAAATTTGTAAATATTTCATACAAAAAAATCATTACAAACGAATAACTGTAATTCATTACACACAAAATGAGTGTATACGTACGCAAGCTTAAGTTTGTCAAGTATTGCAAATTGTACTTCTCGTTGATATACAATCCTAATATATTTACGGAACCATTGGTATTCTAGTTCAATTCGCATTTAGCGGTTTTTTATCAAATTAATCTGTTTTATGCATTTTATACAACTAGACTACAAGAGGAGCGCAACCAAAACTATACTGAGAAACAGATGCTATCTTTACTCCTTGGTCTGGGTTTGTTATATAACCAGTTGCCGATGAACGAGAAGCAGGTGCAACCTATGAAACTCCACCGTGCTTTAGGCGATTATGACGTCAACGAGCTTATGAGAAATGTTAGTAAATGATATTTAATAGATTGTTAATTTTAAGCTTTTATTACGAATCTCTTTCATCATGTCGTTAACGATTATCCGAGTCCGACTCCAAACATGGTTGTATTTTAATGAATATAAATAGGGAAGTAATTTTTCGAACTGTTATTTAAAAAGTCGAGATGTTATTATGATCAGTTGGAAAACATATTGAGCAGTTATTTAATGGCGGTTGATTAATTATTGCGACATTAAAACATGGACAGTAATAAAAAATCAATTAGTTAGGTTATTTTATCATACAATGTCAATTCTAAAAATAATTGAGCAGTCCAATAATCGAATGAGCCGTAAAAATGACGGAATGAGCGGTTCGATAAATAGTTCGGCAGATCAGAGCGAGCGGTGACATCCGAACTTAAATTGTCTAAACAATTAAAGGTTAGGTTAGGTTAAGGTTTTATTTTTACTACCTCATTGTTTACAGAATTGCTTAGAATGAGATTTCTTACCGATAAATTTCGATTTATTACTGCCCACAAGTAACCGCTCGTTTAATAATTTTTACCGCCCATTTAATTATTTTTCTGGTCAATTATATATTCACTGATCCATTTTATTATTTTTTATTACTCATTTTTGTATACTTTACTGCTTAGTTTTAACTGCTGAACTAGTTATTGAACGTGCCATTCATAATTTTTAACTTACCAAAACTGCTAATTACAACTGCCTCTTTAAATCAGTGCCATATAAATATATATGATGCCATTATTATAACTTAAATTATTTAAAAAATATATTTATGCAGGAAGTGCCAAAAAATACTATTATTTATTTGTAGCCAAATAAATGTCATAAATAAATATAAAGCGATAACACTATTTAATATTCTGTATAGCTAACACCCAGATGTGAGGATCTGCTAATGAGATGTGCTTGGAACGAGAAGCCTATGACTTGTTCGGAACTTTTTGATTTTCGCCTAACAATGAATGGATATTGCTGTACGTTTAATTATTTGCGTCAGTCTGATATTACGTTTGAAGAGTAAGTTATATTTTTCCTCCAATAACTAAATTATAGAATGGTTAGAATCGTGGATATATTTGTATTTACTATTTTAAAAACATGTATTCCAGAAAAAATAATGGATCTCGTAGCATGGATATGTATAAATATGGAAACAAGTCCAATTTTGATTTTGACCAAGGTCTGAAGGTTTTGATGAAATTAAATGAAAGTGATGACTTTTACTACAATATGCCTCTGCAAGGAGCTCAGGTACTAATACATAATAGGTACGTTGTTTTAATAAATTAATCTGTAGGAATTTGTTTATTATCATTTTTGTATTTTTTTTATTTCAGTTGCAGTTTTCTGATGCCTACGATTTTCCGGACGCGCCAAGTGGTAGTTTTGCTATGCAAATTATTAGTCCAAATGTTCAAGTAAGTAAATACAGTAATCTGCATTTATTTTGATATATTCTTATAAAAAATCTATGTTATAATTTCTTAGAAACTTACTTTGGTAAGTTGTTTAATTCACTTTCTTCAGATGACAGTTATGGTCACTGCAAGTTTCACCGAAGCTTCTCGAGACATTCAACACGTACCGGTTAAGCTTAGAGGATGCCTGTTCTACGATGAGTCTTGGTATTTACCTTTCTACACTCACAGCGATTGTTTACTAAAATGTAGAATGCTTTTTTTACTGGCAAAGTGTAAATGCACACCTTTTAATATGCCAAAAATGATTAATAAAAGAACATGTGATATGAGAGATGTGGCGTGCTTAAAAATGTTTAATGGTAAGACTAAAGGAGCGCAAGAAATTATTAATATAATTTATATTTTTTATGTCATTAATTTGTTATAAAACTTTTAGCCCAATCAACTACAGTTCGACCCAATGTGGATCCAATACCACCAGAATTAGAGCTAGATATAGTACATGGTGGTATTGATTGCCCCATGTGCTATCCCAGTTGCTCTAAAACAGCTTATAGTTATGACTTCACTAATGTCAAGATTTATCCGGATTACCTTAATACAGTTCCCGACAGCGACCGTATCAATTGGTTGTAAGTATAAATTATATGAAACCGAAAGATTTTCTCTTTCACAATTTTTTACTTATATGTATATTTGTATTTAATTAACTCTTTAATTTTTTTTTCAAATGCTCATTTCAATTTGAGATAAACGTGTTATCTAACGAGATAAAATATCTATATCACATGATATTTGTTTGCTTACCAGCTCTTGGTATAAAATAAATAATTCTAAACATTACAAGGTTACACATTTCTTATATATTAAAGGTACAAAGAATAAATAAACGAAGCAATAAAAAATTATATAAAATTTTAATAAAAATAAATAGCACAATCGTTACATATATAACTAGTTGGTTATTTTATCGACGAATTTCGAAAGTTCTAAATGCGCATTTATTAATTGAGCTTTCGTTCTTAAAGTTTGCTTTTTCTATTTTAGATTTTGGACTGCCAACTTTTTCAAGCCACATTTTCATATTATCTATGGCTTCCCTAGGACCTTGCATTTGCCCTACAACAGTTCCTTGGGCAGTGTTCATAACCCATCCTTTGAGTCCCAAATCCATTGCTTTTTTCTGGGAATGCTTCCGGAAATATACACCTTGTACTTTACCAAATACTTCAAAATCAGTGCTCATTAAATTGGTTTTCTTAGTTGAATCCATTTCAAAACAATTTTTATTGAAAATATACGAATAAGTTAATGATTTGTGTTGTTAGTTGTTACCCTACAATTGTTTACATTTTGACATTTATTTTCGTTGTTTTAGAAACAGTTCGAAGACTTGTTGATATTTCGGTTGCCAGGCTTAGCGTTGACGAGTCAGAATATTGAACAATAATTTTGTAAAATTTGTTATTTGTTACAATACAGAGTGTTTTTCTCATCACCACTTTAAATGAAACCACAGTTTTAAGTACTCTATAAAAACCTAATACAATTAAAACAAAAGAGATTTTTCCAAAAATGTGATTTTTTCAAACAAAATAATTCATAAAATTATCGTTATAATATAAAACGCTATTTATCAAGAATAACGCATACAGACACAAACCTATCAAAGCGAGAACGCTGCACAATAAGTAGGTAATGGCGGCGAGATTGAATTGCGTAAAATAGAAAGAGACATATCTCTTTCTCGTTCTAGTATGGTTTTTGAGAATGAGAAGTGGCAGATCGGCAACGTTAAGTAGTATTTTTATAGTAGTAGGTGTTTACGTTATTAGTAACTGCATTACACTTAAATTATTTTATACGAAACACAGTATAAAAATAATTTAAAAAATCCTGCGTCTAAACTGTTGAGGTATCTTGATTAATTTCATTAGGTATGGGTTTGAAATATTTTACCCTATATGCTGCTCCCGTAAAAGGAGCGCAAACGCTTCCACTCTGTATTATTAGCCTACATTACATAACAATTACAATTTTATTAAATCAAAATCAGCTTCACGCTGTATCCCGCACACAGCAGGGTAGGCAGAGGGGACCTAGTGTTAAGACACTTCGTTCCCCATTTTCTGCCGAATTCTGGAGGCATTGCGTGTTGAGTGGCAGAACTCAACGCCGCGCTTATCCTCGACAGCAGAGCGAAGAAATGGAAATATACATTTAAGTAAATATTTCATCTCCTCGAGTGGAGATCGAACTCACAACCAGTCGATTGTACACACACTCTGTGCCCCTGCGCCACGACTGGCCTCACAATTTTATTATAAAAAATATTATAATTCAAATAAATGCAAAAAGTTTTCTATAACCACACATTTTAATATCATCTTTTACTTAGTTGGTGTATGGAGTTCCTATATTTAGAATAGTATTGAAATGAAACTTTTGCAAACATATTATGTTAGTTGCCGTTTTACAGACAAGGCGCGAATTTCACCGGAACATCTATTGTGCATGTGAAGTATGCGAGGGAAGTTGCAGACTGTTATGGACAGAATGTTATTATGAAATGGTTCGATTTAATAAGTAAGTTTCTTTCACAATATATAGAATTTATGTAATATTTATTTTATATAAATTAGTTTGTTATTGATCAGACTTTGGAAATGCCTATTTCTAAAATATTGCGTTTCATTAAAAACATTATTGGTTTTTCAATTCCCTCTTGGAGAATTAATTATTTTTATTTTCTTACTCTGGTGACAATATAAGGCGCGGCGTAATATGTCTGTAAGTGTCATTCATAGTGTCTTAACACTTGGTTCCCAGCACCTACCCTGGAGGATACAGAAAAATAAAGAATTAAAAAGACAAATAAGACTAACAACAAAACTGCTCTAATATAATCAATTAGATTCTTAATAACTAAATTTGTCTTTATTAGGTAACATCGGATCAACGTGTGGCTTCGTAACAGGTTTCAGTTTTGTCTCGGTGCTTGAATTTATTTACTTTTTCACTGTGAAGTTAGTTAGAGAGATACATAACCGACATCGTCAAAGCATCCGCGTTTCTAGCGAAACGTCTGCTATTGACCATTTTGCACCTATAAGCCGGTACCGACCAATATATTGGAACGAACTCGGCGGATCCACCAAATGGCGACAAGGAACGCCTTATGAAAAGCAAGTTGAATTTCGGTCCTAGGTTATGTATGTAAATGAATGTAGTTTGATTTATGAATTATTATAAAATAATAATTTTGATTCCGATTTTTTTTTCGTATTACAAAAATATTTTTGTCAACGTGTGTCTAGTCTGTGTTGTAAATGTCTTTTTATGTCTATTTGCAAACTAGTTTAAGTGTCTTAGTGCTTCAGTTGTTATTGAAAATAAATCCTTTTATTATTAAATAGTAATCATTATATAGCTTAATATGTATATATTTAATTACCTCTGATCACTTTGTATTATTTTGTTATTATGATGTCCAAAGAAAATATTCTTCATGCAATTTTTAAGACATTAATCAATGATTTTTAAGACATTAATAATTGATTCTTGTTGGGGTGAGCTAAAGTGTGGGGAGTAGAGACAAACGTCGTCGCGGAGTTGAATACCGTAGGAAACAATAGGTGCTAAATAGGTACAGTGGAGGAGAAAATAAGGATTAAAATATTACTCACGTATGAACTTCACGTGTGTGGATGTGTCATCACATGTGCAGGTAATTCTGATTTCTATATCCAGTGTTTCATTAGATTTTTTTCTTTTTATTAAAATTTTGCCAGGTTTTTATATATATTTTTTTCATCTTATGCATTTCATTCGAATGCGTGTTTAACACATCATAATCTAAGTATATTAAATTATAAACTATTTTGATTGACATTGAGTCAATGGATGATTTACTTCGTGGTACCGTGAAGAAAAAGTCACCGGCAAAATTTGTTATTTGACATACGAAAACCTTATGTTTATAATATTTATATAATCGTAAACATAACCATATATAATCGTATAAGAAACTCTTTTTAACTGCTATGACTAGCAAAAAAAAAGTGGGTCCGCGAATTTGCCGCCTATCAAAATCAACCGCCCTGCGCCTACTCAGCCTACTGGTAAATGCACCATAGTAGTTCTGAGATTTAACACGCAAATGAAAGTATTGAGGCAAAGCGCTGCGTTGAGTTCCACCCCTCAATATGCAATGTCCCGTGAATTCGGGGGAAAGTGGGGAACGGAAATGTCTTAATGGATCATCATCAGATTGTTTTAGGTTCTCAGGTTCTTCGTCTTACGTGTCCTGCTGTGAAGCCTAAAAAAGATATAGATAAAAATGTAAAATGGCTCACAAAAAAAAACAATAGCGTTCATTATTTTAATGTCCCGATTTAAAAATTCTGATAGGATCTCTAAATTAGCTGTGAACAATGAAAACAGCCGCCCTTTTCCCACGAAACAAAACTATCAGACTTCATGATCAGAGGCCGTCTAACAAAATATACGAAAATAATAATATAATCAATTATTTACGAGATTCCAATGTATAAAAAGTAAGTTTATAGAATGTTTCTGTAGTATTATTCGTAAATATAGACAGGAAGGAGTGAAACAATGACTTCTGAAAGAATTAACAGATATTTTGAAATTTGGTGGCAAGGAATTAAAAGCTTACCAGCAACAACATCAATACACGGTTTTCGGTTTATTGCAGATACGAAGAGGCATTGGATTGAAAGGTTTTCTTATTGAATACCCATAGATCTATCTCTATTGATAGCAACTAACAGAATTCATTCCCCTTTTCAGTTTCAAGACGGTTTTTTATGGTAACAAGTAGACAAATGGAAACACCAATAAAATGTACCGTTTTTACTAAATGGGACCAGACAATTCCACTCTATGTTTATAATATATAAATTTAAGTTAATTTAATATTTTTACAAAGGTTCTGATTTTTGAATGAGCTGAAGCAAGGAAAGAATGCAAGATCAGTGTAAATGGTAAGATATTAGAACAAATGAATGAAGTGGTATATTTGGGAAGTATGTTCAGTAGACATGGCACATACGGGATGGATGTGGAAAGGCGTATTGCTGCCGATAACAGGGTTAACGGAGCCTTAGCTGCATTGATGAGACGGCGAAAAGTTAGCACAGCTGTGCGTTTGGCCGTGTACAATGCAGTGTTGGTATCGACGCTGTTATACGGCAGCGAAACGTGGGTATTATAGAAGAAGAATGATAGAAATATGAATGCCGTGGAGATGCTATCTCTTTGTAGGATATGCGGTGTCAGCTTAGCTGATTGAATCCGCAATGAAGAGATACACAGAATGGCATGTACTATCGAGGGTGTCACGGAGAGAATGAAAAAGAACGTGCTCAGCTGGTTTGGGCGCATCGAACGACTGAGTGATGAAAGAATGGCAAATAAAGATTTATGATGAAAAATTGAGTGGTATGAGAGATCCCTATCTCTCATACCACTCACTTTTCCATGGAGAGCTCGGTTGACCTTCTAAAACACAGTATAAAAGATACTGGAGGAAGGTCACGTAAAAAGCATGAGAACCCCCCGGAAGGCATGTATGAAGAAGTTGATGACAGTGGACGAGGCGAAAGAGTTATGTAGAGACCATAGCGTTTGGCGCTCCGTTCTCTCTGACTACCCGCTAGGGATAAAGCGTGAAATTAAGTTAAAGTTAAGTTAGTTAATATTATATTTTCTATTTTATCAGATTGTTTTGGTTAATTTTCGTAATTCTGTCGTGGTATGGATCGTCGCTTTTAATCGCAGCACAGTACAAGGCTTTTCAAGATAACCCTATATCATTTGTTGTGGAGACTACTTATAAAGACTGGAACACAAATTTCCCATCCATTGCTGTATGCGAAAGCGATAACTTTGTTCGCATTGAAAATGTTTCTAACAGGTAATAATAAAGCATATTTTTATATAATTATAATTTTCACGCAGGAGATCGTTATTGAAAAAGTACGACAGTTTCTGTCTGTAGACGCGTTGGTCATTGATTCGATCTCTACTTAGGGTAATGATTATATTTAAATTATTTCCATTTTTCCGTTCTGGCAGATAAATCGCGACGTTGAGTTATGCAATTGCGAAAAATCCCTCCGGTTCTCTGTTCCCCATTGTTTTAACAATAGGTTTATCTTTATCTACCCTACTATGCAAGAATAGACAGGTAGCTGGACTTTTTCCATAATATATATCTTCTTTAGGTGGACCTATTTTTTTTAAATAATTTTTTAAACTATTTTTACAGCTTGTGGGGTCCAGATCACGATTTTAGCATAGAAGAAGTGTTCAAAGAATTATCTTTTTTCAAAGGTGTAACATATTATATATCTGATTATTGTGGAGAAGACGATCCCTTAGACACGTGTTTTACTACTAATCTGAGTTACTATGCAAATATGGTAAAATATGACTTGCAATTCATAAAATACTTAAATTATTTACTAATTTATTATTATTTGGGGATAATAAACACTTAATAAAATTAATCCAGTATATTTCATAAAATATAAATAAATTCCAATTTATATCGATATGTGAGACTGACTAAATTGTAGTACAGAAATATTTTTTAACTCTTTAGACAACACTACAATCAAATACATACAATCTAATAAGCAAACAATGTAATATTATATGTTGTCCACAGTAGTAAATTCTAATTTATTTAAGATAAATATTATATTTTAAATAGGTTCGGAATCCATGTCGAGATATAATGTTCAATTGTTCTTGGAATGGGAAACCTTTTGATTGTTGCAATTATTTTAAACGTATAGAGACTGAGTTCGGTCCGTGCTATACTATAAACACTATTCAAGGCAGGTTAGTGAAAATATTTTTGTAAGTATAGTATAAGATTTTATTGATAGCATTTTTTTACCCTTATGTAAGCACTGATAAGAGTTTTATCTAAAATAGCTTCTGTCTCTATATAACTCTATTTGGTGTATTTAAGTGCTTCTTAATCTTTAAGATAAAATGAAAAAACTATAATATATCTAATAACTGGATTCTTTTGCCTTAATATACAAAAATATTGTGTATGTCATAAATATTCCAGATCAAATGCACCCAAATTAGAAATGATAAGCAACAGTACAACAGGTCCAGGGACGCTGAACTTCGATGTTGGAATTCCTGTAAAAATTTATATACTAAACGAAGAAGAGGTGCCTTCTTTAACGGCTTTGGGCTCTGATGTCATAATTATAAATCTAGAATTTAATTATAGGTACCTAATATATAAATATAAAATAATAGCACTACTTTTTATTGATAAAACTACTAAAGCCGTCGTGGCGAACGCTGCGGTCGTGGGTCCGATTCCCACTAGGAGGAACTAAATGTTGTATTATGGCACTTTACCTCAAGAATTCGACGGAAAATGGGAAATGGAAATGTGTTTATGGGAGCGGAGTGTCTTAACACTAAGTTCCCAGATTCCCTCTACCTACCTTGTTATGCACGGGAGATAGTGCGAAGCAAAAAAAGCTAATTATAATATTTAATATAGATTGGACTTTTTGATGGAGACATCAATTGAAGGTTAGGGAGTTCGAATATCTCTACTTCCTCGTCAAGACGAAAAAAATCTTAATAAGTAGTAAAATCTATATCATTCAATATTATTAAATAATAATTATAAATATGTAATCACAAAAGAATATCTTTTTTTTACATATCTACTAAACATTTAGTTCTAAGAAGATTTTATTGTTATACCAGACGTTATATCACAATAAGGAACATAGTAAACGACGCCGCCGCTCGTCTAATTTCTCCAGAGAAACGAAAGTGTCGATACATAGATGAAAACATATTGACTGTATACCCATACTACTCCTATACGGCCTGCACTGTGCAGTGTAGGAAAGACGCGCAGATGCGTCACTGTAACTGTACCAATTTTTTTATGCCCAACACACCAGAAGAAAAGAAATGTAATATGAGTGGAATTTTTTGTCTCAATAAAAATTTACTGCGGTTGTCCGTATGTATCGTTTTATATATATTTTTTATATGTATGTGTTTTAGCGAGAATTAAGTTTTATTATTGATTGTTGATGATGTTGTCTATCGTTCTACTAGGGCTTCTCCCCTTTGCAAGTGCCATTTGCATAAAAATGGTTCGAATCCCGCTCGAGGAAATGAAATATTTCATATTTTCGCTTTGACAACGAGGCAGAGCGTGGTGTTGAGTACCGCCACTCAACATGATACAAAGCAAGCCTCTAAAAATTCGCCGGAAAATCGCTAATAAAAATGTCATAGAAAGTACGGAGTATCTTAACACTATGTTTCGGTTTCCCCTGTCTATCATGCTATGGGTGGGATTTAGCGTATAACTAAAAAAATATAACATTTTTCAATTTATTTTTCACATGTCCGAAGGCATTAAAAGCACGTTGGTCAAGGGCTAATGGTTTATACTGCGACTGCCTACCATCTTGTACAGAAGCAGAGATATCGGTCGTTAAGGATTTTAAAGAACCAAATACCCGTAACTATTCTTCCATAGAGATAGGTTTGTCGACACTCCCAAAAGAGATGTATAGGAGAAATGTTGTCAGAGGCGTTCTTGATTTAGTCGGTACGTGAAATGATTTTATAATTGATTTTAGTTTAATTTTTTGATCAATATTATGATTATACATAAAAATATGTAAATGTATGAAGAAGTTGATGATAGTAGACGAGGTGAAAGAAGTGTGCAGAGAGTATTAAACTCTTAATTATAAAAAAAAGTATTATATAGGAAAATACAACTATTTTAATACCTTTATGGCCCAGATGATATATGCTAAACCAAACGTGTTGCATGTTTCTGTTTTAAGTACTCGGGAATGTCCCTGTATTTATAATATAGGTGTTTCCCAGTATAGTCAGACAAAACGCAGCTTAGGCAATGAAAACGCATTGTTTCTAAATGAATAGCATATGATGAACGATGTGATTAGTTTAGAAGGAAATACCAAAATATAAAACAGCATAATTTTATTTGTCATTAAATGTAGACTAATCATTCTGTATACTGCTTATATATATAACTTTTTAATACGTGTTTTTAATGGTATTATCACTTTTTAGTATCAACAGGAGGAACGGGTGGCTTATTTTTGGGAGCTAGTATTTTAAGCTTTGTGGAGTTACTGTACATCTTACTAGTCAGACCGTTTTGTGACGTTTACAACCAACGCGATGATGATCCTTGGCACAGGAAATATGGAAACCGACCTGTACAGTTTAAGCTCAAATAAAAATTAAATAATGCATTTTATTGACATTGTGTGTATTATGTAATAAAAATAATATTTAAATATGAAAGATTTATTTTGTAAATTATTTTTCCAAGCAATACCGCTCTACAATTTCCTCAAATATCTGCAAAACTTTTGTTTTATAAGGTTCATTCGTCTCAACCATAGTTTTAATGAATGTCGCTTTATCTCTTGTAAGTATTTCTTGAAATTGTTCTGTATCACTAAACGTTTTCGTGGTTAATTCATCGTCTATCCATAATTGAGGCACTAAACAGGCACTCACAACCAAACCCCACAACCTTTGCTCATTACAAGATTTCAAATAATCTTCAAGAGATAATACATTTTCTATAGAAATTCCATTGATATCTAAAACATTCTTTAATTCTTTATAGTAATAATTTAGAAATCTATTCATATTATCATCTCGAAATTGTGGTTCTAAATTACAATAAAGTAGAAGCATAACATCGCTTGCTAGTGGCTGACATTTTACAGCTTGAAAGTCAACGAACACGCAGTCAATCGGTATTAAATTTTCACCATCTTTATTATATTTGAACAATATATTATTGTTCCACAGATCACGATGGCATATCACATTTCGATATTTAGACGAAAAACTACTGAAATTTAAAGCATTTTCCCAAACACTTTTCCAACAATTTTCTATTATGAACATAGAATATTTATTGTTACTGTACTTTGAGTATGTTTTAACTGCCTCTAGAGCACCCACCATACACTGTTTATACCATATGTTAGAAATATGGTATCCTCCACTATCAAGACGGTCAACATAGTCTTCATTTATATGATAAGCCCGACCAAGTTGTTTACTTCTTATTTCTTCATATACAATAGAAGATGCATGAAACGCAGCCAATGTTTGTAGAGCGAGGAGTGTATGATTTTCATCAAATGTTTGGAATTTGTTCTTAACAGTATATTGGAGAGCATTTAAATCTTCAAAAACCATAGTCTGGTTAAATGATTCTATTAAATTAGCACACCAAGGCTTAATACCTAAAAGACACAAATAATAAAAAAATATAGTATACATTTATAGATAATAGAAATAAATTCGGCAGTAAAATAACAATACGATAGCAACATTACCTGGTATTTTTAGTTTTCCTGTAAAGGTTGTATAAAAAAAATATTCCTTTTGAAATAATTTCATTTCATTTACCATATTAGCTTTCGCCTCATTCGACCTAGACACAGCCTTTATGAAATAATGGAGAGTTTTGGTTTCGTTGCTATTTGTAATCAATTCAATCTTTAGTTTCCAATATTCGGCTAGAAATCCAAGCATTTTATCGCTGGCACTATGAATAATACATTTTTTTACACAAATATTTTCAGTATAACCACTACTTTTCAAAATTTGCTTAATATCATTTGCTTTTAGAATATCGTTTGTGCTAAGTTTAAAATCACATTCGCAAATCATTTTGACTAAATAAAACCACACAATGGACACGAACACAAATTAATATATGTTAGAAATGTGACCATAAAAAAATTAATATTTACTTTAATAGAGCGCTATTATGTTTAAATTATGATATATTGATAACACTATTTACTTTTGTATTACCTAGGTACATTATCTAAGTGTTTTATATAATACTAGTTTCTCCCTGCAATTTCTTTTGTGTAGGCAATATAAAAAAAAATATCATCAACTGCTGTCATTGAATTTTATACTCAACTGGGAAAATGAAAACAACTTATATATTGCATCCAGTAGGAATCGAATCCACAACCATATTGTTAGCACTCAGGTGTCTTGAAAATTGTTAACAAAAACTAACCACTTTATTAAATAAATATTGCCAATGCCCCGTTTCTTCTTTTCACATTGGTTCTTCATCACACGTTTCACATTCTAAGGTTCTATTATAGAAGAGGGTTACCTTATTTCTCATAGCTGAACTAAAATAATTCTTCATTAGATGTTACAGATCTTGAAATTTTATATATGAACGGAGAAAGTTCATCGAGTCATCAAAATCAATTACAACCTAGATATTATATAGGTAGTTGATACTATGATCTAGGGCTACAAGTAAGTAAGATAAAAACTATTTTGTTGTATAGCTATTAAGCTAGTATGGTTTCATTCAAACCCGTCCAGTAGTTCCAATATGCAAACAAACACACAGACAGAGAAAAAATTTAAGTCACAGACTCTCTTTATCTATTTCATCATAATTTTTTCCACCAACCTAAGTATTTATGGTAAAAAGTACGGGAAATTAACTATTTAAAATTTATTTGTAATCATTAAGTTTAACATTTTGAATTAATTTTACGTAATAAGGATTAAGTAATATATTTTATATTATTTACTAGCGACCCACTCGCGGCTTCGCCCGCTTAAACTACTGAATTATTTATCTAATATGCTGAATTGCGTTCCTTAAACAAACGACACAAACAACAGAATACTTAAATGGTAAAAATCATAAACAACGCAATAGGTAGTCTACCTTTTATTCTTTTATGTAAAAATATTTAAACGAAAGATTGATGATTGATGATTATTTAAAGAGCTCCAAAATATATATATATAGCATAGCAGCATTATATGTATGAGTATAGCTAGCATTGAAACATTCTCTAGTCCAGCTCCTTTCTTCTGGCGCTGGGGAACGGCATCAAGGCCATCTGGCCGTGGTCTCGAGCGGCAACCATCAATATGGGTGCATCGTTAGGGGGCCCTTTGGCCCTAGGACTGTGTACCTGCCCTAGACCAGATACAGAGAGAGTTTTTTGGTGGGAATGGAAGGATAATCAAATGTCACCTGAGCGGTAAGCTCAGCCAGTTGAGACACTCAGTCAGGAGGACCAACTTAAGGCCGTGCGTTGGGATGTCATCGGTATATAATTCGTAGAGGGCAGGTGATAAAATGCTGCCCTGGGGAATTCCGGCAGCGATCGAATGGCTGCTACACTCTCCACTCGCACGAAAAATGTCCTATCAGGTAGGTAGTAGGTAAGAACATGCGCGACGTAATAGTGCCGGCCCTGAGCACTTTATGTGCTCATACACAAATTGCGAGAACTACGTGGCTGCTTGAGAAAGTCTCAACTTATATTGGAGAATATTAAATATTGAAATCTTTGTCGACTTTTTTCTGTCATCACACAAACAATAATTGAAAACTTAAGATTTTCACTTCCTGCGCAATGTATGCTTTGAGTACAGGAGTCACGCCACTATGACGCGATTGCGTCATCAATTTTTATTATTCTACCCTGCAACTTATTTGTGAACGATGATATAAAAGGCTGCACGGGCGTTGTACGTTCAGTCTTGGCTCTGGTGTGGGTTGTGGGGAGCACTGGCTAACCTCGACTATTTGGACAACTAATTATTTGATTAATTAATTGTTATTTTAATTATAAATGTGGTTAAGACCTATTTATAATTATCTAGGTGAAGTCTTGGCTCTGGTGTGGTTCAGAGTACTACTCGTACTCTGCCACATAACCTCGACTATTCGGGTAATTGGTTATTTAGTTAATCAATTATTATCGTAGTTATGAATGTGGTTAACACCTATTTGTAATTGCTTACTTCAGAAATCATTCAGTTATTTATGCCTTCAGCTACTATTTGAAACTACCTTGTCATGTGTTCACATGTGAGTAGAGCCAAAGGCCAGGACATGGTCGAGTGTTCTGCTCGTTTAACGCCCACCACGCGTCTTTGTCTAAAACATCAGACGTAGTACGTACGACGTATGTGTATAGGTTCCCCACTCCTGTTACCTAAATTAAGTGGGATAAAGATCTCTGATTAATAAAAGTAGGTTTATTTAATATTAAATAAACCTACTATATACCTAATATAAACCTTAAGTAATATTACTAACACAATATTTATTTATAGTGGCAACAACATGTCACACATACATACATGATTAACATATCACCGATTTCTTTACGAATATACCTAAACCTAAACCTTAAAAAAAAATAATATAATTAAATTAAAAAAAATATAAGAAAAAATATAAAAAGTAAGTAGTTCGGAGAGTTCGGAGAGTTCGGAGAGTTCGGAGAGTTCGGAGAGTTCGTAGAGTTCGTAGAGTTCGTAGAGTTCGTAGAGTTCGTAGAGTTCGTAGAGTTCGTAGAGTTCGTAGAGTTCGTAGAGTTCGTAGAGTTCGTAGAGTTCGTAGAGTTCGTAGAGTTCGTAGAGTTCGTAGAGTTCGTAGAGTTCGGAGAGTTCGGAGAGTTCGGAGAGTTCGGAGAGTTCGGAGAGTTCGGAGAGTTCGGAGAGTTCGGAGAGTTCGGAGAGTTCGGAGAGTTCGGAGAGTTCGGAGAGTTCGGAGAGTTCGGAGAGTTCGGAGAGTTCGGAGAGTTCGGAGAGTTCGGAGAGTTCGGAGAGTTCGGAGAGTTCGGAGAGTTCGGAGAGTTCGGAGAGTTCGGAGAGTTCGGAGAGTTCGGAGAGTTCGGAGAGTTCGGAGAGTTCGGAGAGTTCGGAGAGTTCGGAGAGTTCGGAGAGTTCGGAGAGTTCGGAGAGTTCGGAGAGTTCGGAGAGTTCGGAGAGTTCGGAGAGTTCGGAGAGTTCGGAGAGTTCGGAGAGTTCGGAGAGTTGGGAGAGTTGGGAGAGTTGGGAGAGTTGGGAGAGTTGGGAGAGTTCGGAGAGTTCGGAGAGTTCGGAGAGTTCGGAGAGTTCGGAGAGTTCGGAGAGTTCGGAGAGTTCGGAGAGTTCGGAGAGTTGGGAGAGTTCGGAGAGTTGGGAGAGTTGGGAGAGTTGGGAGAGTTCGGAGAGTTCGGAGAGTTGGGAGAGTTGGGAGAGTTCGGAGAGTTGGGAGAGTTGGGAGAGTTCGGAGAGTTGGGAGAGTTGGGAGAGTTGGGAGAGTTGGGAGAGTTGGGAGAGTTGGGAGAGTTGGGAGAGTTGGGAGAGTTGGGAGAGTTGGGAGAGTTCGGAGAGTTCGGAGAGTTGGGAGAGTTGGGAGAGTTGGGAGAGTTCGGAGAGTTGGGAGAGTTGGGAGAGTTCGGAGAGTTGGGAGAGTTGGGAGAGTTCGGAGAGTTGGGAGAGTTGGGAGAGTTGGGAGAGTTGGGAGAGTTGGGAGAGTTGGGAGAGTTGGGAGAGTTGGGAGAGTTCGGAGAGTTGGGAGAGTTGGGAGAGTTGGGAGAGTTGGGAGAGTTGGGAGAGTTGGGAGAGTTGGGAGAGTTGGGAGAGTTGGGAGAGTTGGGAGAGTTCGGAGAGTTGGGAGAGTTGGGAGAGTTAGGATCTCAGAGTTAGGGATCTCTACAAAATTTTCAATAATGTAAAAAAACATATCGTAAAATATCTTTAATCGCATACGCTGCAGAAACTGTTGAATAAAAGAATATTCTACAAAACTAAAGAAAATAATGCCTAAACAGCAGTTTAGTATAGAATTTGGAATAATCCACCTCTAAAGGTTGTTTTCGGGATTGACAGTTTGTATGTAACTTCGTTACTACAATTGCTAAGAATCTCAAATTTTGTATGGGTCATTTACAGGACGTAGATGTGAGGTGGGTATTCGAGAGATTCGACACCTATAGAGTTGATTTTAGGGGTTGATATTTTGTATGAATGTTAGGTATTACAAGTACTAGAAGTCTCAAATATTGCAAGGGCGTTATTTATAGGACATAGTGCTGCCTGAGATTTGGCTAAATTCAATCCCTACGGGACGGGATTTTAAAATTGATTTAGTGTTTTTATTCATAATTCGATCCCTAAGGGTGTACTTTTGGAAAAATAAGTTACAATAACATGTAATAACTATATTAAGTAATCTATTTCATATTCTACATTTACTACTACTTATTTAAAATTAAAAAAAAATATGAATTTGATCCGTTAATGGTAATTTAATACAGGCCAACACCTCGTGCCGATGCGCCAGTCGTGGCGCAGCGGCACGAGGTGTAACTGTAAAACTGAATGGTTGTGGGTCGATCCCCACTTGAGGAGATGAAATATTTACTTAAATTTATATTTCCATTTCTTCGCTCCGGTGTCGAGGTTAAGCGCGGCGTTGAGTTCTGCCACTCAACACGCAATGCCTCCAGAATTCGGCAAAAAGTGGGGAATGGAGTGTCTTAGCTCTAGGTTCCCTCTGCTTACCCTGCTGTGTGCGGGATACAGCGTGAAGCTGTTTTTTTTAATACAGTCTAAAAATCAATCGGCAGAAATTTTGTCTGCCTATCTGTCTGGGTGTTTATTAATTTGTTCGCGAATCCTGTAAATCCAAAGAAAGAAATTAATTTATTTCGGTATACTTTCAAAGCCAAAGTGTCAAGCCTTTTACAGATTATTGGACTACTATTACTAATTCGGACGGCTCTAAGTTGTATGTGTGTGAACAAGTGGTTCTACCTGATACTAAAATGATTTTATAATACCTGGCTATATATTACTTTATCAGGTTGATAAGGTAATCAGGTAATATCTTTAAATGAGAGATTAAAGACTAATAATAAGTGCAGCTTTAATAGGAGTGTGATCAAAAACTGGTGACACAATAAATAAGGTTTTCTCTGTGATTAACAAGCAATCAAAATTAACCAGGTTCAAAAGTGACCTTGATGCTGCGTTCACTTGCATAAATTCTTGGGAAGCTCGAAGCTTTGCAAAGAGCGACGTATATCACACTCGATTAAAAGCTTTTTACATATCCAAAATAATTGCCACGCCATTCCTCTTGCTTTCAATAGTCGCAGCCCAGCAGTGGGTTAGGTAAACCAGAAAATCACTGGCTAAGCCACCATGGCGGAAGCCATTGACGGTCATTGTTCAATAGGTGATCCTCATAGAAATCAGGACATGGCTATTTTTATTTCTTCGCTCTGGTATTGAGGCAAAGCGTGGCGTTGAATTTATCTACTCAATATGCAATTCTACCAGAATTCGGCGAAATGTGGGGAACGGAAGATCCCTTATGCCTACTCTGCTGTGAGTTATCCATATCTATACTTATAATAAATCTGTAGAAAAGTCGTTTCTGTACATTGAAAATATTTAAAAAAAAATTTGCCAGGGTGTTAAAGGATAATTAACAGAATCCATTTCCAACATTTTTTAATTTTTGTCTGTTTGTCTGTTTATCTGTTTGTCTGTTTATGTAAACACGTATCACGTAAAAAGTACACAATAAATTTAAGCAACTTTTATACATAAAAATTACAAATAAATCAAAGTAGCTTTTAGTGTTTATTTCATTATAATCGCTTCACTCTATCAAAAGATATAAGTATTTAAGTTTTCAAGAAGTTAATATTTGAGATAGTAAAAAATCGATACAAGTAACGCTATCACTAATTGCGATGGGATCTTAAATAGATGGCGCTGTGCATAAAAGAAAATATAGTTTGGAAAGGTTACCGCTACACTCTATCAAAAAATAATGTACTTAAAGTTTTAAAAATATTTATATTTAAAGAAAAAAAAAGAAACATACGCAATGATATCTATTGACTACATATGATAATGAATGTTATTATATTGTTGAGTTATTATCTGCTTAACGTTAATTACGTCATGTAAGTGTAACTGTGTACTTATAATAAATTTAACTGTGTGTGTACTTATAATAAATTTAACCTAAACCTAGTAGTATTTTTCTAATTGTAAGTCCAAAAGAACGACTTTAGAAACGTCTTATTTATTTGACTGTTGATAAATTTACGTATTTTTAAAGTACAATTGTTCATAGTACTAACTACAAAGTAAACTAAATTGAATTGTTGGTGAAGATTACCTTCGTAACAGTCTAGCTTAATTCGTAATTATGTTAAATAACAGTGATAAAGAATGACTTAATATTCAAAGAAATATTTTGAATAGGTTCTTCAGTCCGTTCGTTCGTTTATGTTATTAATATTTTTTTAAGAAACGTATAAAATATTTAACTTTTAGGAGCAACCTCTAAAAAATTATGTCTCAAGAAAAAAATGCTCTGACACTGTTTATAAAAATATCCCGCAGTATTATTTCATAACTTACAAGCGACACGTGCCGACATTACACTATTGCACCTGTATGTTGCATGTATGTATGTGCCAAGGTTATTTTAGGGTACATATCTCAAAATACTTATAAGATAACTTTGTTGTTTGTCCGTCTGTCCGTCAAGACTATTTTGTACAAGATCGGTTAAAGGTTAGATACCTCAATGTTCAAGTCTATATTCCCTTAGAGCACAAAAAATCTATCTTCTAAATCATCGCAATCAAATGACGATGAAATATGAGGGTTTATGCTTTGTCGCATTTTCTATCATAACTATAGGATAATTCCCGTTGATATACAATTACGAAATTTGTTAAGAAGTTAAAATTTACGGCACGTATAAAGGAAAATTCCAAAATTATTTTTCAAAAATTGAATATTTATTGTATTTGTGTCATAGAAAAAAACCATTAGGTACAAATTTTAATCTGTACTTAATTTGATACAAAATGACAACTTAATTAGTTATTCTTTTGGTGTATCTCCATTCATGAAACTGGTACGAAACTCTCGGGGCATGAGTACGATTTGAACTTGACCGAAAATGTTGTTTATTTTATAGATTTGAAAGAACGTGCTTTCTATGCGTCTTCTGTATACCAATTATACATTTAACTAAAAATGTATGTTACTTATTTAAAAACTGCACAGGAGCTAGATAAGTTATTTTACAAATAATATCGTGAGTACTTATCCAAATCAATTAATTAATAGTTAAGGCTGTTTGTAATATCTATATTTCTTAAATGAATAATCATGTAATTCAAGCGGGCAAAGCCGCGAGCAGGCCGCTAGTACAAATTAAAAAACAAGAAAAATAATCAAAATATACATATTAAACATTTTCACTAATATAAATAAGATATTATATGATAATAACAGTTATGTTAAAACAAATGTAGTTTGTTTAAATGAATACTCTATAATAAAAAATCACAAAAACGTGATCCCTGCCCTATCAGGAATGAATCCTTATCAGAGCCAGTTATATTTAATCATTAAATCTTTTTACGCATTTGTAAATTGTTTTTATAATTTAAATTGATATATTCTTTCTTAACATGTGCTGAATGTATCAAATTAAAATATGGCTCCATATCTCCATTCTAAAGCGTTCTAAAAAAAAAGTTCGTACATATAAAAGTTTAACATTTTTCCACATTAGAAGTCATTGTAGTAAAATATTCGAACACAAAGTAATTCAATGTTTTGTATGAATAATCGTGTAGTTCAAGCGGGCGAAGCCGCGGGCGCTTTGCTAGTATTAAACATTTCATTTCCTCGAGTGGGAAGCGAATCCAAAATCTGTCGCGTTTACAGTTGCACCCTTGCGTCACTAATGGATTCCTTCTAGGTTAAATATTCTTTATTGTAATAAAATACATAAAAAAACATGTTCTAGGTATACTATACCACGAAATATGTAATGTATTAGCTTACTGTCTTTTTTTCAACCAATTTGTGATCGTGGAGCCATCGTGGTGCAATGGGGCACTGATTATTATGAGTTCGATCCCCAGTCGGAGTAGTAAATTATTTTCAGTTTTTGATATCGCCTCTCATTGTGAATCGGGAAGGGAGTAGGGGCCAAACTCATATTTTAATGATATAGAGTTTTCTTATATTTTGTTTATAAAATCTAATAATATTAAAAATATCCATTACAGAAGTGCACTACTGTCATCTAGATAACTAGCATTGTGTTATATAGTATAAATATTATCTATTTTTCGATGCCATCAACCGCAAGCGGATACACAAATTTTTCTACTATCTCATCAAAAAGCTCCAGGACTCGTCGCCGAAAGTTTTCGTTTTCTCTTGCTAAATCAATAAATTCTTGGCTACGTGTCACGTAAAATAACCTCTCACACGTTTCAGGATCAGCAAACATTTCCTTTATTTTCTTATCAGTTAACACTATTGGCAGAATTAGAGCCGCTTGCGTCATTCCGAACACAAGACTTTCTTTATACGACGCAATAATACTTTCTTTGTCCATTACAGAACATACATTTATATTTTCCAATTGTAACTCCTCCTTTAAGATATTATAATAGTAATCAATAATCCTGTCAATGTAAGCAACTCGGTATTCTTTCGCTGTGTTGATGTATATGAGTGTTGATAAATCGAGCATAGGGGGGCAATACATTACCGTTTGAAAATCCACAATCAGGGCGTGGGTGTGTCCATCGTTAAATTTTTTTAGAAAAATGTTGTTTGCCCAAATGTCTCGGTGTATAACCGTGTTTCTGTATTTTGCACTGGGTTTCATGAGCTCAAATGCTGTGTCGAAAAGAATCGGTATTTTATTTTCTATATTTCCCATAACATTGGAGTTGGACTTATATTGTGAAAAAATTTTTAGGACATCAATAACTGCTCTCATACCCGTGTTTCGCCATGCCATATTTTTTAATGGTTCACTGAGATATTCACTGTAATTTTCCCAAATCCTATACGGCCTTTTTAATCTCTTAGTCTGGCATTCTTCAAAAATATATGATTGGGCATGAAATCTTGCAATTGCTGCTACTGTAGCCAATATTTCATCATGTTTTAAAGTACTTAGATGATGCGGCATGGTATAACCCATGATTCTAACATCCTCGAAAACAAGCGCGTCTTCCCTGGTGTATAAACATTTTGGACGAAAAGCTCTATGATCTGAAAGGAATAATACAAAGAAAATATTAAAAAATATACAAATTGTGGCTTGATGTTTTTAAATAAGTAATATTATGTAAACACATTTTTTGTACATACTTTCTCCTTCTTTAAAATTTTTAAATAGTTTCGCTAACATGACGTATTCTTTTTGAAAAAAGTTACTTTCCCTCAAGCTATTTGCTTTTAGCTCGTCACGATGTGGTATACACTTAACGAAAAATATCTTCTCAATTTTGATGCCTTCTGATTCAAAATTTACTTTTAAACTTAAATGTTCTCCAAGAAAACCTATCAAAGCTTCTGAATAGGCTTCGACAGTCCAATATAAATTACTTATTGAAGAAATGCCAAGTTGGTCTACTATATATTTAATTTCTTTTTCTTGAAATAGTTCCATGTTGCTTTAGCTTACTTGCTCGTTTAAAAAAATTTAAAACTTGTTCACGAATATCTCGTAAATAAGATAGAAATGATCTTTAATATCTCCCAGTCTTCGTCACTGATTTCAATTACACTTACAATTTTGATATCAAAGTGTATATATATCATTTATATTAGCAAACGTTTTCACTCTAGAATGTTTTATAGAAAATGCAGTATGTTTGTAGAACTAAAACTACATATAACCGTTATCTTTTGTATATTGTTAATAATGGTAATTGCTAACTTTATCACTTTACGTAAGTAGGTACTTACATTGAAGCGAGTGGAGTATGCATCCTGTATATTTGATTATTTCAATGAACAAGCTTTGTGTGAATCATGTTATTGTATATTAATATTCTTACATGATAAATGTAGTCAGGCTTTGTCTCCATCAACCGCAAGCGGGGAAAGGAGTATTATAACTTTAGATATTTTTATTTTTTCGAGTAATTACGTGTTAAGTAGTGGAACTTAACGTCGGGTTTTTGCCTAGATGCAAGACGAAGATTGAAAATAATAATTCATTCCTCCGAGTGGGGATTGAACCCACAACCGTCGCGTTAGTCACATCCTCTTATGGCTAAGAGAAACTCTGCTAAGTCTAAATATAAAAGAAATCCAACTGAAGAAAACCTAATTAGGTTCAAAACACTACGGAACCGATGCAGTAAGACTTGCAGAGATGCCCAACGTAAATTCATTCATTCCAATGTACAAAATAATAGTCCTGCTAAAGTGTGGAAATTTTTAGATGCAATGGGTATTGGATGCTCACGGAAAGCTGTGAAGATAAGCGAAAAAATAGATCTCGACTATATGAACAAACACTTTACAAATGTTAACATATTGAAACAGAATGTCAAAACTGACACCATCAATTCTATTTCCACTATCTCCTGTCCTTCTCCCTTTTATTTCTCTACTGTTTCCGCTGAGGACGTGAAGAAGCATGTGCTAGCCATTAAATCCGATGCTACTGGTAGTGATCAAATTGGTCGAAAAATAATCCTCTTATCTCTTATTCCTATACTTCCAGTCCTATGCCACATTTTTAACCATTCCCTTTCCGCATATACTTATCCCAATGCCTGGCGTCATGCAATAGTAATTCCTATTCCCAAAGTATCTAATCCTATATCCTTTACTGACTATCGCCGACTATCTCAATTCTCCCGTTCCTATCCAAAGTGTTAGAGCGTATAATCCATAACCAACTCTCATCTTTTCTATCCTTAAACAAAATCCTGTCCCCCTTCCAGTCCGGATTCCGCCCCGGACACAGCACTGTAACTGCTCTAAATAAAGTTAATGATGACATCAGGTTGGGTATTGATAATCAACAAGTTACTATTCTTGCTCTTCTGGATTTTTCTAATGCATTTAACACCGTTGATTTTGATATCCTCTTAGCAGTTCTATTATCTATTAATGTATCCTCTGAGGCTACTGAATGGTTTTACTCCTACCTACATGAGCGCGAGCAGAGTATTCATATTAACGACTAACGTTCATCTGTGTGTCGTCTTAGTGCTGGTGTTCCCCAGGGCGGAGTACTCTCTCCTCTCCTTTTTTCCATATTTATCAATTCCATAACTAGCTAAGCTTCTATCCCTTTCCTTTCACTTATACGCTGATGACTTGCAGATTTACATGTCTGCGGACGTACCTAACTAATTTTAATCTGCATACTATTAGTACCTGGAGCAAGTCATTTGGCCTGTCTGTAAATCCTAAAAAGTCACAAGTGTGTATCCTCGGTAATCCTAAACAACTGTCTAAATTGAATTTTCCTTCTCTTCCTCTCATTATCTTTGACAATTGTAAGTTAGAATGTAGCAATACTGTCAAAAATCTAGGTATAAAAGTGGACAGCTCTCTCTCCTGGGCTCCTCATATCTTTGACCTGAGCCGCAAGGTATACTACACCATAGGTAGGCTAAAGAGATGGAAGTATCTTTTACCAACCCAAACCAAAATATCACTGGCACATTCCCTCTTGCTGCCTATATTGGACTATGCTGACACTTGTTACCTGGATTTATCACAACAGTCAGTTATTTGTTTGTTTATTTATTTAGTTATTTCTCGCGTCGCTTTGCACCGCTTTATGCCCGCACTTTTAATTATATCCTTCCGGAATCTGGTTGCCTGGAAGAGATCACTTGTAGTGATAAGGCCTTTGTGCATTTTGTTTTAAGAAATTACTCTTTTGTATCTTTTCAAGTGTGCAATAAAGACTTTTATTATTATTATTATTATTATCCTTGTGCCCCTGCGGTACGATGACCTCAGGTTGATTTAAGAAATTAGATTAAACTATTTAAAAACATATATTGCTTCTTTATGTTATTTACTTTATTTCTAAAGTAATTTGTGAAATTGAGTTTCTAGTACATTACGAACGCACGATTCCAAATCTCGACTTGGACAATTCCTAAGGATGTTAGTTTATATAATAACTGATATTTTTGGGTATTTAAGGATATACAAAAACACAACATATAAAAAGAAAGATACAAATAAAATTTATGCGTTTATTATGTTCAGATATTGAATACAGAAGACGTTATATTTACATCTAAAAATGGTTCTTTTAAAATTTTCTTAAGTCTCTTTTCCTTGACGTCTTCATAATTAGGTGTCCACAACTGAACTGGTTTCTGTGTACTTGTTGTTTTAACTTCTGAGCTTTCATCGTCGCTGCTATGAGGGTCGACTTCCATAATATTTTCTTCTTCTTGGTTTTCTTCTTCAATTTCTTCATAACCAGATATATGTTCTAAGAATAAGGGACATAAGAGGCTTACGGGTGGCAACATGTGTGGAGCTCCAGACATGAACTGAAAAAAATAATAATTAGATGATTTCGAAAAAAAAAATATTGCCAAGCTTATAAGTAAACTGACAAAAATATACTTAAAAGTTACACTTAATAATAATAAAACTATTAAGAAAAAAATGAACATCAGACTTATGAATCAAATATAGTAAATAGTAGGTATGTACCTACTATTGTAATTAATTTGTATATAAAAAAATATTTTTAATGTGTTTCTTTCTAAGAATACATGTAAATGGCTAATCACATGAAAAATTGCAGAATGATAGCAACAATGCCAATCTTTGAATTAATTCTTTTAATCCTAGTTTGCAATTGTGTCTTATAGTTGTAAAAAACTATCTGGTGGATATTTTTGTTTTTGTACTAATATTATAATATATTACGTAGTATGGCCATAAATACTGTTACAATTAAAAATAAACAAAATATTAGTTTTGAATTTCGAATCTGTCATTTTTGTACTATTTTGTTCATTGTTTTCTCATTTTGGCGACATGGAGTGAGATGATAAAAAGAAGAGAATCGCTATGATTGCATTACATAAAGTACGTATAGAGCCAAATATAATTTTTAAAATCCTCCATTACTTGATATTAGTAAAATGTTTGTGTACCGGGCTATTGACAGATACAATGAAACCTTCTCTGTTTGTAACAGTAAAAAGATCTAGCCGCCGTTTTTTTTAAAGTATTAAGCTTTATATACTTTTAACGGTATGATATTAATGTAATAAACTAACATACTATATGTAACTAGCATACTAAATACAATAGTAATAAATGTTTATCAGCTTCACGCTGTATCCCACATGTGTGCACACAGCAGGGTAGGGAGGGAGGGAGGGAACCTAGTGTTAAGACACTCCGTTCCCCACTTTCTGCCGAATTCTGGAGGCATTGCGTGTTGAGTGGTAGAACTGAACGCCGCCCTTAACCTCAACACCAGAGCGAAAAAATGGAAATATAAATTTAAGTAAATATTTCATCTCCTCGAGTGGGGATCGAATCCACAACCAGTCGGTTTTACAGTCACACCTCGTGCCGCTGCGCAATGAATGTTACGTACAATAAAAAAAGTTTATTTTCTTTCTAACAATATTTATGGCAAAACTAAGTATATTAATGAAGCACTACAATGCAATACTCGTACAGTTTTAATTAATACTATCATCATATGTGATGATAGTATTAATTAGAATTGTACGAGTTGTACATATAAATATTTATATCGTTTTTTAATATCTATAAAAGCATTGTACAATATTTGTAATTAACATACCGTAATTATAGATAATATAATGATTATACTTATAAGTATTAAGATACACTCATAAACTACAATGTTATCAATGCCATACTAAATGGCATTTTTACAAATTAAAAGTGTGACACTCAATAGTAGTGTTTTTTGAGTAACTAATTAAAAAAAAGGTATTTCAATAAATTTATTCATTTTCGTTTTGTATAGTGGGACAAAAGGTAGTAACATGTTTTTTACATAAAATATAAAATAAAATATTAACCAAACAACGCCTAAATCTTTCAAATGATTAGTGTGGTCCACGAGAAACATTTCTAATATGTATAAGGCATATATATTATTTAATTGTTATAGTTCAAGTAAATTAAGTCGCAATTTATATTTTTTTAAAGGGTCAAGCAGCAGAATCTTGGTAAAACTGCACAGGCTTCTTATGAATTGTTTTTACTTATTGTATCGCTTTTTATCCGAAATATTGACACATTTTTTATCAAACATAATTTTGGTAAAAGCAATACATATTTTTTTGTTACAGATATATAACTAGCAGGATACTGCTAGACCAATGGTAAATCCATTGGTATATCTCTATCGCCTTAAACAATTTGCCTTCAAATTGACAAATCTTAGCAGTTAAAACGATATATAATGAATTACCTGAGCTATAGCGTTGTTTCCAAGAGCATCCTTGTTTAAAGCAAACACATCTGTCGCAGAATTTGAGCGAACATCGTAAAGCTGTTGTTCCGCTATAAGAGCACTAAATTTAGAAGTGGGTAATTTTCTTTTCGATATCACTTCAAGGTGGCTGTCGTTAGATTTTTCCGGTTCGAGGCAATAGACTTCCTGGTAATAGAATACAACATGATATAAAAATTCTTTATAAAGAAATATAAGTATCCGAGGACCAAATTGTTTAGATCTACGAAAAAGAGTAGACATATTGAGGTGCACTAGTAGCGTCTTAGTTTCGGAAAATAACATATAATTTATATAGCGTTATACAGTTAAAGGTGATATACAGGGTGGAAGAGGCAGCGCTCCATTTACTGAAACAGCATATAGGGTAAAATATTTCAAACCTATACCTAAAGAAATTAATCAAGATGCCTCAACAGTTTGGACGTAGGATTTTTTTTTCATTTCACGATTTTTATCCATACCTGTATTTCGTGTGACGTGATTACGTATAGATCCCAGTAACATAAACACTTACTACTACAAAAATACTACTAAAGGTTAAACAACTTTGAACTTTATCGCTAATACATACGACTCGATTTCGAAATTAGGCGTGTGCGGCGGTGTTCCTTTGATAGGTTTATGTGTGCGTGCGTCATCCTTATAAATGGCGTTATGTTTTAAAATGACAATTTTATTATTTATTTTGTTTAAAAAAAAACTTTTTCATTTTTGGGAATTTATTTTTTTCTGAATTATATTAGGCTTTTATAGAGTAGTTAAAACTGTGGTTTCATTTAATGTGGTGCTGACACTTCCACCCTGTATATAAATATAAAAAATATCATTTAAGGAAATTTACTTTGCAATACATATAATGAGTGCTAGTCTTTGATAAGAAATTTTAAGCAGTTAAAACAATAAAAGATTGGCCATAATTTTAAGTTTATATTAGACTTAAAACTGGTTTAAATCGCCCTAAATCCATATGTTTTTGTGTGTCATATTTCTTTACTTACAGCGTTATTCCTCATCATATATAGCCGCACGTCGTCTCCCGAGGAGGAGCCAAAAGTACATTTGTTAAATATACCATCTTCTGGGTTTAATATTTTCTTCTCGGCCAATATAGGTGTAGAACTGTGTGGAGTGAATACGAATACTGAAAACAAAAACATAAATAGAGGCCGACTGTGAACGTGGAAGGGTTTTTATTCCCACTCGAAGAATGCCTCCAGGATTTGATGTAAAAGGGAGGACAGAAGTGCCTTACAGTAGGTTCCCTCTGCCTATACACTCCTATCTGCTATATAAGGAATACAGGTGAAGCTAAAAAAAGTATTGAGTGTTTTATTACCGTCATTATTTCTGGTGATCATCGCCATTTTGTTCGAGAACGGATCAGATACTAGACACGTTGCTTCTATTTGCACCATCCACTTTATAGTCAACGAAAGAAGGCTCCAGACGGCAACACAGCTTTTAGTTGTACAAACCAGCTGTCAGGAAATAAAATTTTATTTATTTTTTATTTACATTTTATCCTGCATGTAGCAAGTTAGGAAGAGGAAACTTAATGTTAAGACATTGTCGCGTTTAAAGTCGGACGCGGTGTTGGAGTACAGCTGCGGCAAGAAAGCTTCTAGCATAAATTCATTTTATAATAAATAAATTGGTTAAGTATATTAATAAAACACGTACAAATTAAATTGTTTGATATCAAAAAGATTATTATTATATATCATTTTACTCCTAATCAAATTTCTATACATTTTAAAGCGAAACTAATGTATAATATAATTATACAAGAATGTTTTAATTTTTAATGTCTATTGCTATTTTGTGTAGGTAATTCTGGAAGTAAATAGTGAATGTTATACTGCTGTCTGAGATTCACTATAATATAATCCTTTAACTGTACTATATTTACAATAAAAATTTTCCACCAAAAGCTATTATTTGAAATATAATATATATGTGGCGTCGTTGGGTTTCGAACCATGGATAAAAAAGGCTCAAAAAAAAAAAGAAACTTACATAATGTGCTGCGTCATTATTTCCAAAACGTACATATTCACCCTTGGGCCGTAAAGCGGGATGAGAGAGGGTAGTACGTAAATTACACAAGTGACTGTCCCATAGTGTCAGTTTGACACCAAACCACGCCGCAATCAGGGAGCCGTCTTGGGATATGGCTATTCCGCCAATTAAATTATCACTTACATCTTTCACTTTAACCGCCTTATGTATATTAAATATCTTATCAACGACATCACGTGTCTTCCCAGGCCACTTCATGTACGGCAAATTCTCTGTATCACCAGATTGTACATTTTCACCACTTTTGAATTTATTTAGTGTCTGATCAGACAAGATACTGGCAACGCCTGATGAATAGTAACAAGCTGTCAGGCAATGCCAGTAAATTCTTTTGCCACCTTGTTGAGAAACATCTCTTTTCCATATTCTAATTTTTTGGTCCGAGCCCGACGACACGCAAAACTCGCCCTTATCGTTCAGTGCTAAAGCCGCAACTTTGCATCCACCATGGGATAAATTAACGCAAGTGTTTAATTTAAAACGTGTAGTCGCATTACTTTGTAGTGCCCAAAATTTGAGCTTTTCTTCGGGATAATTTATTTTGTCATATCTGTATTCTGACGTGACGAGCCAAGTGCCGTTGGCGCTGGTTGCAGCGCAGGTGACTTCGGTCTCTCGGGGAAACAGGTTTTGTCTTTCTGCTGGTATACTGTTCATGCGTGTTATGTCAATCTGTGAAATATTTATTAAAAATAAAAATGTTAATAATAAAAAATATTTTATACAATTCATTTTTTTTATCTTGCTTGCTTCACTCTTTTGTCTTGCGTATAGAAAGCAGAAAGGACCTATATTGTATTATAGTTAAGATAGGAATTGCATGTAGAGTGGCGGAACTTGGCGCCGCACGTTATCTTAACAAGGTACGGCGCCAAAATTGAATTATTTTCCCCACTCTGAAAAAATAAGGTAATGAAATAATTAACCCAAAACATCGCTTACACATTATCTTCAAAACCTACAGGGAAATTAGTGTTAAGACACTCCGTTGCTCACTATCGCCACCAGAACGAGGATATAAGGATAATATTAATGCACTCTAGTGACGGCAGGGTGTGCAGGAGCACAAATTGTTCGATTCTCACTCAAGGAAATGAAATATTTAATATTTTCATTTCTTCACTTTGGTGTTGAGGACAAAGCGCAGCGTTGAGTTTCACCACTCGACGAGTAATGCCTCCAGAATTCGTCGGAGAAATGAGGAACGCGGGTCATAATACTAAGTTGCCTCCGCTTACCCTGTTGTGTGTGGAATACAGTGAGACGCAAAAAAATATATGAATTCAATAATAATAACTTAATAATATTTGCATAAAAAAAGATTACTTACATTATAAAGCACTTTATCCGTGGTTGTTGAATATAATTGTAAATGACCAGTTCTACCGGGCATGACTAATGCAGAGAGCCGCTTGTGATATACTAGAGGGGTATTGAGCGCCTTCGTCATAGGGGACAAACCACCACATTCTAGTATAGTCGTCGTTACATGCATTTGTGCATTTGCTATAACCACACCTGAAATATAATTATAACATTATTAGTATTAGCTGTACAAGATCTGACTATATGCGCGAAGGTTGCGGGTTCAATTCCGATTTGGAGAAATAAATTGCTCTCATTTCTTCACTCTGTTAAAAAGACGACGGTAGTGAGTTCATTCACTTATTCACATAATATTTCTGGATTGTATGGGGAGATGGGTAATTTATGGATGAGAATTGGTAATATATAGATATTATATTATATTATAAATTATAAATAAGTAACTTACAATTATTAGACAAAGTTACAGCTATATGAGTACTATTAGCTGTAACGAATCGGGCCATGCCGGGCAGACGAGGTATGAAAGCTTTCTCATTATGTTTATGAGCCAAATCACCTAGAGTCCATTTCACCAATACTTTTTCCATTCCACCAGAAATAATGTAGCTTCCTGAAATAAATATGCGCCATTATAAATAAATCAATCACTTTAAAATAATAGAAAACATATTTTTTTTTACTTTTTTCTGTATCTGGCATATAGAAGAGTAGGCAAAAGAAACTTATCAAGACCCTTCAACTCCACTTTCCAATAGAATAAGCAATTAAAAAAAATACTAAGTTCTTACAATTTTTTTGTATGCTTAAATTATTTTAGCTTTTCTTTTTAATTTACCAAAAAGTTTTCTATGAAATGTGTTTTTAAATATTGACCAGTAACAAACATAATAATTTCAACATAGCTTGAGTAGAATGTATAGCTTATTTCAACATAGCTTGAGGAGAATGTATAGGTCAGAGCACTTGGATGGTTTCCGAAGAGGCACAGGTTCAAATCCAGCTACATTCAAATTTTTATGTTTTCTAATAAAAATATTTTTTCTTCCTAAATGAGGAATAACTATACTGATGTATTTTAAAAAGTTCATGTGAATGTCTATGCATGAAAATTATTAAGAGAGCAATAATTTGAAAAAACCCTCTTGCAATATGCTGTAAATTTTAAGACACATTGTAAGATATTGTAAACTGTTGTATCTGCCAAAGTTATCAAGATAAGAGTGAAATATGCGAGAATTCTTTAAAGTAGGAGTGCAAATTTGAACTTCAGAAATTAAATTTTCCTTTATATTAATACTTTATAGTAGTAGGTGTATAGCAAAACATTTTTTTTATAACATTTTAATAGTATTAAAAATTAAAAAAACAAAAAATATTACCTTGAAGAGAAAAACATACAGCCATGAGAGGCAAAAAATGCCAATGCAAAATTTCCCTAGCAACACTTCTATAGTCATATAAGTTTCCTTTTACAATAGTAACTCTGCCAAGTGTATCAGTAATGGCTATGGCATTATCTTTAGGATGAGCATCTACTGCTAATATGCGGAAGTTAGTGTGATTCTTGAGGCTATAATATAAATAAATAATTTTTAACTAAATATTCCTATTTTGAATAATTATAGAAAACATAAACAAAATATATTAAACTTTATGTATATTACATTATATTATCAGCTTCACGCACACATCAGGGTAGGCAGGGGGAACTTAATGTTAATAAATTCCATTCCCCACTTTCCGCCGATTTCTGGAGGCATTGCGTGTTGAGTGGCGGAACTCGACACAAGAGCGAATAAATTAAAATATAAATGTAAATAAATATTTCATTTTTTAAGTGGGGATGGAACCCACAACCAGACGATATTACAGTCACATTTTGTGCCCCTGCACCATTGACTGGCTTTAATACACGTTATATTATATTTATTTCATACAAAGAAATCACATATTTGATGTTATATAAAACATACAAAAATAACACATAAAATTTATGCAAAGGTGATATAACAGCTAGTTGTAAAAAGATTATTATTATAAAATTGTAACTAATATGACTCCAGAACTCTTCGAAAAGTGGGGAATGGAGTGTTTTAACACTAGGTTCCCCCTGCCTACCATGCTGTTAGCAGGATACAGCGTGAAGCTGATTTAAATATACAGGTGGGCCAGAAAGGCGTGCGAATTTCAAAATCAGATTGATCGTGAGAAGGACGCAGGAGGGGAGCGCGGGTAGTGGGGATAGGTTCTCGGAAATTTAGTCGCCATGGAGCGTTTCACCGGAGAGCAGCGTGCATTCTGTGTAAAGGCTTATTACAAAAATGTTCAGATTCGAGAAGCGAGTAGGTTTGGAAGGTACACATCTCAGTGATGTTATTTAAAAAAAAATAAAATACCCATGTGTTTACTTTATTATAAATAAAGATTATCTTTCCTAAGCCTTATAGTTTTAATTTTTTAAAATTTGCATAACTTAATGGCCCACCTGTACAATTTTACATAATATTGATTATATTATGTTCCATTTAAAATTATAATCAACATTAGAGGAGTAACAGACACCTTCTGTGAGGGGCACAAGTGTGTGACTGTAAAATTGACTAGTTGTGAGTTCAATCCTCACTAGAGGAAATGAAATATTTAAATTTATATTATCATTTCTTTACTCTGGAGTCAAGGCAATGCGCAGTGAACTCAACACTGCGCATCACGCCACTCAATATACAATGTCTTAGGTTGGGTAGTGTCTTAACACTAGGTTTCTTCTGCCTAAGAGTAGGCAGAAGAAAAGGCTGTGTGCGGGATACAGCATGAAGAATATAATGCTTAGAAGAATATATTTTTTAATTTTATTTTTGATTTATTTTCCAATTTGTAATAGTACTTTGATTAAAATTCTTAAATTGTGGGGAAAACATCATCATCATCTTAATATTACAATAATTTCGAATACTTACTGCATTTTTAAATGTGGTTTATATAGATTTTGAACATATAGCACCATAGTGCCATTTATGATAGCTGCATACCTATCTCCATTACACCAACCCAGAGAGACACTCAAAATGTTAAAATATGTAATTTTTAAATCACTATACTCATATAACAAGCTTCCATTTTTTACAGAATATGTTCCAAAATGAAGATTATTGGTGTTTTCCTCACAAGCAGTAACAAAACATTCATTGCTATCAACTAAATTAAAGGTTAAAACTTTCATAGCTTCTGGTATCTGAAGTTTCTGTAAAAGAAGTAAATTGAAATATATATTGAAATATATAGTCCTCAAGAAATATACTTAATCAGTAAAATTTAAATTTAATATAATAAAAAAAATATTTACTGTTTCCCTTAAAAGAGCTCCACGTTCCCAAGTCCATGTTGTAACATAGCCAGTATCAGAACAACCACACAAACTGTAATTCTCATCATCAAGGAATTGTATAGCAATAAGCTCATTTGTAGACACATTTGTTTCAAGAGTACGAACACAATCTCCTGTTTGAATATTGTATACACGAACTAAATTCTCTACTATTATTACAACTGATCTGTAAAAAAAATATAATTAATTATCTAAACAAATATGTGAATGTATAATATTTTGTTTTCAATAACAAATATACATACTCTCCATCCGGTGAAAATATTGGTTTACGGTCAATTATGCTGCGTCCAGCTTTCCTTGTAAAAATATATTTGGTTGGTAATTTTTCTTTATTGGAACTTCTTACAACCATTTTTATACTTTTTCAATATTTTAAAACAATAAAAATTAATCAACACATGAGATAACCTCAATAAAACATTTTAAAATATGATAATACAACAGTATGTCAAATGCAGGATGTCAATGTCAACAGTTAGCTTCATGTGTCAAGCAATGTGTAAAAAAAATTCAATGTAAATTATCATAAATCTGACGAAGTCGCTCAGTAGCTATATTTGTTTGCGTACATGGTAAGTCTAATATGGATAAGAAGAAAAAAGTCATTCTTTAGTTATTGGCATAAGCACTTATAAAAAAATATAATTATATAATTATTTCAATTTTATTAATGAATTAAAACCAACAGAGGTCATTCGTGGCCCCAAATGTTACTATAAACGCGACAAGTTGGTTCGATTTCCGCTCGAGAAAATGAAGTACTTAATATTTTCATTTCCTCGCTCTGGTGTCTGGTATATTTCATTCCCCTGAGTGGGAATCGAACCTACAACTGTCGCGTTTGTATGCTGTGTTGCTGCACAATATATATAAATAATGTAAAAATGAAGATGAAGTCAAAGTTTGATGTTTACAATTTATTACCCAGTTAACCTGGTGTTTCTGAATCTGTCTTGACGTTTGGATCCGGTCATGCTGCGTTCCATCATTCTTTGATAAATTACAAGCTTATCCCTTAGTTAGACATGGAAGGATGCAAGTGTTGAATGGCTTTCTTTTTCAGTGCTATGTCAGGTCCCGTGAATTCATAATTTCCTTTAATAACTACTATCTCTTCCATCCGTTGGCTTCTCGTATTTGTTTCTTCTTGTATTTATTTGTTTAGCTAATTGGTCTTTTGGAGAGATAAGCTGGTCTAGGTAGATATATTCATCGACATATTCTAGGGATTCCTAGTTCACTTTTATCTCAATTTTTGTGGAGTTGGTCATTAATTTATTTTTGGTGTAGTTCATTTTCAGACCGAGTTCCTCGCTTTCTTCGCTCAGGCTTTTTAACATTTTTTCCAGGGTTTCTTGCTTCTTGTCGAACAGCCTTGATCGTCGGCAAATCTAAGATGAGTTAGATTAGAACCATCAATGTTTAGGCTGAAGTCTTCCCAGTTTAGATTGCGGAAAATATTTTCTATTACTGCGGAGAAGAGTTTTGGTGGACAAAGGATCCCTTTGTCTGACTCTTCTTTCTTTGAAGAATTCTTCCCCCAATGTTTCCAACCGAATTCTGGCCTGACTATTGCCATATATAGTCTTAATTATGTTAGTATAGATTGTTGGTATTCCTTGTTTTTCTAATGTAACCCATATGTATTTGTGGTTCAGACTTTGGTGAAGTTTACAAAGGCTATATACCTTTTTATTACACTCGTTGTATTTTTCTAGTATTTATTTAAGTTCCAATACTATATTGATAAAATTTGATTTAAGGGCGAATATTTGTTACCATAATAATAGCGTTACGTTGTACGGTACGGTATTGTACTTTAAGTTTAATTTATATAATTCATGAATAATAAATTACATTTGGTAACACTGTTCTTATGTCACATCCCCCCTCCCCTTCATATTGTGAATATTGTGATCCAAATGTTAAACACATGTATTTTTCGTAAGATTTTTCAAAGCATCAAGTAGTGTGGAAATAATATATGATCAGTATTTACTCTATCACTATAATTTGCCACAAAAATGGCAAGCGAAGCAGGAGAAGCGCAGTTACAAGTTCGTTTTATAACGAAGCAGGAGCAGTATGTTCATGTATTTAGTAAATTACTTTTGCCGGTGGCGTGGTAGCTTACTTTAAAACTTAATTTTCATATTTTTTTCCTAGATATGCTGTTCCCGATAGCCCGTACGCTATTCAAAGTAATGTACAACCTTTGGAGCTTAACACTCTATTAAACGCATTATTAAAGGAAGCCGCAACATCTATTGAAAAGAGTGTTGAATTTGATTTTTTAATATGCGGGGAATTGCTTTGTACATCCATAGCAGAACATTTGCAAGACAAAGGTATTTCAACAGAAGACACGCTAGAAATAGAATATCTTGAAAGATTTCCAGCACCAAGCCCACAAGACTGTTTAATGCACGATGATTGGGTTTCGGCTGTCCACACACATGGCAATTGGTAATAATTTTAAAATGATACAATATATTAAATTTTTAATTGTTTTGCTAACGAAATCATACTATACATATAAAATATAAGGTAATGTTATTCATTTGTAATAAATTTATCACTTTTTATAATTACAGGATCCTTTCAGGAAGCTATGATAACAGTATACATATATGGAATACAAAAGGACAACATAAATTGGCTATTCCAGGTCATACATCACCAGTAAAGGCTGTTTCATGGGTATCATTTAGTGGAGATAAAGCTGTTTTTGCAAGGTTTTACATATTTTTTACTTTTTATATAACCTAGACAAATGTCAAGATTCTCTGGGACCACTTACCACTTACTTTTAAGATATTGTATGTTGAGTGGCAGAACTCAACACTGAGCTTTGCCTTGTTCCCAGAATAAAGAAACTAGTATAATTCATTCCTCAAGATGGATATTAGATCCACAATCGTATTTATGCTGTGCTACAAAAAAATTGGTTATATTTCATTACATTTTTGCAAAACATATTGCAAATATGCAATTAGACATATGTAACTAAATTGCACTTAAATTAATATTGCTTCTTTATGCTTTTACCTGCTTATGATGTATCACATATATAGCAGAATAGGCATAGAGAACCTAGTGTTAAGTCACTCAGCCTCCCATGCACTACCCAATTTTCAAGTTATTGCATATTGAGAGGCAGAATTTAATCCCTTGTTTGCTAAATGTAAATAATATAGCTAATATATTTTACAGTGGTTCTCATGATCAATCGGCTATGTTATGGGTGTGGAACGTTTCTGGAAACTCTGTAGATTGTGTAGTTACTTGCCGTGGGCATGATAAAGGAGTTGAGTGTTTATCAGTATCTGCAGATGCAAAACATTTAGCTACAGGAAGCTGGGATAATAATATATGTCTGTGGAGTACAAGTGAGTTTTTCTTTGAGTAGTACCTTTAAAACATTAAATTACATTTGATTACGATATTGGTGCCATTGCAAGGCTAATAAACATATTAATAATATAATTTTCAAGTTAATTTTGAATTAAATATTAATAAATAAAAAAAAAAATTTAAAGGTCTCTCAGATGAAGATAATGTGCCAGCAAAAAAGAAACAGAAACCAGAACAAGGTAGTGTTAGGGTAAGTAATAATATTTTCATATTAAAGTATTGTATTGCAAATTTCCATTTCATAAATTATTATTTTTATTAAAATCCTTAATCCTTAATTAATATTATGTGTATTTTCTTGTGTAGGAACCCACAAGCACACTAAAAGGTCACCGTGAAGCAGTATCGGGTGTGCAGTGGATGGATTTCAATACAGTTGTATCAAGTGGTTGGGATCACTTACTTAAAATTTGGGATTGTGAATTAGGAGGAATCAAACAAGAAATTGCAGGTATATTTTTTCTTTATTTATTTATTGTACATATAAAAAAATGCACAACATTTTAAGGTGCTATGTCACGAACTTTGGTAACATATTGACTCTTCAATATCATAATAACAATAACTGTGGTAATTGCATAATAGATGCAATAAGAAAAAGACTGAAAAAAAAGAAGTAAAATAAAAGTCTTTGAATATTATATTTTCAACATGAAATTTGATTTTCTTTATAATCTCAAAACATTTATTTTAAATAAAAAAACAAACTATCACAAAAATATTAATTTCACATTTAAGATTTAGACCAAAGATGGCAGGAAGACCAAATCCCACTTCTTGTATTATATGTCTTAGAGTTATTCAAGCGTAATAAGGCAGAAAATTGTTTTAAATTGTTTCTATTCAGTCAACCGATACAAAACCAAAAAGCATCTGTCTAGAATCTAGGTACACAGTACAGAAATGTATGTTATCTAAAATGTCGTAGTAAGTTATTTAAAAAGGATTTTCGTCTATTTTATTTGCTGAGAAAAACTAGTGTCTTGACATTATGTTATTATATAAGGGTGGAGAAACTGAAATATTTATATTATAGTATATATTTAAAATTCGTTGTTATTCACACAACAACCAACCTAGTAAACTGTTCTTTGCTTTCCTCTCAACTTTCGAGATGTTCTGTAGTATTATGCCGGAACTTGCTTTGTCTTCTAACAAGAGCTAACATGAGAAAATAGTTCAAGTAATTCGTTCTTTCGGGTGGGTATCGAACTCACACCTGTCCTCTTTTCTTTCAAACGCTGCGCTACAATGACTAAATTTTTTCAATTATTTTTATGCTATATTTTTTTAGGTAACAAAGCCTTCTTCGATGTGGACTGGTCACCACTTAATAATAGCCTTATAACAGCCTCAGCAGATAGGCATGTCCGTCTTTATGATCCCAGATCAACAGGTATAATAACATAACTTATATATTATAATTAGTTTTTAATTTAGCGAATAGACTATGTCATCAAATCTTTTATTTTTTAAACTTTTTTTAAGCGTTATGTTGTATCTCACATACAAAGCAAGTTAGGCAGAGGGAACCTAATGTTACAACACTCGGTTCACTTACCTTCCGCCAATTTTTTCGTGATATTGCGTGTGATTGGCGAAATCAACAACGCGCTTCGCCGTATCATAGGGATAAAATAAGAATAATTTATATATAATTTTTCCTCCAAATGGTTATCATATTACTGTTTAAAAAATATTTTTACGATTCTCGTTCCGGTCACAGGACAAAGGGCAGTGTTGAGTTCTTCCACTCAACACAATGTCTCAAAAAATTAGGTGAATAGGGAATCTCTCTCTTAATGATTTTTTTAACATTTTATTATTGTAATTTTTAGATAGCATCGTAAAAACAACATATACGTCACACACTGGGTGGGTTCAATCGGTTCGTTGGTCGAAAACAAAAGATACATTATTCTTATCTGCTGGATACGATGGCTTTGTTAAACTATGGGAAACAAGAAGGTATTTATTATCTATATATGGTATTCTTTGTTGTTATTTTTTATGTTTAAGTATTGAATTTCAAACTAACAAATTACTTTAGCTGTTTTGTATATCAAAGTCATATATCTAAACTTCAAATTTGGCTTTTATACACTTTACATGCATTTACATTAACAAAATTCATGTTTATACTTTAAATAGTAATGCTCACTTCCAAATTAACACACGTCTGTGACATTTTTAAACAAAGAATATTTCATTATTAAAATAAAATTTTATTATCTATTGTCAAAAATTAAAGCCTCAATGTTTTATTTTTAAAGATTTTTAAAACAAAATTTTATTTGTAAAGATTTGAACTTTAATTTCGTGATTTTAATTATTCTTTCAAATTCATAAGGGTTCACTTCCCACTTGGCTTTAGGATAAGTTATTTTTATTTATATCAAATTTGAGTTTCATTTTGTTGACTTGTTCAACAACTAAAATATTGAGTTCTCACACTCAACGCGGAAAATTGTTTTTTTAATGAAAGATGGAGGTCTAAATACTAGGTTTACTTTTATTTACCCAGCTACACGGGAATAACAGTTAAGCTGCTTCTTTTAGTAATATTCCAAATTGAAAATGTACCTATATTATATAGTGGGGAATGGAGTGTTTTACACTAGATACACTAGGTTCCATCTGCCTACCTGGCTCAGTGTGGAATACAGCGTGAATCTGACCTATATTATATAAAAAATCGTATCAATAAAGTTAAATGCATTTTTTTTCTTTTCAGTCCAAAAACACCTCTATATGATTTAAGTGGTCATGAAGACAAAGTGTTGTGTTGTGACTGGTCAAACCCCACATTCTTGGTAACTGGCTCATGCGACAACACCTTGAGGATATTCAAATCAAAACATGCCACCGGCTCATCTTGAACAACATGTTATTTATACAGTACGGTCGGCGAGTCGTGGCCGCCTGAAGTTTAATTTTCTTAACTTAAGAAGAAAATAATCAAAACTAAGAAAAGAGAAGAGCAACCAAAAACCGTATTGTACATATCTGCGCAACAATACAATTTTGTTAATAGAAAAACCATTAATTGCGTATTTGGAATTTAATAATTGTCATTATATACTGTAAACTAATTTTGTTCCCAAAGTCAGTATTTGTTAGATTATCCTTTAAATAATAAAATATCACTATTGCATTTATTTAAAACAAATCTATTACATAAATCAATGGTAGGTGACTTTTATATGGAAATAATTTAGTTATTGACTATATTATATCACTTTTAGAATAAAATTGATTTGTATGTTATAAATGCACTCTAATTAAAACTGAATGGATACAGAACAATGTTAGGTACATAGATAATTTTGTTAGCATTTTTGCAATATTTGCGGCATATTTACATTTGTCAATAGATATGTAAGGAATTTCAAGCAATACGTCTACTATTTGAATAAAATTGTTTCTATTAAATTTTTGTTTTTTTTTCACTCTTTTAGAACAAATATTTTTTTTTTTAGATACAATATGAAATTTATTTCATCATAGTAAGACTTATAAAAATAAATGGCGTAAGTCAATAGAAGAATATTTCAAATGCGTAATAAAATATGTATATTTAATATACAATTTAACACAATGAAAATATTAATTTTGCGTTAAAAAGTACAGAAGTGTAAGCATTGACCGACTGCGAATGTGACTATTGGCGGTTCGATCCCCACTTGTGGGGAACGAATTATTTTTTATTTAGCGCTTTGGCGGAATTCGGAGAACAGCGTGTCTTGACTGTCGGTAGGTACTCAGCCTACATTGCTATATGCGGGATAAAGCGTGAATCTGAAAAAAAAAACAAAAGGATAGGGGACACTAAAATGATACACGAGTTTTTGGTTTTGCTTGTTTTATTTCAATCATTTGCTCTTACAAAATATGTTCAATGCAAAGGAACATGACTCGTCACAATAAAACATGCTTCTTAGTACCATTTTGTTTTTATTTATATATTATTTAGTCTTCATTCAGCATAACTATAAATAATGCGGGTCACATAAAATGCTCATAGCACAATATAGAAACTTGCAAACACTTAGTAACAAAATAGATAGATAACTTTCCTCTGCGTTTTCTCTGCGAGAAATGCTTTTACACTATTATCATAGTTATGCCAAACCTCACACCATAACACAACGAAGCAACATGTCCCTTAAAAATATTCTTTCTTACCAACAATTTCATCTTTTTTTTTACATTTTATGAAGTTTTATTTTTTTGCATTTCGTATTCCTAGGCTACCTAACTAAATTTTTATCTAAACTATTCTACTATCTAGACTAGTCTGCCGGGTAGAACACCACGCTATATTAATACACATTGGACAAATACGTTCGTATCGACACTTCCCACTGATTTTTTTCATTTAGTTTTCTTTCTTTACACTTAGTCAACTACATAACAAAAGAGGTGAAAGCAAACTTGTTCAACTGAAACTTATCTCGAAATCGTGTTCACTAAGGTTCTTAGCTCTCTTACGCTAAGGGGGGCGGGGGGAGGGTGAGGCGCGCGCGGGCGGCGACCTCAGTCCATTCAAATTAAATTATTTAATAAACTAACAAATGAAACTACCCTAGAGCCGCCGGGTTCGCCCGCACCTTACCCTCGCCCCCGAATATGCTATGTGTCTAGTCTATCTATCTTAGCGTCAAAACATTTTTTTTGCTATTCTAACCTATCTATACTTAAACCTAAGCTCTAAAGCTAGCCCGCAATTCATCACCGCTCCTTCACCGGTTCACCTTTGCAAAACGAGTCAACATTCACTTACAATCTAAATGACTTATTTAAAAAAAAAAAACATTCACTTAACACTTCTAACCATCGACATGATTTATTTCAGTTGTATCGCAGTTTTGGTATTTAGGAATAGTTCCTGAATTAATTTTTGTGCTTATAGTTTGAGTAGCTCTCACTATACAATATAACAAATCGTCACCGATAATCTCATTGTAACGTTGCTTATTAAACACATACTATGTCAACATCGAAGTGAATGTAACTAGGAACATCTACGGTTTATCGCCAGTATTCAATATTACATCGTGTTTGAAAAATGCAACGATTAGACAGCCACATTATTTACTTTTAAGTCGTTAGTACAAAATAGTTTAACCACAGTTATCATTACTCCTATATATATGAATACGGTAAGTCATCTTATTTACCTGTAAAAATATCGTAAAGCACATGCAACTGCTATATTGTATCGTTATCTGTTCATTATTTAAACGAAGCTGAAGGCACTACCATCAAACGAACATTATTGCTTACGTGGAAGGAAAGCATTAGAAAAATAAATCACAATCAACACTTGCTTTTGACGGTGTCAACTAGACTACGAACCTACGACGGCACACAGCCGTGCCGCACTACTCTACTGCACTACTGGTCACTTAAACTCTGACAGCATTATCCTATTATATTTGGGGAGTATTGATCTGTAATTTGGAATGAAACAAATGTATATTGTATTAAAAAATGGACACTGATATGGATGGGAACAATTTATAGTCTTTTACGACTAAAATAATAGGGACAAAGGAAGGACCGGGCTCGAAAGTAGTAAAATTATTTATACATTGAATCTGTTCATAAATGCAAAGCGGAAACACCTATCGGAAGACTGCTTTTACAGGAAGCCACTGTGTACTTCGAACTCTAAAAGATCGAATCACTTATCTTAGTACATTGCGACATTATTAAGACGTAGTATATCGCACTTCGTGTTTTTCAAAATTTTACAAGAATCAAAAAAGGCGGTATTAGTCAGTTCAAAATATTTGGCTTGATCAGAAATTATACAAGTATAAAACTGATCTACGGAGTTACTATATGTCAATGCGAAATTTAAATGTAAAAAATCTCACTGTCATTACCCTTGTAACGAGAGTTAATTTTTTAATCTCAGCATTACCATCTACAATTTGTAATCTACGTTTTGGAACAAGTTCTATTTTATTGCTGATAATAACAGAGAAGTGCTATTGTCCTCGAAAATGGTTTTATTGAAATCGGGTTTCAGTGCATCAACAAAAAAAAAATTGATTTGATGATGTTCATGGAATCTAACACTTTGTATCTAAATCACAAAATCTATCAGATTACTTTGTAAGTTGAGTATTCAACCTCAGTCTATTCCAGAAAATTAGAACTCAACAAATAACAAATCTACAAATTCGTTTAAAGTCTACGTCGTTCATTCAAAACCTGTCGCGTCATCTAATTCAGTTCCTGTATTGATTTATTATTATTATAAGCCGGTCTACAGGTTTTGAATAAAGAAGTCATCTTAATCGTCAGATAAAATACAGTTAATATATCAAACATTTAGCTAGTCTTCAGTCCCTGGATTGTATAAATATTTCCCTACTTCTTACTCGATTTTAATGATTTGTATACTTTGGTTCTGATGAAACTCGACGTGCCAAAATAGAATTAAACAGTTGCGATATAGTAGGCTTTTCCTCGTACCCATCAACAATGTATATACATGTATACATATCATGTATAATTTATATATATTCAATATAAAAATATCAAATTTTATATAAAGTCATAAAGTGTACCCAAAACCTACGTGATGGTACAAAATGTTCTCATTTACACCAAAACGGCGTTCGTACGTGGATTTCGAATCCTTTACAATTCATAATGTGGAAATCAATCGTGGAATTTTTATTTGATGTTTTCTAGTGGAATGTGCCGAGTTGCCGACCGCCTAACAATAACTACACCTCATTCAGTATATGATTCTCAAAAAAGGATCACTTTAACATTCACGTATTTCGAACATGAGTTTCAACGTACAAAAATTTGTATAGACTCGTAAAATGTATAAATAGACTTTACATACAACTGCTTATTGCTAATGTTGCCATATCAGCACTGCGCCACCACTGTCCACCCGCCGGCACCGTCGTGTAACGCTCAACGAAATATGGATCGAGAAATAATTAATTATCTGGAGGTTTTGGTATACATAAATTCAGTCTGTAGTTGGGTTTGGCAACGACGTTTTTACTATTATGTATTGTAATTAAATAAAAATCGTCTATAGGAAAATATACATTTAAGCTCCATTTTTAATAAAACGTGTACAATGATGACGAGCAGTGGTTGATATCCTAGGATGAGACGAGATGAGAGCGCCCTGAGTAACACAGGTTTGTCGCGCGAGTGTTACTATATTAAAAATAACTCGAGAACCGATAGAATATTTAAAAAATGCTTTAAAAATAGGTACTTGCGATTCTTGGAAGACTGCACCAGTATGAATGAATAATGTAGATAATACTGTATAGTTTATATGTATATTATCATTTTTCAAATAAAATTACTAAAGCACCATGCCAAACACATTTTGAACATATATATACGTTAATCACGACCATAGTCCCACGTGGTGGTCAAAAATACCTACACCAACTATTTATGTCTTAGAGAAAGGTTAAAATATTTATTTAGCTGCTTCGGCCATTATTTGATACTATCGATATTTTTGTATTTTAAAAATACATTTTTCGCGAAAGATTTTAAATCTTCGGAATAAACATTTGCACGACGTCTACACGATGATAAACCTTTCTTAACGTAACGCATAAGTCGTTTCTCCTTTACAATTTGGTAGCATATAAATTTGTTTCCACATGATATGACCATTTTCGTTTACACTCTAACACCTAACCGCGCAGATATTGCTTTCCGTCTATTATCAAATCATGACTTCGTTACAAAGAAATTATAAACACACTACCCTTTTAATAAACTAACAACTTTTCCAAAATCCGGATTGCACTTAAATTGTTCGATATCAATTTTTATAATGCCACGATTTTATATATTAATATTTGTTACGATTGCAAATTAAAAATAAAAATATTTCTTTTTCCGAAAATAAATTTAAAAATTTAAAATTTAATGAAATAAAACTATGCTAAAATAAATACCTACCTATCTTAAATAATCGTGTCAACATGTTCAAAACCTGCGCCTAAAATCTTACATTAAAAATTTCATAAAACAATAATAAAATTATAATGTAAAAACACATTTAAAATTGCAGCTATATCTATACATCAAATCCTCTCTTCCAACCGTCAAAAGACCTCATCAAAACATCACTGCGTATCGCGTTCAGCGTAAAGCCAAGAGGATCGAAGCCCACTGAAAAAGCCGAGGCGACGTTGCCAATTAAAAACTAGGCTGATCTTCGATGAAGTCTATAACGGCCGCAAATTAAAACTAAAACAAATTAACATCGTAAAAGTCACAGTTTCTTTGATTTTTGGCTCGTGTTCAGCATGAATTGTAGCGTGGTCTGCGTCTACTTGGGGGGCGGGTAGGGCTGGTAGGCCTCGTCCGGGGACGCCGCCGTCGACGCGTGCTCGCTCTCCATCGGCATCTGGATGATGGGCGGAGTGGGTCCCGCGAAGTACTGGTACGGGTGCGAAGCGAAATACTGAAAATTACATGAAATGCACTTAAATAAAACTCTCCTACATTAGATATATAAATTACAGTGAAGAAAAGCGAGCGTTTGGTGACTAGCGTTAAGCGACAAGAGTACGCAATTTACAGGAGCGTATCATCGTCATATCATGACAGTGCATTGACACTCACGTATAATTCATTTTCCGGCCTTAAGCTGTCCCAGTTTACCTGGAAAACAGAGATTACTGTCAGTCTTCTTGTTTTGCAGACTGATCTTTACAATTATTATGTGGCCGGAAATAATATTAATGTTTGTTTTTTGCTGACTCATGATGTTTTGTTCGAGTCACTCTCTCTCTCTCGCTTTCGTGTCAAAGGAAGTGGCACTCACGTATTGGCTAGGCACGGTGTCGAGGGGTATGTGCGGCGGGTGCGCGGCGTGCGCGGGGTGCGGCGCGTGGTGCGCGGGGTGCGCGGGCGGCAGCAGCGCGGCGTAGGGCGCCAGCCAGGCGGCGGGGTGCGCGGCGTGGTGGTGGTGCAGCTGCGGGTGGAAGGCGGCCACTCCGTACACGCCGCTGCCGCGGTACACGCCGCACTCGCCGCCCGCGCCGCCGCCCACGCCGCCCGCGTACACGCCCGTCACGCTCATCGCCTGCAACACGGACAACTGCAGGATCAATTACAAACTGTGGCACCCAACCGACCCAGGTGTTTGAAAATATTACCTTAACCCCCCACATATCAGGGTAGGCAGAAGGAACCCGTGAACCTAGAGTAAAGACGTTTGATTTTTCTCAACGCCACGCTTTGTCTTGTTACCAAATCGAGTGGGAATCGAACCCACAACCGTCGCGTTTACAATCGCACGTTACGTTGTACCTCTTATGATCATTACATTTATTTAAACAAGTATAAATAGTATAATTACAATAAATGTTGAATCTCAGATGAATAATTGATACCTGTGTGATTGATTCGTTATTGTCCCTCCACGCTCGGCCGTTGCTGTCGTTCTGCTTGTTATACAAAGCTTTCTTCTTATTGCCTCCATCAGCGAACTTCACTAGCAATGGTTCCTTCGCACCCGGTATCGGGTTTCCATTGAATACCTTAAAAATACTGTAACATTAGCAAGAAAGTAGGTTTTTCAACATTTAAATTTCTTTGTGAAGTATGTTGTCCTCATACTTATTAACTCTAAAGCGTACCAGACATAAGTGCAACGTTAATATTTATATAGTACAAATCTCTTGCTCACTTGTATAATCTGCTCGCATTTTTCCCTAGACTCCATTCTCGCGAAGCCAACGCCTTTGCTGTGCCCGTGGGTGTCTCGAAGGATCCTTGTAGATACTACTTGGCCAAATTTAGCTAACAGTTGGTCCACATCATTTTCCTTAAAGTGCGGTGGCAAGTTGGCCATGTACAGGTTGGTGGGATCCTGTTCCTGTTGCTGGAATACCCCAAAAAATAGTTCAAGCAACAGATCTTATTGCTTATAACATGTAATGTATCCTATCTTCATTGGAAGATTTTAATTATAATAATATCTATATTTTTTAATATGATCGTAATTATTAAAATTTACGCACGATTTAATAATACAAAACAATAATAGATTACATACTTTATAGAACAAAGACTTAATAATTTACTTTTAAAAATGTTATCATATATTTCATAATAAAAAATCCATTGCGCATTTTGTCGACAAAACTCAAGGTAATTCCTGAGTAAATTGATATTAGCTTGAAGCTAGCGTAGATTATCTAGACACAGAAGCCAGCTGTGACGTTAGTCAGCGCATTGATCTAATATGCTATAATATTGTTATTATGTGGGTGTTATCAACGACATGGGCATATACATCAGCATAGAGTTTATGAAGCTTGTTAAAGTCGCATACACACTAATTTAATATTGAAAGCATAGAATACCCAGAGCCCAGTAGCGAAATACATTGTTATAACGCTGAAGCAAACGATAATAGTATAGAATTAACAGGATGAAACAATGTTTGAAGTAAGTAAGTAAGCGTTATATTTGCGCTGAGGGTTCATAAATACTTACAACACGATAACGTCACACAGTTCTGTTTGGGTATTACGCTGATACCAGAATATCTCGTGGTGATCCCCAAATTTAACTGACAAATGAATGGTTACAAACTTGTGAAATTGATTTGTTTCTCATTTTTAACCGCCCATTAAATGTCAATGATCTGAACTCTGGTCCTACTCAAGCTAAATAGGATCCAAACATCTATAGTCAATATGTGACTTACACGGTATCTAAATATTGACTTCCAAATATGGAACAGGATGCTGATGCTACTTTATGCAAAGGTAATTCAAATCTAGCAAAACATGTACATTAGTTAGAGAACACGGCTGTACTTTAAAATGCTCTGTTAGATATTATAGCATTTTTTTATATAAAAAATGGGGTAAATACTAAAGCTATAAGTAAGGGTAGGCGGATTAAAGGACAGGACTGGAAAGGTTTTTTTGGGTCTTTCTAATCCATTATCGAGGATAACATTAAAATTTGTAACACAAATCCTCTTATCTACGGATTATAGATTTTGAATTATATTATATACATAAATAATTATCTAATGTGTACAAACTACTTAAAAAAGTCTATAAATATAATTTTACAATACGATAGCAAATTTGAATAAAATATTTCATGACAGAATCTCGTCAATTATAAACAATATAGGAAAGAACAGTTTTATGAGTAATAAGAATATTATAATTATATTGATTTTCGATACAAAACTTGATGGACCAATTACCGACGTGTTGATAGTAAAACTTGGATGAGCGGAAAGGGAGCAGGCGGTTAGTCATAATAGTATTACTTGCATGCACAACGTACACGGTTCAGTCTACGCAGGAACCAGATACCCACTTTAGCCATCTGGGCCTGAACACCTTTGGCTTGTAATCCTTTAACAGCAGCCTCCGCTGATGCGATCGTTTCAAAATCTACAAAACCGTAACCTGCGAAAATGAAAATAAAATACATGTATAGTGATGGGCGCTTTTTCGTCGAATATTTCCGTAGATTCGTTGTAAAAATTGATGATACATGCTTAATTAAAGGACATCTAGACATAATAAAATATAATTTACCTAAATTAGTGAAAGAAATTGAAACGGAATCTAATGATTTGAAAATATTACAAAATTGGGCAATGACATGTGGATAAAGAATAACACTGTGAGAGACATTACGTGCTTTTTCACATATAATATTTAAAAAAAACCTCGTGCCATAGTGCAGTAATGGTGATGACCGTAGTGATAAAATAATAAAATAAACAAGTACAGTAAATAATATTTTTTTGTATGAGAATGTCACAAATAATGCATAAATCGAAACTAGTGTTCGTGCATATATTAGAAAAAGTCTCACCATAGATGAATTAGTTTAATGAAGGTATATGGTATTCTAGAAAATATTAATATAAATTCAGTTACAAATAATTCTCCACTAAGAGAAAAGTACATGTCAGTAGATAAATATATACTAATACATATAATTATAATACATACGTGAATAGCTATACTGTTTTATTATTAAGAGTTATATTGGTAAAGGAGGATATCTATTGTAGGTAAATGTATGTGTCAATGTTTATTAATTTTGATTACCTTTACATTTATTCGTATTTTTGTCCAATATTGCTTTTGTTGAAATTATGTTGCCATACCTGAAAATTAAAACTTGGTTAAAAATATTGCTGAGAACCTATACTATATATCAATGAGATGATGCTTACATCTGACACATTTGGACGAGGTCCTTATCAGTCGTGTTCTGGCTTAGGCCGCGGATATAAAGGTTGGTACGGCTTAGCTGTTCGCCGGATGCGCCAGTAGTCGACGCCGAAGATGCGGGTGGCGGTGGAGCCGTGCTAAGGCTAGTGGACCGGGTTCCACCTGCAGAGTTCGAAGACGAACTGGATGCAGTGTTAGCCGGGGATGCTGCCGTCGGAACCCGAGTCCCCGTCGCCCCGCAGCCACCCGTCATGGCCGCAGCAGTATACTGTAATAATAAAGTCAACACTAAGTTTTGTTCTCGAATATACTAATTTCACAAATTTCACATTCGATATTTAAAATGTGATATGGACGTAAATCTACCATTTATTAAAAAAGATATTTCAGGAACATGAATTAGGTCGTTACTTATTTAGATGGTAATACGTCGATTCAAAGCACGTGCCCTTAATCAGCTCGTACTGCGTACCACCAGTAGGTGCAGGCTAGGTGGAGGGAAGGCAACGGTTTACGGTATGGATTGCACGCGGAGTCCGATCGTTTACGGGAAACAGTTAGGTATGTTGGTTAACTAGTCGGCATTCTGACCGCGATACAGGAAGTAGTTACGGTGATAATCAAGTTTCTTGGCAGTGTAATGAGAACTTTTTAATTATTCGTCATCACATGAATCAAAATTTTAAATTATTTGAATAGTTTTTAAGGATTATATTGATAAATAAACATGAAATAGAATTAAAAATTAAAAAATTAAATTAAATTAGCTTCACGCTGTATCCCGCACACAGCAGGGTAGGCAGAGGGAACCTAGTGTTAAGACACTCCGTTCCCCACTTTCTGCCGGATTCTGAAGGCATTACGTGTTGAGTGGCAGAACTCAACGCCGCGCTTAACCTCGATACCAGAGCGAAGAAATGGAAATATAAATTTAAGTAAATATTTCATCTCCTCGAGTGGGGATCGAACCCACAACCAGTCGGTTTTGCAGTCACACCTCGTGCCGCTGCGCCACGACCGGCCTCAAATGAAATAGAATTAATACTAAATAAAATTTACGCGTATGTTTAATATTAATAAAGAGTACCTAACCATATTTCTAATATTAATAAAAAAGATAGCCAAATTTGAAAAAAGTCCTAAAACTGCAAAATATAAAACAAAATGACATTAACACAATTAATATACCATAAAATTTAACATATCATAATACATTTTAATCAACATTTTCAATTTCACGTTATAATTCCCAAAATGGATGTAAATCGAAGGTAAAGCTACGGGCATAAGTTATGTTTATTTCGACTTTTAGGAGTCACGCTGACGATAGATAGTAAGTAAAAGCGATAACTGCGAAACGTTCACTGTAAAAGGAAATTTATTTGCACCATTAGTGTCTATGGAGGTACTCTACATGCTGTAGTTATTTGCATTGAGTTAACATATTAAAGCCATAAAACGTGGTGTCCCTTGTACTAGGAGACGTGGGGCGATAATCCGTGTATCTAAGTGAAGTGAAGTCGTAACTGTTATTTAAAACAATAAATATTTTTTATATAAATCCTGTACCTATAAAATATCAGAAACAAGACAAAATTTACTAAATATCTTTTTTATTTTTAATTTAATTTTTGAATTTTTAAAAACATTTAATAATATTGCATCACACTCTAGGTACAATTAATACCTGTTTATACAGGTATCCTTTCGTTATAAAAGTGCCCGATGCATTAACAACACGCGGAAACAATATAGTAAATACCTAGATTAAAACGCATTATTTTTATTTCGAAAATGGGCTGTTATAACTATTTTTGGGTACATCATAATTATTTAGTAGTAATGAACTTAGTAAAACCTATTCTGTTTTAATTTTTTTCGCTGAGATTAAAAATTAATTAGCTTCACGCTGTATCCCGCACACAGCAGGGTAGGCAGAGGGAACCTAGTGTTAAGACACTCCGTTCCCCACTTTCTGCCGAATTCTGGAGGCATTGCGTGTTGAGTGGCAGAACTCAACGCCGCGCTTAACCTTCGCTGAGATTAAGTTACAATTAGATAGTAATACTAATTCTTAACATAATTTTTAGATCTTAAAAGTTTACTGACATTGGATTGACATACACCTTTTCCCCAAAGATATAAAAAATATATTTAAAAAAAATCTCCTATATAAAAAGCTGACCTTAATGACATTTCTAACGTTGACAAATCCCAATTTGAGCGATGGATCAAGAAAGAGGGAGAGTCTTAGTGACGCGTCTTGACGAAAACCAATCATCGCTTTGCAAACTTTTGACGGTATACACTCAAACTCGAAAGATATTAGCATGCGCGACTTCTCAGAATTCTTTAATTTATTACGTTCCAAGTTATTTGAAAAAAAAACTGTTCAAAATATTCTAATATTTTCCTCTTGCCAATATTATTTTATAAATAAGAATAGTAATTTATAAAACATCCTTGAAGTCTACATTTTAAATCGTATGCAGTTTTCATTTAAATTTAAATTCATGTCCAGAACGTAAAGCAAATTGAATGGCAAAGAGATTTTGCTCGTCTACCTCAAGGATAAGAACGGAAATTGAAAATTTGAATTTGAATAGGTACCTCTGAAGAATTGTGATAGTTTAGTTTTGATTGTCGGTTCTGAAAGTATAGTCAAAGAAAATCACGCAAATCATTACAGTTTAAATTATTATAAAAAAGATTAATCTATAAACTGTTCAATTAGTAAACGTAATCGTATTGAGGCACCATTTTGCTACTTCAATTTTAATAGATTGCCGACGTGTTTACTGTGAGTTAAAAAAATGAAAATTTAAGAGTCATTGTCTTTATAACTGTGTAGCACTGTCGTGTATTGTTAAGTGTAGGGTGTCAGGATATAGCTAGGGCTTGTAACAAGACAAGGGGTAGCATAAGGGCCCTTGCCCCGTTTCAAGGACTTTATCACCATTTACGTACGGAAAATGTCGAGAAATGAAGACTAATTCACGAGTTAAGTGAGGTTGTACGGAATCAAGAATTTTGAAGTAAATTAAGTTTGAAATTAGATTCTTTTTTTTCCATTTTCTTGCATCTTGATGCATATCAAGCACATTAATTACTGAGTCTGTAAGTAAATCAAATTCAACAAAGTACTGAAAATTTATCATTTCGTTCAACGAGGCTGAAAATATAGTTGCAATAAGTTACTCAGGTTTACTGTACACCAGGCTTTGAATATTAGTACTAATAATTGTCATGCAACTTAATACTACTTAATTACAATGAAGTGAAAATAGCGATGTTTGCTAAAGCGGTTTTAACGATTGAGATTTTATAAATAATTTGGAATCGTCTCGTAACAACAAACTTGTTTTGGTCATTATTTGTTTACAAAGGACTTGAATGTCACGTTATACATCATAACTCTTAATCAATGTTGTAAAACGATGCACTTTGCAACATTTTTACTGCACACACGGAAGGTAGTCGGCGTGCTGACGTCACGCGTAGGCGGGCAGAGTGAGGGGGAGGGGGGGAGGGGGGGGGGGGCGCGAAGGCGTTCAACAGTTGGTCCCGGCTCGATAGCGCAGCGCGTGCGTGCGACGCGCGACGTCACATGGCCGTCACGTAACCACGATGCATTAAGCCCATCCGTATTTGTAGTCAAACTGACCATTTTGTTTCAATTTAATTAGGAAAACGGAATCAGCGCGAAACAGTCGCTTTTTAACGAGTTTCGTGATGTACTGCTCGATAAATACGATACGATCTGTCTGCTATTCATAGGAAGCTTGGCGAAATGAAACATAAATCCCATTTAATCTATTTAAATTGGGCGCTCCATTTGTTTTATCGTCGTTCCAATCGAAGTATTGATGAATGTATTCCATGTCGACTAATGTAAGAAAGCTACATCAAATTAGCTTAACTTCATATAATAATAAATATGCGTAGGTTAGGATTTAATAAATACCAAATTAATATTAGTTTGGTATTTGTTCTAAGTGGTCTTAATACATTTGGCTATAGATATTCTGTTAAAAGCATACGTGGAATAACTTTTAGCGACCCACGTCGTAGGTACATTTAAATATTTGCAGCCGGGTGAGGTACGTCAGTATGCCATTATGATAATTCAAGAAAAAACGCCGCTCCTCTTTGAAAAAAAATACCCTTTTTGTGCGCTCTGACCCGACCCGCGAACAACGATATTAAACAAGTTTACCAGATAAAAGCGTTGTTTTTGTACATATTGTTGAGCAGTAAACATTCATGGAAAAGTATTCTAATATTCTTTCTGCACTGGCAAGTTATTACCGTTTCAACGCAAGCTAATAAATTGTGCATCACTTTAAATTGTCACTTAAAAGTTAGCGTGAAAACCTCTCACAAAGAATTAAACGTGGAATGTTTTGTGGGCTGTTAATCTCAAGGGGCTAGGGTCCTTCACCTTCTGCCATCGCAGAAATAAATCTAATTCTTTGGATGACAGATATCAGCAAGCCGTGTTTATTTATACTTTCACTCCAAGTTTGGAGGGTTGCACATATGGGACGTGCCTTGTTGAGGCAGCTTGTACAAAAATAAACTATTATCTTCACTAAGTCAATAAACGCCTGAGAGCTTGTTACAGAATCATTTCCTGGTCTAAAAATAGACTAAGTGCGGTGGAGTTTTAATATAAACGTTTATTATAAGATAAGAATAGCCGCAGAAAATAGTTTTTTACACCGTATGCTACGCAGACAGACAAGCAGTTCTATTTCCCCCTCGAATTTATGCCTTTGTCTGTTGAGAACTAGAAAATGAAATGAAAACTAATTTCTCCGAGTAGGGATTTGACCTACGACCATCGAGTTAACAAACGTTGTCCTACTGCGCTACGATAACCTAAAATAGTTAATGTTAAAGTCGCAACGATATCTAACAATAAATTCAAACCACAACTACATGTCACAATTCGCACAAAGTTTAATATATCTAAATATTCTTGAAGCGTATTATGTGCGTGAAAATAAACGTCGAGTAGAGCGTGGGTGTTAAGACAATTACCTGCAGTGGAGAAATAAATGATTATATGAATGTGATGTGAACAGCAAATATATTACTTCACTGCCTATCTCATGTTCTCTACATATTGAGTGAGTCTGTAAATGGTTGAACGACGAAGTCATTTAGCTATTTATGTTACTACTACAAAAAACCTTGGATCCCTTTTACCAAAAAAGCAATCCAAACCTCCATTTAGGGCTGCCATGTTTGTTAGAGGGCGCGATGTATCTAACAAGCTGCACGTTGTGACGTTTGTGACAGCTGACATATAGCGGCCATTAATCAGCTGGTAATGGGTAACTGACCAGTATTAAAATTTACCAAATCAGTAGTTTTTTTTTGTTAAACTGTTTTTGACAATTGAGTATTATTATTTCCTAAAATGAAATTAATACAGTAGATATTGTTTTCTTATACAGTATTTGGTCAACTATCGCATTAAGTAGAAAATTTCAACCACTTCCGATACAATATATCTAAGCTTACATCTACCGGTGGATAAAAAAAAACTAGGTTAGGAAACCGGAGAGCAATGTTCGCTTTAAAAGGAAACGTTGTTTCAAAGAATGATTGCTGATTTTTGTATAGGTTCAATGAATGACTATTGCAATTTTATTGGCGTATATTATATTGTTGATAAAACTAACGGTTTTCTGTATTATTTTTATAAAGTCAATCATACCGTTACGTATACATTTAATATACTACATTTACAAATTCGTTTTTTATAATAATCTACGTGTACAAAAAAATTGACGTGGCATGGTAAGTACACGATATTTAAGAACAATGTTGTGTTAAGAAAAAAATATTTATGTTTGTTAGGAAATAAAGTTATTAATAAAATGTTTTTTTTAATTTTATTTAATACAATCATTATTGCTCACGATGTAAGGTACTATCCAACAAAATAAATTGAAAATAATTTAACAGTATTATTATACTGTTAAATTATTTTCAGCTTACATATTATAAAAAAAAAGTAGTATAAAAAAAAATATAGTTTTGATAGCAAATATTTTGGTTTCTATATACATACATAGATAACTAACTATACATTACTCGTCACTAATACTTAACGCCATTGAACAGACCGACACAAAAACTAAATAAAACAAACAACAGAAATTGACGACTTCAAGTCTTCATGGGCATTATTTTACGACTTTCGAAGATCATTGAGTAGTATACTAAATAATACAAAATTTTATTGCCATACCATATGCCGATGCCGAATCAGATTTCACGAGGTCTATGAAATAGTTTTTGTTACGGTTTTGACTTAACAGATAAATAATAGTTCTATGTTATCGACGATCAGAACACACCAACTTATACGAGTATGTGATGTTTCCATCGAAAGTTTACGTCAATAAATGGATTATATTGAATAAGTTCGCTACGACTCGGACGTGAGATATATAGAAAATGATAAAAAAACTTTGTGAGCGAAGGACGTTGATGAGGCTAAGTATTTCTTAAGAATAACGTTATTAATAAATAATGATACAAAAGAAATCATTTATATCCGAAATGACTTTTTCTAAAGGTATATTTCAGAGATTTTGGTGACTGTATAGTTGATTGACTCGGGTTGTACAAATAATAAACTGTATGCGAGTATATCTAAGTATGCAAATGACAAGACGATATTCGTTATAATTTCTTCAATATTGGCAAGGCAATATGATATTAATGACTTTGCTAAAGTTCTCATGGTTTTTGAAATTACTTACTTTAAAAACATTAAATATAAAATGAAATCTTTTCAAATAGTTTCAATACGATGGATGTGGTGCAAAAATACAATGTAAAAAACATAAATGTACAACATTCTCACGTACATTTAATATATTATAAAAATCCTCTCAACACATTACAATAAAATGCGATGCTACTTCCGGATTAAGTACTAGAGTGTGAAACTCTAAAAAGAGTTCTGCAACGCTCGCCCACGAGATAAATCCTGAAGGAGACGGTTCGTAATAAAACACGTACGACGCGGGGCGCTACATTTTATTTCAGAAAGCGATAAGGACGCGAGAAATTCCTTTTACGAGATTCTTGCGGAGGGGAGGTAGGGGTAGAGTCGCACAGCTAACACACAGTGTGAATACAGCTCGTGTGCGACATCTGGTTTATGTCGGCGCTAGTTCGTAAACCCGGCGAGGGCGGAGCGCCCGCCGCCCGTCGCCCGGCGGCCGTGGGGCCCGTCTCGACTCAAATCGTTCGATGCACCGTGACAATGATCAATGTACTGTAATTACTCACCACAGATATATGTTAACGAAAGCTCGGATCCCAAGTATTTTAATCACCACTGATGTACGGTCCCCCTTCTGTCGGACCTTTATGTTTCGATATTTATCTGTTTATATTTATACTTAATTTATTAGTCTCGCCGTTGAGAGATAACGTGTTAAGGTTTTACTTTTGAACAATTTGCACATACGAAGATGTAAAATTAAATAGAGAATTTCTGACAATTTATTTTTATCTTTGTTCTCAATATACCGGTTTTTATTTTAAGTTAAATTAAAAATCAGCTACACACGGCAGGATATCCCGCACAAAGCAGTGTAGACATAGGGAACCTAGTGTTAAGGCACTTCGTTCCCCACTTTTCACCGAGTACTGGAGGCATTGCTGCAGTGTTAAGTGAAAGAAATGAATTTTCATATTTATGGGGATCGAAACCACAACCACTCGATTTTACAATCACACTTTGTGTCTCTGCGCCACGAATGGCCTCAACTTTAAATGGTTATTAATAATAACTTCTATCTTAATATAAAACGAATTTATTACTTAAACTGTCACTCAACCTACAAGAAGATAAGTATCAACATTGGTACACACGCTGTCCCATGAAAAACTGATACATGATTTAAGGTGTAGAATCACAGTCTGAAAGTGTTCACGGTCCGTAGCCCGGCATTACCGTTTATAGGGGATTGCCCATCAGCACCGTGCGCTGAAGTAGTCGGTAATAACGCTTGTTGCCTTCCCGTTGCCACTTAACCCGAATAGGGTTCTGTGTAGTGTAAATAAGGAAGCTTTGCCGTAATACTTTTATAAAATATTTTATTTTTTCATATTTTAATGAAAATGTTAGCGAGATTTAAATTAAAAAATGTGTTTCATTTGAAAGTTTGTAATTGTAGTGTAAGGTTATATTAGTGTAAGTTTTTTTTAGCTTTACGCTGTATCCCGCACAGAGGTGGGCACGCAGAAGGAATGTGAGAACATAGTGTTAAGACACTTCTCTTCTCGAATTTCCGACGAAATTCCGGAACTGTGGGGAAACTTAACGTCGCGTAATATAGTATATTTTTAGCTTCACGCTGTATCCCGCACATGGCAGGGTAGGCAGAGTTACCTTGGGAACGTAGTATCTTAAGCTGTTCCCATTAAGATACATTCCGAATTCTGGGAGCAATGCGTAGAATAGTGAATCTTTATGACAATTTTGTTACTTCACTCTCTAAATAAACATAACTTGACTGTCTAGTTCTATGAGTTATAAATTTTTTAACTTCATAAATTTTTAAGACTTAACCGACTTCAAAACTTTAAACTACCAATAAAACCAAGCTCAATTAAAATGGGCAAGTAACCACAAACATACATCACCCAAAACCTTTCAAGTAAGTTCCGTTGACACTTACAGGAGTTTATTATTTAGTTTAACTTATGCATTAAATAGTTTAATGCAAATCATGATACAGACATTGAGTGCTCCGAACATTAATCACGTTATATTGTTAATGTTTGTGTTCTGTGAGGGCCCCAGACGCGGTTAGCCAAATTGATGGAGCGAACTTCCCTCTTAATTACGCCCGCTCTAAGTCTGGCTAAATTAAAGTAAATCTGAATTGCAGCTAAGATTAAGATACGACTAGTTCTGTTTCTTATTTGCTAAATTGAGTTTAAATTGTTGTATCTGTTGTTCTGTGGTGGGTATTAGGTTAGTTTAAAATATTGTTTTTTTTTTGTTACTGGCATATATACATAAGTATATGTTTTTTGAATGATCAAGCACATTTTTCTGCTGTATCCCGCACATAACAGGGTAGGCAGAGGAAACCTGGGAACCTGCCCACTTCCTGCCAAATTCTGGAGGCATAGCGCGTTGCGCGAGGAAATGAAAATATTAAATATTTCTTTTCCTCGAATGGGATTCGAACCTATGACCTATCGCGTTTACAGTCGCACGTTTGTACTCCTGGTTGCCACGACTGGTTTCAATCAAGCCTCAATCAAGCACTTAATTTAACCATTAGATAACACTTAAGTACAGAATTTAATATGATTTGGTGAATTGAATTATTTATATGATTAAGGATGTGTTACGATAAATATCTTATTATTTTATTAGGTTAATCGTTTGCTTTGAAGTGTCACGAGTATTGTTTGTGGTATGATTTCTAATTACTTAGTACATGGATGCAGCTAGTGATATATTGCACAACCCTGGACAATAGAGTTCACGCGGAGTTGAACGTCCATTGTGGTCCTATAAATTAACTTATACTATTCACATAGTTTATTAACTGAGCTTAGTTTTAACTATGTATCGTGGGAATATGGGAGGTTGGAAGGATGTTAAGTTAAACCACGGCTAACTCGTTTCCGTCAAGCATAAATTTTACTATAATGAGTAACGCGAGTGACTAAGTGAGCTTGTAGTAGGAAAGTATGCAATCACTTAGCGATTATGTCACGTACTTACAGCAAAGCGTATTCAACAGATACCTACGTGGAGTATATTGTTTTTGCGTCAATTATGTTAATGCTGGAATGTGGCATGAAGTACTTAATTGTTATCTCTCTCTGTATGAGATATCATTATTAGTCGTGACTGTGTACAATAAATGTCATTGGTGGCAACTTTTTATCCGCTCTGTTGTAATTTAAGTTTACTTTTCTTTTTAAATTAAATTATTGTGTTATTGAAGCAATCACGCTATATCCCGCGCGGCGTAAACCTTGTATTGAGATACTGTATTCTTCACTTTCCGTCTAATATCGTGTTAGCTTCGTAACCCAAAGATCCACTTTGTCTTACAACAGCGAGAATACAAAAATATAAAAAAAACCATTTTCCGAATGAGGGTCGTGTTCATAATCACGGCGTTTAGCTCGTATATATTGTGTTGGTCGTACCTGGTGCGACGCGTAAGGGCTGGGGGCCGTCGCGTAGGGCTGCGGCTGCGGCGGCGGGTAGCGGCAGGGCTGCGGCGTGTATGCCGCGGCCCACTGCTGCGTGCCGCCGCGGAACTGTGCGCCCGCGCTCGCCATGCGCGCCGCGCACGCGCCCGCGCCTGCGCCCGCGACCGTCACCGCGCCCGACCCGACTGCGCCGCTAGCGGAACGACAGCCGCCGCTGCTCTGTAATAGATATTATATCTAAATAAGTTATACGTGTTTGTTATTTTTTTTAGTTTCATGCTGTATCCCGCAGCGTGGACAGCGCGAGCCTAGTGTTAAGACACTCCGCTCCGCACTTTCCGCCGAATAAAAAGATTTTCTTTTAATTTCACACCATATCCTGCATATATAGAAGAACAGGACCATCCTGCATATATAGAAGAACCTAGTAACCTAAGTGTCCCAGTTTCCCAATTTCCACTGAATTTTCAAGATATTGCGTGCAGAAGACAACCCCGAAATTACAATATTACACAATTCATTACCCAGAATGGGAACCGCACCCCAAAACCGTCGTGTTCACAGTCACAGATTGTGCCACTGAACTACGACAGACTTACAAGTCTGTGACTGTGATATATTATTAATATAAACAGGTGATATATTATATTAATAGTATTATTCTCATCACTTTCTAGTTATGTAGAGTGAGGCTGGAATAGTGGAAGCGAGGATCAATGCATATGTTAGATGGATTCGTCTGTATGCAACGAATGTCATACTGTATGTTAAGTTAAGAACGATACTATCCAATTTAAGATTCTGTTCTATGAAGTTCCAAATCTAAAAATGTTCAAAAACATAAACAGTAGATTACATTGGGAATAAAAGAATATTATATGTTTTATTTTAAATAAATACAAATAAATACAAATTTTAATTTTAATTATTTAGATATAATAAAAGGGGCTATGGGAAAATTAAAATAGGTATTTGAAAGTATTTCTTTTATTTGCGATGTGTGCAAGTTACAAATCGCAAATTCATTGACACAAACAAAGATGCCGTTACATTCTAAAAGCAAATCTATATAAATATAGATGCATATGTATATCAAATACAGAGAACAGCCACGTAGATTAAAAATTTTGATGGCCTCAACAGTGAACGTCTTAAATACGTGGTAAGTAATTATTAATAATAAATTTAGACGTAAACGGTATAATATCAGCCATAAGCAGAGTGTTTATTATAATATATTTGTAGTTTTGTACTATGTATGTGATGATTCTGTCATTATATATAATTTCACGCATCTACAATTCTCTATAATACTAGAAAATTAATAACAAAACATTTCATACACCTATATCATATTATGTACGTTTATATTATATTGTGTTATCATATTACTTCACGCTGTATCCCGTACGTAACAGGATAGGCAGAGGAAGCCTTGCGTAGAAATAGAATTCTGAAACCATTGCGTATTGAATGGTGGAACTCAACTCCGCGCTTTGACACGACAGCAGAGCGAAGAAATAATTAAATATTTCATTTGCTTGATTGGGAATCGAACTCACAACCTGTCGAGTTCACAATCACACGCTTTTGTCCCAGCGCCACGTGTGGCCTCGTATTACGTTCATATTGATGTCAAAAGTAACCTTTGATAGTATTAAATCATTGTATTCTGATTTAAAACGCTCATTTATGTGAAGAAATCAAAAGATAAAAGTAAAATGGAGGACACGCACAGACGAAGAGCTATCGTGAATAGTACTTATAAATTCCACTTGTCATATTCAGACCGTGACCGGGAAGCTCGTTAAATGTTAATCTAGATTTTATAAACGTATGGATTATTATTATAATATATTGAATGTGACATTGATATATGCCGTAAGGTGTATATTTACGTAGATACATAATTAATGTTGTTATAATATATATTTTGTTATAGTAATATAATCATTCAAAACACAGTGTTTCACGAATTCGGCGGAAAACGGGGAGCGGAGTGTCTTAACACTAGGCTCGCTATGCCTAACTACACGCGGTATACAGCGTGAAGCTTGAAACAAAAAAACATAATATATTTCTGTAAAATCGACTGCATAAACGCTTTAGCTGTACACGGTGAAGATTTAAAATGTTCTTTCAAGATAGAAATTCTATAAAAAGATCTGAAAACCACAGCAAGAGCTTAAACTTGTACTCTTAAAAGGGCGAGGTAAGTCGGTCAGATACTAAAGAAAGCACTATAAGCTTAACACATTTAGCCATTGTGCGATTCAGTTAATAAATCAGTATTAAGCATTGATTTAAGACGTTTCTTTGATTTTTCACTTATGGGTGATGCGTTTCGTCTTAATATCTTAAAATATTTAATAATAATAATTAAAAGATAATTTATATAACAAAAATATATATACTTTTCTTTAGTTACCTGTAGGTAAAATTATATTTTTACAGTATGCCTAAAAAATTTAATTCTATGAAATTTGTCCCTTCACAACTTTTGTAAATATATAAATAATATAATATATTTTTTAAAATAATAAAACTCTTTTATGACTTTAGTCTCTTCTATTCTAGAGCCTTTAAATATGTTTCATCATAAACTATGACTTATGAGTATGAGAGATTGGCATCTAGGCGTCTAAAGCGTCGAGAGCCGTGACGAAGCGTCTTGAAGACTTTCGCAATATAGCCTACGTTACCTATAAACGTTGCCAAGATTTCCTTTATAAACTACATGATGAATTTGTATTATTGATCCCTGACGAGCACAACGATATTGAAACAAAAAAGTTGTTCTTCTTCTTCAGCTCCACGTTGTATCCTGCATATGACAGAGGGAATATAGCGTTGGGACACACCCTTCCTTAATTGCTGCCGGACCTCAACGCTGCGCTTTCCCCCAAATGAGAATCGAACCCACAGCTTTCGCATTACAATCATGTTTGTGTCCTTGCTCCACGCAAGCTCAAAAAAGCTCTTACTTAATAATAGTCAAGTATCATACAACAATCATCATATTTTTTATTCTCAACACAACTTTAGTAGTATAATGACTTAACATTAACTACTTAGTGCCATGAACACCAACATTTAGTATATTTAATATTTGTTATGCCAAGCGAGTACCTTCCCTGAGAAGGAGATTTATAGTGGCAATAACAATGTATAATTTCACCCAGCGACCCCCAACTTCGAACTTAATTATTTGAGTCACGGAATTCCAAAAACCATCCGAGAAACCTTAGGGATAAGTTATAACTTTTCAAGCAAACATCGTTCTTATTCTTTACAACTATTTTTTGCTACTGTAAAAATGTATAGGTGAGTAAGACTCTCCGGCTATAAGCCGACAATCCGCTTAGCGTGAGTGTAGGCGTGCGGTCCAAGGAATTAGGGTAAAATATAGATTCCTGATGATTGCTGTAGTGATGTTTCCTTAAGGCTTCACTCTGGATCAATTAAGCCACGTGTGGAATGGAGAGTTTTTTTATTAAAATGGTTGATTTTTTTAAGGTTTATTTTGTTATCTTTAAGATAAGTTGTATAAAATTTGTTCATAGCTCCTTTGGTGGCCAAGCTTTGTGTGAATCTTGGTCAAGACGTGTGAACAGTAGTAATAATAATTACATAATTAAAATGTCGCTATAAACGAATTTTCACATGATTTAATAAAATATTATCGAAGCAGTAAAATATGTCATTGCTAAACGGGAGATTAAGACATGATACTTTTATAATTTATATTATAAAGAATGATCAAAACATTGAATCACGATCAAATGAAAAAAATATTAGAAAATCGGGGTGTTTTTCTACATATTTATCCTACAACTGCAATCTGTCTCAAAAGAGAACGTACGTTCACAAATACGTAAAGGCGGCCGTGATGATTAAGCCAATTATACGAAACTAGAGGGCGCACGCGGCTTCGCCCGCTTATTAGGAGTGAATTCTAAAAAAAACCACGAAACACGTATTCAATAAAATATTTTTAGCAGTCTGAATTTTAATTTTTATAAAAATCGGTGGCAATTTCAAGACTTTTCCATATAAACTTTCAACCCCTTATTTGAACCCTTAGGGGGTGAATTCTTAAAAACCATGAAACACGTGTTCAATGAAATATTTTTAAGAGTCTAAATTTCTAATTTTATAAAAATCGGTACAGATAAAAAAAAAATTCCATACAAACTTTCAACCCCTATTTCATCCCTTTAGGGTTAAAATTTTTCAAATTCCCTTCTTAGTGGATGTCCAGAATATGAAAATAAACATCTGCCCAAGTTTCACGTTTCTACCATCAGCGGTTACGGCTCTGCGTGCGTCTTACCTCAGTCAGTCAGCACAAGTCCTTTTATATATATAGACTAGAGGACGCGCGCGGCTTCGCCCGCTTATTAGGAGTGAATTCTAAAAAAACCACGTTCAATAAAATATTTTTAACAGTCTGAATTTAAATTTTTATAAAAATCGGTGGCAATTTAAAGATTTTTCCATATAAACTTTCAACCCCTTATTTGAACCCTTAGAGGGTGAATTCTTAAAAACCATGAAACACGTATTCAATTAATTAGTTTTAAGAGTCTGAATTTCAAGTTTTATAAAAATCGGTACGGATTAAATTTTTTTTCCATACAAACTTTCAACCCCTATTTTAGCCCTTTAGGGTTAAAATTTTTCAAATTCCTTTCTTAGTGGATGTCCAGAATATGAAAATAAACATCTGCCCAAATTTCACGTTTCTAAGCACAGCGGTTACGGCTCTGCGTGCGTCTTACCTCAGTCAGTCAGCACAAGTCCTTTTATATATATAGATTGTACATCTACGTTAATGATACAACACTTTCTTGACTTGTAAGAGAAATAATAATGTAATAAGCTATAGCCTATTACGATATATCGTTCGACTAAATTTCTAAGTAGCACAGTAAAAAAAATGTTATAATATTAAGTAATATTTGTTGGAAGATAGTTACTCCATTGCAATTGATGGATCATAAATTAGCGAAATGAGAGTAAATACTATCATTATGGTTTGATATAAACATAGCATAAGAAACAGAAGAGGCAATAGAAAATAATATACTAATAATTTTACTTTTTCATATTATTCAGTTCCTTCTCGTAATGTAATTTAGGGTGGAAATAAAAAATAAAGCAGCAAACCAGATAGCAAAGACACTTGTCATCTAGTGGTAAGGAATATAGCATTTTCTCGACGAAGATTTAGTTTTATGTCGAGTGGGAAGAGCGGCGTCGGTAGGTCGCGACGATGTCTCGGCGACGCGCCTTAAGACGCTCTTTTTGCCTCTCAAGGACAATAGGTTTAGTTCTAGATGAGTTTAAAATAAGGACATGGAGACCTAAATAGGCTGATTGTATTACATACATATAGGTAATTAATATTTTAGAAAAGTGCGTGACTTTCAATATAAACAAATATTTTTTTAATTTAAAGTAATATTTTTTTAATATAAAAAAGTACATTTAAAAATATAAAAAAATACTCTTCCGGAAGCAGGAAAAGGGTCCAGGCTATCACCTAAAGTGCAGTGCAGAATTTTCTGCATGTTTCTTATTCCAACACCTAACCGTAGCTAACGGATAATCTATTAAGATATTTTTAACATTTTTAAAATGTTAATCCAGACATAGGAAAGAAAAATACGTTTTCTAAATAAGTATTAACCTCTTAAGATGTTGTTGTAGGCTTTTGGCTAGGTCTAAATATTTAGAAAACTTTTTCTTTTTCTCTCTTCACGATATTATGCGGTATAGCACTATCAACAATTATGCACGGCGCTCCACTCGGTCTACTAGCACTACATCAGGCCTATTGGCAACAATATACCTGTCAGTTCTAATTGACTGATTCCAGCATAGCGATTTTCAAGAACAGATATGGGATTGTACATATAGATGGGTACCTCCAAATCCACCACAATATTTAAAATTATTATTGTTATTATGGAAACAATAAAAATTGCGACATCAAATCAAGAATTCTACTTAAGTATTTTCAACAATTCAAAAAAAAACTTATTTAGAAAATGTATAAAAAATTTAACTTAGATACTTACCGAAGCCATACGTTTTTATCATAAAATATTTAAAATAGCATATATTGTAATTTAAAGAATCTGCTTCAGAACGTGCAGCAACTATTTAATTTTACGATATTAATTAATCTCTCGATACAATGTATGTATAATGCAGATAGATTTCCGCATGATAGACTATCGGCTAGTTCAGTAAAGTAGCGATTACCATTATTTAGCATTTTTATTATTGTTAAGTAGTTTCATTTACTCCTATATCAAAACTGTTTGGATATTATTATAGTTTTACTGTATTCTTTTTTTTTGTATTTTGATGCAATTAATATAAAGTTAAATAACTCACAGTCACAGTCACTTTACAGATTAAGTTAATATAGATAAAAAAAATTGTCTAAAATTATATCATTATTATTTATTACGTCATAAATAAACAAAATTAATCAGGTTCACGCTGTATCCCGCACAAAGCAGGGTAGGCAGAGGGAATCTAGTGTTAACACACACCTTCTTCTGGAGGCATTGCGTATTGAGTAGCGGAATTCAACGCCGCGTTTTGCCTTGAAGCCAGAGCGAAGATATGAAAATATAAATGTAAATAAATATTTCATTTGCTCGAGTGGGGATCGAACCCACAACCGGTCGTTTTTACAGTCACACTTTGTGCCCCTGCGCCACGACTGTCCTATTACGTCATAAAAAATAATATTACAAACTTTGATTTAATAAGATAATAAGATAAAATTTATCAACAAAAAACATACAATAGAATATTAAGTTAAGTCGTAAAGTTAGAATATTTTAGAAAAAAAAAGATAAGTATAATAAGTAACCTAAACAATATTCTTTTGTTTACTTTTAATAAAAATCTAATTGCCTAAAACAAATTGTTGTTTTGATATACATATGGTAGGAGCCAATAATATATATTTTTCCATTGATTTCAATTTTATGCTTTGTCAATTCTATTCTATTCTAATCACAATCTGACATTGATACATTATATTATATGTTTATAATGATACGGACGTTGCTAACCGAACAGATGGACAGATGAAAGTCGTTATCTCCTATACGTACTTTGATAGTGTCATTGCGGTTTGCAGATACAGAAATGTAATCATTATTTAGGAATACAGCAAAAAAATATTATAACGCAAATAAGTTTAAAACTTTTTATTACTTTATAATGTTTCTAATGTACGAGTAAAATCAGTTTATAATTTATAAAAGTAATATTTAAGGTTTTAATAATATATTAAAATTATATAGAGCAATGTCTTTTTTTTTTTTTTTGGCGGTAGGTGTGAAAAAGTGCACACGGTTCCAATTTTGCTCTCTTCTATTTTACTGTAATAAATTCATTATAAAATAGTTTTTACGGTTTAAAAGTGAGAAATAAAACAGCAATAGTGAATAAAACTGTTTAGAAATATTTTATTTGGCATTTAATGTCTTTAAGTGCATAAATACAACACACCTGCTGGCTCTTTAATTTTTCAAACTTCACAATAAAAGTACCTAAAACAATATGGCTAGAGTAGACGACATTCTGGAAGTCCATAGAAGCATTGCTGAAGCACTTGGTAACAGGATGGCAAATTTTGAAAAACAATTGAACAGCGCCTCAACCAATGATACCAGTAAGGTTAGTCTGGACAAACTTGCTTGTGAGTTTAAGGAGTTCAAAACTTCTGTATGGGGTATATTAGAACTTCTTAAGTCTTTAATTAATAATTTATCCAGTCAAATTGATGAGATAGACAACTCAAGCAGGAGGAATGCTCTTCTTTTTGGTGGTATCGAAGAAGCAGAAGGTGAAAACTTGGTTTCCACAATATTAGGTACAATTCAAGTATTGATGGGAGTATCCGACATAAATGCTTCAGCCATTCAATCTTGCCATCGCCTGGGAACTAAATCTGCTAACCGTAACCGGCCCATCTTAGTGCGCTTTAATGATCTCAAAGTGCGGAGTGATCTTTGGAGTAACAAGAAAAAACTCAAATCTTCCCAAGTAGTACTAAGTGAGTTTCTCACTAAAACTCGCCAAGCAATATTTACAAGAGCACGCAAATCCATTGGAATTAGAAACACCTGGACGCACTACGGCAATGTCTATGTGAAGCTTCCAAATAATGAACGCAAGCAAATTTTAACAGCCACTGATTTTGAAGAATGTTTAAAACTATTTCCAAATGTTGTTTCTTCTGTATCTCCAGTTGAAAGAGCGCCCACCATAGAGCGTCCAAAAGTAAGTCCTGCAGCTAGTGGAGACCATACTAGGAAACCTTTTACTCGCCGTAATGTTTTGAAGAAACCTTAATTTGTTTTGTTAATTCTTATATTTCAACCATAGTTTGTTTTATGTTTTATTTTTTTATGAACTTTCTATCTTACATCCCTCTTTGCATATTATTGTCACTTATTTTCAATCAGTTATTTGAATATTATTGTTACTTATTTTCAATCACTTATTGCTATTTGCATAAAGTATGGTATTATATTTAGTGATTGATACTGAACTGAACCTCATATATATCTTAATTTGTGAATAGTATTATTACTTGTTTTTTTTTTTTTTTTTTTTTATTTCTAACTTTAAAATTTACTTCTTTTTGCTAATTTAGATGAAATGTTATATATTGAATATTGATATGAATCTATTGTTATTTCTGTTCATTTGACTTTTACACAAATAATTTTACTCTTCACATTTCATAAACTATCTTTAAGAATTTGTAACAAAATTGTAGTATATTTTAAATTGTATCTGTAAACTGTAATATTCTAATTGTAACATTTGATGTTGTCGTGCTCAAATTATTTTAAGTTTATTAATATTTTTCAGATATTTTTTTATCTTGAAAACCCAAAAGTACTTTTTAAATGTTATATATTGAATATTGATATGAATCTATTGTTATTTCTGTTCATTTGACTTTTACACAAATAATTTTACTCTTCACATTTCATAAACTATCTTTAGGAATTTTCAACAAAATTGTAGTATATTTTAAATTGTATCTGTAAACTATAATATCCACATTTGATGTTGTCGTGCTCAAATTATTTTAAGTTTATTAATATTTTTCAGATATTTTTTTTTATCTTGAAACCCAAAAGTACTTTATTTTATTCAAGTAACGTTGTTTTCTCTTTTTTGTATTGTTTACAATTTCTCTTGTATAATGTTTCCTGTCAACTGTCACTTGCACACATTTGACATTTTGTTCTCTTGACACAGACAGCAGCTTATTACAAGGTTATTTATTTTTGTTTTAATGCAAGTGGGATGTTTATTAGCATTCTCTATTTTATTTATTATTATATTATAATATTTTTTTTTTCTGATAATTTTATAATTGTGCTTATAAAACATTTTTTTTTGAGCCATCGGGTCATGTGTGATTTTTATTATTTTATTCGTTTTACATTTTTTTTGTTTTCATTAAATTTACTTTTAATATTTAATAATTTGTGTATATTTCATTTTTATTTAATTATTATTATTTTATATATATATATATATAGATAATATTTATTATACTTTTTGAATATTTATTATGGATTCTAGCATTGATTCATTCCATTCCGCACTCAGTAGTGATGAGGAATCATCTAATTCTTTTTGCAGTTTAGATGATCCCTGTTTAACCCTTGATAAAATTTTATCTAAGGAATTTACACCCCTTCATAAGAATTTTAACATTTGCCATATTAATGCTCAAAGTATTCCTGGTCATTTTTCAGATTTTTATAACACCTTTAACCAACCTAACATTCATGCTGTATTAATTTCTGAATCTTGGCTGAAGCCTTCATTACAATCCACTTGTTTTTCTGTTCCGGGTTATGTACTAATAAGAAATGATCGCCTTGGAAGAGTAGGTGGCGGTGTTGCCATCTATCTCAAAAGCCACATTTCCTTTAAAACAATTTGTCACTCCACATCCTCTAATGACTCCTCTTCTTCACCTGACTGTTTTGAATATCTATTCATCGAAATAAATATGGGAGTAAAGTTTGCCCTTGGGGTAGTTTATTGTCCACCCAATAAAAATTATTTTAATAACCTGGAAGTTGTACTCGAAGATCTCTTAAGCAACTATTCACACGTAACGATAATGGGCGACTTTAACACGTGTCTACTTCGGGATGATTTTCGAGCGAGAAAATTGAATTCGATATTAATGTCCCTTAATTTACACATGTTACTTCTTAAGCCAACTCACCATACCAACAACGCTGATACACTATTAGACTTAATAATTACGTCAAGCTCTGATCTCGTCTCTAAATATGGTCAGTTCCCCGCTTCAGGTTTTTCTTTACATGATCTTATTTTTGTATCTTTAAGATTAAAGCTACCCAAATCGAAGCCAATTACCTTGTTACTAAGAAGTTTTCAAAACTTGAATATTGAGAAGCTCAAGAGTGATGCTCTAAGCATTGACTGGTCGCAAGTTGAAGCGAGACCATCTATTGATGAAAAGGTTGACTGGTTGAACTCCAATATTATTGCATTGTTTGACAAGCACGCACCTCGCCAAGTAATTAAAATCAAAAACCAGTCTACTTTGTGGTTCAACGAAGACTTTCGTAAAGCCAGGGCTAAGAGAGATAAGGCTTTCTCCAAATATAAAAAGGATCGAAGTGATCTCAACTGGTCGATTTATAAGGCTGCAAGAAATCAGTGTAATCAGATGTGTAGAAAATTAAAACGCCAATACATCTTTAATAAAATACGTGATTCTTCTCCCGAGGCGACTTTAAAATTCTTAAAGTCCCTCGGTATTGGCAAACTTTCAACCTCCCCATTCAATTCCAACATTGATTTAAATACTTTAAACAAACATTTTTCTACATCTTGTCCCCTAGATATTAGTATTAAAACCTGTACTCTTTCTGAAATTTATAGTTTGCCGAAACTTGATTTCCCAACTTTTACCTTTTCTTCTATCAGTAATGATGATACTAAGAAAATTATTCTAGCCCTCTCAACTAAAGCAGTTGGTTCGGATGATATCAGTCGCATTATGATTACTTCAATTGTTGAGATCCTTGTTCCTGTAATAACTCATATTGTTAATTTTTCTTTATCCTCTAACCAGTTTCCCGAGGTGTGGCGAAAGGCATTTATTCTCCCACTTCCAAAAATATCAAATGCTACGCTACCATCTCATTTTCGTCCCATTTCAATTCTTCCTTTCCTCTCCAAAATTTTAGAATCTACTGTATACCAACAGATTTCCACTTATTTCTCAAAATGCGACTTTTTAAATCCACTGCAGTCCGGTTTTAGAACTGGACACAGCACTACCACTGCTTTGTTAAGAGTTACTGAAGACATTAGATCTGCATTGGAAAATAGGCAATTAACAGTGCTTATTTTAATTGATTTTAGCAATGCATTCAATGCAGTAGATCATGAGCTGCTTATTGCTCTGTTATGCAATGCTAATGTATCCAGTACAGCTTTAGAGTGGTTTTCTTCATATCTTCAGGGACGTCAGCAGTCGGTTCGTGTTGGCCAGTCTATTTCTGACTGGCATCATGTGACAGCTGGTGTTCCTCAAGGCGGTATTTTATCTCCTCTTCTTTTTTCAATATTTATTAACTCCATTACTTCCATTATTACTTCTCAATACCATCTTTATGCTGATGACTTGCAGCTTTATGAGCACTCTAACGTGGAAAATATTGCTGGGGCTATAAATTCTTTAAATGCTAACCTCCGACAAATATCAGTTTGGTCTTCCAAATACGGCATAAATGTTAACCCTGACAAATGTCAGGCCATAATTGTCGGCAGTTCGAGACAATTGGCTAAAGTCGAATACCATAAGTTGCCCAACCTAACATACAAAGGCATAATCATAAATTTTACCAATACCGTGAAGGACCTAGGTGTTATTATTGATAACAAGCTTACTTGGGGCAATTACGTTGCTGATATATCACGAAAGGTCTACGCCTCACTGCACTCAATGATGCGCCTAAAGAATTTTTTACCTGTGCAAACAAAAATTTTGTTGGTCAATACCTTGCTGCTTCCTATTATTGATTACGGTGATGCTTGCTGTTTGGATATGAACAAAGATCTCGTAAACAAGCTCGAAAGGATACTCAACACCTGTATACGCTTCATTTATAACCTGCGCAAGTATGACCGTGTATCATCTTGTAGGAGGCAGCTTGGTTGGCTATCGGTAGCCGATCGCAGAAAATGTAGGGTCCTTTCTTTAATTTATTCCATCCTTTCCGATCCCAATTTTCCCACCTATCTGTCTTCTGACTTTTCATACCTTTCCTCTTTTCATGATAAATCCTTACGTTCCCAATCAAATCTTCTACTGTCAACACCACATCATACTTCTGGGTACATGTCAGACTCTTTTGCAGTTGCAGGAGTTCGACTTTGGAATGAATTACCCGAGCCTATTCGAAGAGCTCCCTCTCGTGAAATATTCAAACGCCGGGTAAAAGAATCCTTTTTCATGAACTCATAATTCTATATATATATATTTTTTCTATCTACTCTTTTATTATTATTTATTTATATGTATATAATGGTATGTTGTATATAATTGTGTAGTTTATATTTTATATATATACTAGTTTGTATATATTGTATGTATCATATATATTTAGTATTATATTAGCATGTATATAATTATAAAATATATTATTGTATATTTATTACATATACTTATGTAACTTGAATATTAATATTTTGTTATTATTATTATTATTTTTTTGCACCTACACACTATTCTCCCACATGACTTAGGTTGGCTGGTAGAAAATGCTTTTTAGCGTTAAGCCCGCCTATTGTACATTTTTTTTTGTATTAAATTGTGCAATAAAGAATAAAAAAAAAAAAAAAAAAAAATGTCCAAAAGAATTATTATTAAATAATATTTTTATGAATTTGAAGTAATCAAAGTAAAAATCCATATTCTTATTTATCAGGAAACTGCTTTAAGGCAAAATATATGTATACTATTTAAATTTAACAAATTAGAATTAGGTGTCTTAGACATTTCAATAATCCTTGCGTCCCCTCAGCCCCCCTTGCTCCCCCTTGATTGCCGGTTCGTAGCTGCAAACAAAGCCGTGATGACGAGCTCAGTTGTCTTCCCCGAATTCCGAATACCGCCCACAAATTGTTAGTCTGTCAACGATGTAAGTAATTTGTAACGTTTATTCAGCAACATTGAGCAGGCCTGATGCCTGATGGAAATACTAGAAGTATTGCTTAAATATTATTTACTTATTAAATTAAATAAAGTTCAAACTTAGGCCGTCGTGACTAAAACGCGACGGTTGTGAGTTCGATCCCCACTCGAGGGCATGAATTATTATTTCCAAATATTTTCATTTCTTCGCTCTGACGATTTTTTTTAAACTTATGATTTTAACACTCAGTCTAAATTTTTGTTTCAATAGTCACAATTTAATTTAAAAAATAATCATTATAATGAACTCCTAATTGTAATATGAGTATCGCTTATCATTTAGTTTATTTTTTGTGTGCAAAGTATCTGTTTTTGTAACGAATTACACCGCGTGCGTGTAGAATTAAGTGATTGGTATGAACCGAAGCGCGCGACTTTCATACGATCGGAATACGTGAGGCAATTATTGCATTCAATTGCGGACTGTTTAATTGATATTTTTCTTCACGGTACGATAATTTTAAAGAAAAATCATAATATGAAAGACGATTAACAATATTGAGAATATCGAAAACAATATACGTCATCGTCACGTTAGTGTGGATCATTTTACTGTTTAATAATAAAATTCATTAATATCCTAGTATGGCTTTTTCATTTCCAAGTTGAGAACAAATAATTACATTTCTTCTTTGCCATGAATGATGTCAGCCAACTGTAGCGGTGACGCAGTTGGCACATGCCAACCAGATGAGCAGTTGATTGCACACAATGCAAATACCGAGCGCGTGCATAGTCAACGTTGCACTGTAAAACTGCGAAATATTATTTTAAAACCATATTAAATCTAAATTAGCTTTCAAAATATTCATATATTGTAAAGAGTGTCAAGCTCGTGTCCGTACTATAACCGAGAGTTATTCAGCATTTTTTTACTTTGGCGGAAGGAACATTTGTATGCAATTCGCTTTTTAAGTGGCTGCCAGTGAGACAGAATGAGACTACCAGCACCACCACAGACCAGTGCGTAATTAAGCCATTATAGTCTCGAGTTAATACGTTCCCTATAACATGTGTCTACGTCGACAGTAATGCTACCAAATATTACCTAAATCTACCAAAGCACATTGGGCTTCGGCATAGCTAGATTAAATTCTAAATTGAAGCACGCACAGAGGCAGCCAACGGTCCGAAGCGGCTACCACTAACCACATAACTGCTCTAAAGCAACAAGTATTTGTCGCTCGGTAATAAGGAATTTCATAATAGTAGTGCACTATCGTCCTAACTCAGACGCGCCGTGTCGTGTACCGACTGCAAAAATGCTTCATGTATTTTAGCGTGAATGCGTCGCCGCTGTGTGCAGCACACCCACACAGAGGCGGCGCGTATGTGTGTCATCTCGGGTGTAGTGGTGGGTGCGGAATGCGGCCACGTCCTTCGCCATACTCCGCGCCGCGCCAGTTCATTTGCACACAAGCGCACGATCCTATCCGATGGCCGACCAGATACAGCCATCCATTTTATAGCTTCCCAATTTATTATTTAGATATCAACATTTGGTTTTATCGGTGCGCACGGACCGATACGTCGATGCCTAATTGTACTCTGTCCATTGTCAGTTCTGCTTATATTGCTGTTAGTTTTCGTATTGTTTTTGTAAATAGAAGGGGAGATGCAGGCGGTTGCGTTCAATGCAACATATGCTTAGTGCACTATGATTTTAATGTGATTTAATCTACCCTAGGGGGTTGTACACGTCAATAATTTATAGGAATATCTATGTATTATGAACTGGATTACATAGGAATGTTATATGAAAAGAAGAACAATTCCACAGAAACTTTGAGTGGCTCTAAAAAAAGATCACATTATAATATTTTACCAGACACAATTAAAATATTTTTTGTTGGTGTGCAACCAGACGAGGTCAGTCAACTTTGTAGCGAGTCGACTTATTATATGCACTATGAATAAGGAAAAGACGACGTCATAATGTTTCCGGAGAGAATCACGGTTCCTATGCATACAAAATACAATGCGGGCTTAATGCAAGATGTGTTTAGTGTTCACGTGAGAAGTACCGCAATGTCTTTGCAAACTGCGGCCGGAACGGTACTTAGGATCGACCGAATATGAACGTTACGCCTTTTACTTGAGGCGATAAAAATTCTTCGTTAGAGCTTTATGCTCCTACTCGCTGGTATAGTATGTTTAACATAGTGTACGTGAGTGGATTCATGGATATTATATGTGTTCAGAGTGTAATATTATAGTGATTTACATCACTGTTCAAAGTATTTGTGCACAATACACACATACAGATTTTACTGCATAGAATAGTTTGAAGAGAAAGCTAACAATCTGTATGAATAAGATTCACGATTTTTTTTTGTAACAAAAAGACTTGCAACGAGTACCTACTGCATTCAACGATGACTTCCAATTTGACATTCGGGTAATTCTTAATTTTTGACTGTTTTTTCTGGCATCAGTCCCGTTTTTGCAACACAATGGCCACATTGTGCGCCAATAACTTTTTTACAAGTGACGGCGCGCTGGCGACGACTGATACATTGTACGAGCAATGTACAAGCATTATGCACTGTTTAGTATATTGTATGCGATGCATATTTCATGCTCTGTCGCGCTATTGAGGTCATTACCACAGTTAGTGCGGACTCCGTCAGGACCGCGGCATTGCGAATTAGCACACCGACGTTTGACATTATTGAGATGATTCCGTATATTCTCGTGTTGAAATGTATAATCTTGGTAATAATCAGTAATATTATTGACTTGTCTGTACGTGGAATCAAATTCTAGTGGATCTAGAAACTCTGACGATAGCCTATGTCTATATTTTTTATCATTAAAATTTTAAATATGAATAAAAAATTACTATGTTTTTCCAAAATACACTTAAATAAAGTCAATAGAATATTCGTATAATTTAAGAGGTACACAATAATAAAAAAACAGTCGAATTGATAACCTCCTTTTCTTAAAGAAGTACGTTAAAAAAAAGGCTTCACCCCAATAAAGCACAACTTACACTCTGCTAATCGTTTACAATACAGAGTCTCACCTTCTCTATTAGTCACAATCATAAGAAATCTGCGGCAATAAACAATTATTATTAACGCAATATGCACATGTGCACCGTGAATCATATGTATGCGAGTTTGTTAGTAAAATGTCTTATCGTCGATAAACTCGCTAAGCTTCCCACAGGTTAATACACTACAAAACTGCAAAGGAATAATGATAATAGTTTACTTTTGTTTACTAAAAGTTTTATTTTTATGGTAATATTTTATACATTATCTTATTTACTTAAACTCTATGTTCAACACAAGTAATATATACATATTAAATTTATACTTATAATAAATAAAGTAGGTACATTATTTTAAATTCTTTGAAATGTATTTAATTATTTTATTTCATGGCTTTCAAATTTTGGAGAAAAATTATGTTTTAATCATTTACTTTCAATTGTTCCAATAAAATGTGAGTGACTTCAAAAATATCTTTCTCATTATTAATTCCAGTGTTGACTGTACCGCTCAGAAGAGTTTTTGAACCGATGAATATTGTAAACGGTAGAGTCGAGTGGAACCTGAAGTCTAGACAGCAGATTATAGGAGTACATCGGCCTTTGTAGTCAGATTTAGGTTCCCTTTCCGTATCGTAAGCATTGAAATAGAAAGGATTGCAAAACATAATAAAACATGAACATTTATTATTGACTCGCAATTCGTCGCTGCTCCGCTCGGATGCATTTTGCTTTTATTGTATTCATTCTTTTTATTAATGAATATGTATTATATATATATAAATAATGATTTAATTAAAATTTAGAATTTTACTGAATAATTATAGAAATATTTCAAAATGTAAAACTTATTATTGACATAAAAGATATTCCTATTTATATAACTATCTATAACTATTTTATGGACGTCCAATTCTTTGTTCTATCTAAACTAAACAAAAACTAACAGAAAATTACTATACGAACATTTTGTTTGGGAACAATCGCTTCAGTCTTTGCCATCATTTTAAAAGTCACGTCACTATTAAACTTTTGTTATTTTGCAACGAAACAAAAACCATTGATAAATATCTGTGGAAACGTAATCCCCAGCGATTGGGATTACCGGCAAACTAAACGTTCCAAAAGATAAGGGTCGCTCCACAATGGACACAGAGTAACAATACTCCACGTAATGACGCATGTGTTATCGATTTCTAATCGTACACCCTCGCGTCGAGTCGCGTCCCTATAATTGTATCATATTTTAAGCGATGACAATTCGTGTCAATCATCATTTTTTCGTATGATGTAGATGTAGAGTTAGACAAGAAAGCTTTTTGTTGTCATTAAATAAGGAATATTTACTATGTTGAAACACATAAAATTATTGTTTCCTTTTAAAACTCCGATTAGGCGTTACATAGCCTCAGGTTTAGAGTACACATTTATTTTTTTTAATAATACGGAAAAAAGGGTACAGATCATGTGTCCGTAGAGTTATCGGCTTTCAAATATAAAAAAATATATATTTAAGAACGCTTGATAAATAACATGACTTTGATAGAACTTTCAAAACTTTCAAAAGATTAGTAAATAAAACCTCAGGCGCATTATATATAATGAAAACAGTTTCACAGGGCTGTTTTGGCAATGTGGATTCTAATTTGGCAAAATATCTTGACGGTCATATGAAGCTATCAATTTTAATTCAACGGAGGCAATAAAGAATGGTAATATGCCATTTTATCCGGCTAAGTACACTGCAGACATTTGCCGAACGAAAACATTTTTGGCTGCGGTTGCAGCCGACGTCTTTATTGCATGTAGGAAATGGATAGCTTTAGTAAAATTATTTTTCATACAGTTAATAACTATGAAACTTTTCTATTTCATGTTATTTATGGTCTATACTAACATAAATCTTGCTTTTTGTTTGCTATAAATGTTTTCTGTATCAATTTGTCTACGTCAAGTATACAGTTAGCCTAAATTTTACGCAAAAGCAATATTAGATTTTTATTCAATTTAAAATTAAAACGAAACGAAAGGAAATAAATATAAATGGTCAGTATTTATATATTTACACTAACATAAATAGTTGATAGTAAATCATTCACGATCCTCTCGTGTTATCTAACTATAGCACTGTAGAGTCTGGTCGTTGGTTCCGCCCCCAGCCACTATCGGCCTGTCAACCGCCGATTAGTTCGACCCATCACAATTTCAAACAGATAGGAATCCCCATGAGGAAAGACGGCTTATTAAATGTAGTTATTTGAAAATGGAAACAACTGCGACTCAAATTATTTTAATTATTAGTCATCCCAAGCCTAAAAAATGAGCTTATTATTATAATTCTAGACCATATATATATAATATTTTGAACTAATTGTAATAATAATATAAATAATTTAAAGATATCAATAAATTGAATGAATTGATTATTAATAACTAGTTAAACTAGAACTCAGTAATCATTTGTTGTGCGTTTCACTTGTATTCTTCATAATTGGACTGTGCTTATGTTAAATCTGATGTACTTCTATGAAATCACGTCTATTTAATTCAAAGCTTATCTAAAATAAGAATCGACTGAGTGAAAATAAATATCAATAATTTTATGTATATGTATACAGCTGAATAATGTATTGTTAGAGCAAAATGTATAGGGGTGACGTCCTGTCCGATGTGTCACGCGACGGAACCCTTTGAAAATAAACGTAAACGTATATTTATAGCCTAGGTTAAAGTACAACTGTAAATGCGTTAGGGCATATTTTACTACAAAATAAGAATTGATCTTAAATTTCGTATATAGCCATACAATTCGTAAATTTTAAAATAAATAAATATTCAAAACATACAGTAGACTGTATGATGAAATTCACACACATATATTGCGTAAATATATGTGTGAGGCCAGTTGTGGTGCAGGGGCACAAAAGTGTGACTGTAAAATCGACTGGTTGTGGTGTGATCTTCACTTGAGATGAAATATTTACTTAAATTTATATTTCCATTTCTTCGCTCTGGTGTTGAGACAAAGCGCGGCGTTGAGTTCTGCCACTAAACACACAATGCCTCCAGAATACGGCAGAAAGTGGGGAGCGGAGTGTTTTAACACTAGGTTCATGTCTACCCTGTTGTGTGCGGGGTACAGCGTGAAGCTGATTTATTTTTATTTATATTACGTAAATGCATCAAATTATATAACATATATATTGCAATCCAGTTTAAATGTTGTCTGTTAGATGAAAATAGAGCAAGGAAAAAGATATGAAATCCATATATCTATCTATGTATTTGAGTTCTAGACGATTTAATGAAAATAAAAAATAAATCAACCCTTCACAGCCGTAAAGTACATCAATACAGACATTTGTTGGGGTTAGGTTTATATCGACAGGTCTGTGTAGTGGGATTGTGGGAAAGTTGGCGCTTAGCAGAATTAACTCTATTGAACAAAACATTACTATGAGTATATCGTTGTAAAAATATGCGTTATATTTTTTATATAGTCATATTATAAACAACTATTATTATGTTATACTTTCACTAAATAATGCATATTAAGTCATTTGCAGTTGTTTAGAAATGTTATTCGAGTGAAATGTGCAAAATTGGTTGCGGTAGCTACGAAATTAGCTTAATAATAAGAACGAACTGTTTTAAATTGTTCATTTATAAAACTTTGCTGTTAACAGATTTATAATAAAAATATTGAAAACAGCTAACGCTAGTTTATTCCTTCAGGGGGCCGCGAGGGGGCAGACGGCTTGATTGATGATGTGGGGGTGCATTGTGCGTACACTCGCCATTGTCCAGCAGCGAAACAACTGGACATAGCGAGCTCTTTTATTATGATGATTATACCACTAGGGATTTGCAAATTAACATTTTCTAGATTATTCTGTGTTAATCACATTGCAAAACTGGAAATATATGAATACTTGAAGCCAGTCGTGGTACAGTGGCACGAAGTGTGACTGTAAAACCGACTGGTTGTGGGTTCGATCCCCATTCGATGAGATGAAATATTTACTTAAATTTACATTTCCATTTCTTCGCTCTGGTGTCGAGGATAAATGCGGCGTTGAGTTCTGCCACTCAACACGCAATGCTTTCAGAATTCGGCAGAAAGTGGGGAACGTAGTGTCTTAACACTAGGTTCCCTCTGCCTACCCTGCTTTCTGCGGGATCCAGCGTGAAGCTGATTTATTTATGAATACTTGACAGTATTTCGTCGATAAGGCACGTAAAAAACACCAACAATACAAAAATAAAGATTGACAATGGGTAAAAAAAAAAACAATTGTAGTAATGAGCTGCAAGGCAAACATTGTATCCAAACAAGTAAATGAAGTGGAAAGAATATCTCGGGAGGGTACAAACGCGGAGTATGCGATGTGTCGCGTAGTCGTCGTATGAAATAGGCTGGAAAACGACTGGGCTCCCGCGGGCCCGGCAGCGATCCAATCAGCCCGAATTTTGGAGTTAGTTTACCGAGCCACTGCTACGAAATCCCACCGATGGCAAATAGAGTAAAAATGGGCCACGGAATGGGAGACTCTTAATCGTTTTACGCGGTACGTTTAACTTCAAGATGAGTTTTAAATCAAAATTAAATCCGTTCGTGTGCACGCCAGATACGAGTATGTACTTAAGGCATGTGATTTGTTAATGGTTTTGCATTACGTTTTAATGTGGTTTTTCTTTTAATCGATTTCTTACTTCAGTTTATCTTAGCATGTGCTCTGTAGATGATTAATATATTTCTTATTGTATATTTCTGTAATTTTAATAAATAAAAGATTTAATTTTATCAACTATACATATTCTAATATAAATTAAAACTATTTGAAACTAACTCAGTTATATCATATATGTTCAAGTCAATATGAAGTTTTATAAGTATACCTTCAATTTCAAATATTTTTACTAAATATAAAACTTAATTTGTAGACAATGCACATTTTGTTCCAACACACCTACCTCAACATATATTCCAATATATGCACTTAAAGTTACCTATTTATTTAAAGTTTAAAACCCTGTTACATTAACTTTATAGAAATACCTTTTGCGCTTGGAATTAGTCTCCCGATCGATTAACGAGGCAAAGTAGTAAATTACTTGAACGTGAGTCTGACTGTACCTACCTACGTATATTATAGAGTTGTATATAGAGAATCATGTCTAAATGGCAGCAGTCGAACGAGCTTCGATTTTGTATTTAATACAGCCCTTTTAGATTTGCCCAGTCCATTTATGCCAGCTGCAGTTGTAATTTAATTGAGTTACCAGATTTTGTTGTGTTTAGTTAGTTATTGTCTAAAGTATAATATATTGGTTGCTTTTCAGTATTTTCATACAAGGTGATAGAGTGATTCGTAGTTCTTTTCTTTAAATAAAAAGTTAACTTGCAAATTTTGTGGTCAGTGTGACATATGACTGTAAACGCGACAGGTTGCGAGTTCGATTCCCACTCGAAGAAATGAAATATGTTATCATTTTATATCTCTGGTAACGAGATAAAGTGCGCGTTGAAATAACTGTCATTCAGAAGAAAATGTCAAAAAGTCCTAAAAGTAGGTCTCCCCCCAGGTTCCCTCTGCCTACCCTGTGCGGCATACAGCGTAAAACTGAAAAAAAAATGGTTTTTTTTTTCAATAATACAATAGCAATAGAATCACGTGTTTAAATTGATAATAAAACGCTGTCGAAGCTATTTTTACATTCATATAGGTACAATTTATTCCTTTTATTTTCAATTCTCGATATAAAGCAAATATATTCAAATATTAATGTGAGCCATTCTACAGTGCGACTCAGTAATCCTGTTATACCCTCCCTTGGTTTTGAGGTGTGCACACTAATCTCTTTGGTTATCCAGAACACATGTTTGGATCTGTGCACATTATATGGTAGCTTTGTATATTGTTTAAATCTAACAGCATTTTAAGACCGGTCTTTGCGAAGGGACACGTTCAATTCCCACTCGAGGAAATTAAATATTTAATATTACGCTATCTCCTCGCTCTGGTAACGAGGTAAATTGCGGCGTTGAGTTCCATGACTAAACACACAATGCCTCTAAAATTTAGAAGATAGTGGAAAGTGAAAGTTACTTAATGGGAACGGAGTGCTTTAACATTAGGTTCCCAGTTTCCTCTGTATCTGTAACTCAAATAATTAGAATATTAATTTTATTTGTGTAAATTAATAAGTTACCATTAGGTACTTTTATAAAGATTATAGTGTCTTTGAATCGACGAAAATGTAAAAACAATATCATACTGACAGACATCCTCAAACTCTGCCTATCTCGTAGGTACATGTAGTGGAATAAAACACATTTAATGATACAAAATTTCTAGATATATATATATATATATATATATATATATATATATACTATATTAATATAAAACATCAATTAATTACGTCGTAGGCCAGAGTATGAATGTCACGTTATAGCCAGTAATAAATAAAAATAGATTGCTAGGTACTTAGATAAGTAAGGAATCCTTAGAAGTGCCATAGTCGAATGATTCAAAGTCTGTAATAGAAACTAGTTTTATTATAATAATGAAGATTATATTGTTATATATATTTTTTTCTTTTAATAGCCCCTTTTATATATTGGTTTAGTTCATTACAAAATTAAAAATTAATATGAATATCTATAATACTATTAAAAGATGGATGTATGGATGGATTTTATTTTGCTTTTTTTGGGTAGATATTCTCTATGTACTTAAATTAAATATTGTAAATCTAAATAAATAAATGAAATCGATATACACATACATGTATGTATATATAAATATGATAGAATTGAAGTTTTCAAACTACATTCTAAAAACGCATCGTAAATTTTAAAGTTGTAAATCAACTAGAGGAGGTTTTTTTTGTTCACAGTATATTATTTTAGATGACCTTTTGGTTCTTAGTAAAACATTAAATTCATTACATGCACAAGATATCTATTAAATTATTTTAATTTTCCAAGAACAACAACTTGCGCCGTGAGTGTGCAGTTTAGACGTGTTGTAAAACACACGTTGGTTCTGAGTTCTAATCAGATTTTCGGAGTGGTTTATGTTTAATGAAAATAAATTATAAATGCTTGAAAAGTTGAAAAAACAAGAAACAAATAAATCTACGTGACAAATATATTTTGTAATTTTTATTTTGGATAGGAATCAAGTATAAATTCTAAATTCACTGCTTTAGATATAAAGAAAATGACACTACATTGTTATAAACACCGTATAATAACTATAATTAACTTTATGACTTTAAATAGTCTATAAAAGAAACAAATACGTTGGTAAATCTGATGCCCTTATTTAATATTCATAAGCTGATGTTATCTTATTCTATCCGCGTTCAAATCAGCGACAGCTAACATATTTTTATCGTCAATTACAATCACATTTACTGATGAGAACCTTAAATTGAATTTAGTAATCAGTTTCACGCTGTATCTCGCATGAAGGAGGGTAGGGAGAGGGAGCATAGTGTTACGACACTCCGCTCTCCATTTTTCGCTGAATTCTGGAGGCATTGCATGTTGAGTGGTGGGACTCAACACCAGAGCGAAGAAATGAAAATATGAAATATTTCATTTCCTCGAGTGAGAAACGCACCCACAACCTGTTGCGTTTACAGTCACACGATTGTACTCCTGTACCACAAATGGCCTCAAAACATCGTCTTATTTAAGAAACTTATTAACTAAATTCTTTTTACATAGTAGTTTAATAAATTAACCTTTCTGAATTTGCGAAGCTACATTTAATCGCGCGGAACGAAGTCAGTGGGTGAAAGGAAAACAATTAATCTACTTTTCCCGCAATTAACGAAGGACTGACACGACTTACACCAGCAACTGTGGTTAATCAGAGCCATGGTATCGTTAGACGGAAGTCAGCTGATCGCCACGATAACTGATAGCGACAACTTGACGTGGACTTCCGCTGCGTATCATCAGTTTAAACAATTGGTAACATGATATACTAAGCATTTCAATTCTTTCATTTATTTTTTAGTCTGCTTTACTGTATCTTTTGAAAATATAATGAAAAATTATTTAAAGACAGGAAAACAGTTAATTTGTTATATTTGTTATATGTGATTTAAGGACCCAGTCAGTCAGTCCAGTCCGAGGCCAGTTGTGGCAGCGGCACGAAGTGTGACTGTAAAACCGACTGGCTGTGGATTCGATCCCCACTCGAGGAGATGGAATATTTACTTAAATTTATATTTCCATTTCTTCGCTCTGATGTCGAGGTTAAGCGCGGCGTTGAGTTCTGCCACTCAACACGCAATGCTTCCAGAATTCGGCAGAAAGTAGGGAACGGAGTGTCTTAACACTAGGTTCCCTCTGCCTACCCTGCTGTGTGCGTGATACAGCGTGAAGCTGATGAAAAAAAATTATAATGTTTCCAAAATCACTCTTTGTAATAGAAACTTATATTTTAGTTTTATAATATATAAAACCATAAAAATGTTTATAGTTTTATAATATATCTTTATAATAGATTTTTAAATATAAATACGGAAGTGAATATGATATAGTATACTATATGATAGTTGCAGTATGATCTTACGTACAAGTAACCACAGCTACCACAATGGCCGTATCTGGATACGTGTCTTCTGGGTTTTTACGCTTTTAGATAATCTAATGACTCAGAATATATTGACGTTATAGCTTGTATTTTAAATATAATAGGAATAATTGAAAGATAGTAAAATACAGAATGGAACCCATTATCTCTTTTTACATTTTATGTAGGTGGTGCGTGTAATGAGCTCAAACCATATGCCGCTGCGAAGAAACTTATTTTTAAGACTTGTTTATTCATAAAGAAGAGCTTCACGCTGTACCCCACACACAGCAGGGTAGTCAGAGGGAATCTAGTGTTAAGACACTCCGTTCCCCACTTTCCGCCAAGTTTCCGAGGCATTGCTTGTTGAGTAACGGAACTCAACGCCGCCCTTTTTTCGACATCAGTGCGAAGACATGAGAATACTAATGTAAATAAATATTTCATTTCCTCGAGTGGGGATGGAACCCACAACCAGTCGGTTTTACACTCACACTTTGTGCCACCTGCGCCACGACTGGCCTCAGTAAATATTAACATGATTAATAATTATTAATAATAACGGTACGGTAAAGGTTTAGATTATTTAAAAGATTTAACAAAGATAACTTACAAGAACCGCGCAATCAAAGGTCAAAGACATGTTCTATGAAGCCGATCGTTGTCACATTGTTTTACAAACAGGGGTTTAATTGACATAGGAATTCCAAACAGCCGCGTAAAGGAAAACAACTCGCGTCGCGCCGAGAAACTATGAAATATGTGTACCTACATCAGTGAGTGAAAATTTCCATTTAGGTATATATTTCTTTTATATCCATATTAAAGACAAAATACCTAAAGAAATAGAGAAAAAGAATAATTAAAGTCTAAAGAATAATAAAATATAAAATTTAATTTTCTTTTAATAGCTCACAGAATCCTACTAATATTATAAATGCGAAAGTTTGTGAGTATGTATGGATGTTTGTTACTCTTTCACGCGAATACTACTGAACCGATTACGATGAAATTTGGTATGTAGGTAGCTGAAGACCCAGAATAACATATAGGCTACTTTTTATCCCGGAGTTCCCGCGGGATTGATTCCTAATTGAAAATAGATACATTTATCGCTTCTGAAAACTGAACATCACTGCGTGATCTCAGGGTCAAATTTTGAAGGTAACAGACCTACATTTGGACACGCCATGTTTTTCTCTGGGCAGCTCTATGTGGCTTGCTCACATGTTTCCAAAGCGAAAAATCTGCATGTTTATGCTGAAGGAAAAAAATCGTTAAATATAGTTTATAGGAGCATACTGCATTAGCTCTTATGTTGATAATATTGTTACGTTATCATAGGGTTTTCACGCGGACGAAGTCGCGGGCGGCCTCTAGTTATGTACATATATATGGATATATCCCTAACGTTTATATTCAAATTATAAAAATATCCGTCTTTTAAATATTATTTGCTAAATGCATATCATATAATGCAAGATGATATAATATTAACGTTTTATTATTATTTTATTTCTAGTTCTTCAAAACGTAAAATACATGTAGGTACAAATTAAAGTCACGAGGCCGTCGTGGCGCACGGGTACATGGGTGTGATTGTGATTCGACGGTTGTGGGTTCAATCACCACTCGAAGAAACCAATGAATATTTATCAATATTTTCATTTCTTCGCTATAACCACCAAGTAATGCCTCTAAAAATTCAGCGAATATGGAGAACGGAGTGTCTTAGCACTAGGTTCCTTCTGAAAACTATGCTGTGTGCTCGATACAGCCAGAAACCAATATTTTTTATAAGTTAAACTCAATGTAATCGATTTCCTTATTCAATTTTAAAGTATATTTTTAAGCGTAGAAAACATATCTGTATATATGTAGACACATAATATGTAAGCAGGTAAGTACATAAACTTTAATTTAAGTGAATTGTTAACATTAACCAAGATTTTGCATCAAGATTTACGATTCAGAGCTATGTGATAATTCCTTGCAAATTCGATACAAGCGGTGTCAGCTTAAAACTGAATATTTATGAGGGATCAGTTATTTAAATTTACTTCATTTTATACTATAATTTAACATCTGAATACAAATTTCATTTAAGATAAATTATTTCACACTTTGGCAAACATTTTTAAATGTGGTTGGATCCATTCTGAAAAAAAGTCACATTAAGAAAATAATGAAATTATTTTTTTAAAACGTCCACTGTTGTGAAAGCGCTAGAAACACTCACTAACTTTTACCTTTATATGCATGAATATTAAAATATTTTTTGCTTTTTACGTTATAATCCTATCTAAAAAGCTAATAGGACGCGCCAACAGACACCGCTGCAATTTGGTCAATGTTTATATGTAGGAATATTGCATAGAGTCCGACAATAGTAAAGTCATATATTTTTATTATCCTTTGTTTAAAAACTTTACTTTGGTGTCTCTAATTATTTTATTATATGTTCATTAGGCTTAAAAGTTATTTAGAAAAGCCCTAAGTATATATTTTATTCCGTTTTATAAATTTCCATTTTACTTATTAAATAAAAAAATCAGCTTCGCGCTGTATCCCACACAGAGCAGGCTAGGCAAAGGGAACCTATTGTTAAGACACTCCACATTTTACTTATCTATATATATAAAAGGACTTGTGCTGACTGACTGAGGTAAGACGTACGCAGAGCCGTAACCGCTGATGGTAGAAACGTGAAATTTGGACAGATGTTTATTTTCATATTCTGGACATCCACTAAGAAGGGAATTTGAAAAGTTTTAACCCTAAAGGGATGAAATAGGGGTTGACAGTTTGTATGGAAAAAAAATAATCTGTACCGATTTTTATAAAATTTGAAATTCAGACTCTTAAAAATATTTCATTGAACACGTGTTTCATGGTTTTTAAGAATTCACCCCCTAAGGGTTCAAATAAGGGGTTGAAAGTTTATATGGAAAAATCTTTAAATTGCCACCGATTTTTATAAAAAATTAAATTCAGACTGTTAAAAATATTTTATTGAACACGTGTTTCGTGGTTTTTTTAGAATTCACTCCTAATAAGCGGGCAAAGCCGCGCGCGCCCTCTAGTTAATAATAAAAAATAATTACTTTAAATTTATATGGGAAGTGCGATACGATTTCGAAATTAATTTAAGATGCGCACATTAAAGAATGCCTTGCGTCACACTTTGCATCCGTTTTGTTTAGAACGGTTCCTTTGTGACACCACCTAAATTAATTTAAAAGGGCGCCATCTACATAATTTAGAGTACAGAATAAATAACCGTCTTAAGTAAAAACATGAAAACATTTGTAGAACGACAATATTAATACCTTTCCTTGAACATTAGTAATGAGAAGAACAAAAATTATATTAAGTAAAGCATAGCAGCATTATTTTATAACAAGTTAAGCTTCAAATAAAAGAAATTCTCTCGACATTTTAGAAAGGACGTGGATTAGTTTTATTGGCACTGTAACATTTGATACAGTCCTCACGAACCCAGAATCTCGAGGCAGTAAAACGGTCGACACATCTAGTATTTACAAAACGAGTGTTCTCACATCGGCACTTTACTTACCCGAGAAACAAAACGTTAACCGCCGCGGGGCCCGAGAAATCTCCGTTTCTTAAACCGCAGACCGCTCTAGGTGAAATATTAAGTATACCGTAGGGTTAGTTCGTACTGTTGTAGACTGAATTTAATATTTGATTAGGCATACGCTGTTCCGCTTTCCCCGACGACGGCGTGTCTAGTCCCTAATTGCGAAATGATGCGTCCGTTTGTTGTAGCGGCTCTGTAGGGTCGTCAAGAGAGAAATATTAAAAAAATCCGTAGCCCGCTCACGCCCGCTCACCGGGCTAACTGTTTATTGCAAGGTATGGAGACTTTAACGGCTATAAATTTTATGCGTGTTCACAATGGTGCTATAAATGTTGTAATAACTCCAAATCCCGTTGTTTTTCCTTAAGATTTAAACGAAATATTTTATAGCGGTCACAATCCTACTTAAAGTCTTGCAGAATAGCGTTTACTCAGTTTAATAATGTACGAAAACGTTGTGGGGAGGGGGGAGGGGGGGGGGACGAGGAGGAGCGTGTTGTTGAACGCGTTATGAGTGCTCCAGTCGACTGATCCTCATTTCCGCGCGGATGCCCGCACAGCCATCTGACGCAATTAATATATCCGGATTGTATAGGTCCCTATCCTATCTGTATGATAGCACAATGATGTATTATAATCATCTCATTGAGAGTTTCTTGTTTTTTCTAAACTTAATAAAATTTACTTAACTCTCTTCAAATTAGCTTTAAAAATATTAATATTACTAAATAATAAGCTTAACTAAAATAAGTGATTCATATTTTTTACCTTTTATAAGTGTCATTCCACATTTAGGAAAGAAAAATATTTTTCAAAAGACATATCAAAATTTGAACATGAACAGGATTTGAACCCGTGTCTCTTGGCGTGGCTAAGTAATTCACATGTAGCAAGATCCTAGTTACACTAATAGTCACCTACAAACGAACAGAAGTGAATATTCTTGTGATAACTGTACTCTAAACGTCTCTCGTAATAATACCTAAAACTCTCTCAACTCCCGTAATTATCTTTGACCATTTATGCTTACGAGGATAATTACAAAGTGCTATCTCGGTGCCATGGGCGGCGGTGGTGGAGTGGCGGTGCGGCGGTGCGGCTGTCATGATTGGCAAGCTTCATCAAATATTAAAGCACTTATGCAACGGAGTCTGACGTGAAATGCCTAATCTATCTCCTTCAGTTTTATTATTTTTTTATGTATTTATCTTTTTTTTATTAAACATTAAACTTTTGTTATATTAAAAACAAAAAAATATAAAAAAGTAATTTTATAATTTTTATTATTAATAAGTGAAAACAATGTTATTAAATAAGATTATTAATACATAATAATGTTGTATATGTTTTATTATAAGGTTAGATAGTAAGAAAAAATTGCTTTGCATATCCAATAAAATTGATATGCAAAGCAATTTTAATGTTACAACTACTTACATATTGATAGCTCTCAGATGGGTAGATTTTATACCATGTATCTTACCTGAAACAAAAATACAAAAATAAGTAAAATATATAACACAATATAACACTGTTATAATGTAAAATATAATAATGTTATATAAAAGCCTTTATTCTCATATAAACTTAGTTTAAAATATAACTCTCCAAGAAAGTTTTAAGTCTTTTAATGGATTTTCTTTGTCACGGCAACGTCGGAACACACAACTATTTTCTTCTTCACTACATTTTAGGACTTATTTCAGATACGTTTTTGAATCTCGGTTCATTTAAGCAGTGATTGTTAACAATAAATGACTTCAGAATTTAGGTGACTACTAAAAATATTTAACTATTTTTTTCTATAGATTAAGAGTAGAGAACGAAATGTTGAAACATTAGGTTATAAGTTTATAACATTTAAAAAAAATGTCATCAGTTAGCTAAAGAGTAACTGTCACGTACGAGTTTGTATTACAAATTGTAAATATTGTATTAGATAAATCGGGCATATTCATCTATATATCACAATTGTATATATAAAACTTAAGTAGTTTGAGGCCAGTCGTGGCGCAGGGGCACAGAGTGTGACTGTAAAACCGACTGGCAAAGCGCGGCGTTGAATTCTGCCACTCAACACGCAATGCCTCCAATTCGACAGAAAGTGGTTAACGAAGTGTCTTAACACTAAGTTCCCTCTGTCTACCCTGCTGTGTGCGGGATACAGCATGAAGCTGATTTATTTTAATTTTAATTTACATAAGTAAAAGCCCGGCGTTGAGCGCCGCTACTCAACACGCAATGCCTCAAAAAATTCGGCGGAAATAGGAGAACGGAGTGTCTTAACACTAGAATCCCCTGCCCCTCTGCCTCTGCAACTTGCTATATGCGGGATACACCGTGAAACTGAACGACTATAGGTGTACGGTATCTTCATCATAATAATATTTAAGGTAAATATTAACACTAGTCCGCACAGTCTCAAATCATGAAGGCTTCTATTAACATTAAAATTACAAGCGGAACAATTCATTAAAACTTCACGCTGAAGTGGATAGAAGTGCATTATATACATTTATATGCATATAACATTTGTGTAAGATATATATACTTCATTTTAGATATCTAATTACATTCTTGGTTTAGAACAAAAACTTTAAATAAGACTTATTGTTGCTTCTTATTTTATATAAATAAAATAAATAAATCAGTTTCAGTTAGTGTTAAGACACTCAGTTCCCAGACCGTCGGTTTTACAGTCACACTTTGTGCCCCTGCGCCACGACTGTCCTCTTGACAGCTTCAACAAGTATGCGGGTGCCCATTCTCTATATTCCGCAATTTATTTTGAGTCATTGCACGATGAGGGGTAGAACTTAACGCCAGGTTAACAACGGTCTTTAGTACCAGAGTGAAGAAATTAAAACATTAATAAATAATATCATCATTCCCTCGAGGAATCGAACCCACGACCGTCACGCTACAGTCACACCCTCTTACCCCTGCGCCACGATACCTCTTATTTTATATCATCTTATATTATGATGTAAAAACATATTATTAGTATAAATACAAATATTTCAAAGAAATCGCTTCTTACATATGAAATTCGCTTCCTACTGGCATACATAAAAATGTAAAAAAAAAGGAAAAATAACGTTCACAAATTTAATTCACCAAAGAATGTCTCATAAAAACTTGAGGTAATAATACCTACAGAAACTACTAAGTACGTATAGTAAGTAATCAAAGAGTCAAAGTGTTGCCGGCGCGGAGAATATTTTTAATATCCACTACTCTCCGTAATTAGGTCGCGTCGAGTTGGAGTCGTCGTCGGGCCTTGCGGAATTTTTTTCGAGTTTCACGTAGCTATACGTTATGCAGAAATTTAATATGTTTTAAGATATCTTGACGTGTTTATAAGCGTGTTATGTTGTTTAAATTTGTGTGTTTTTTTTTTAAATTTATTTTGTATACTATATTGCACTTTCTGCCTTATAGGTTTACATATTATTATTTATTAATTTAATATATTTTAATTACTATTAAGAATGCGCGTTATTAATTATATTGTGTTAATCAGAAAGGAGTGCTTATCTACTTTGCTATGTGAGACACTGCGTAAATATTTTTTGAAAATTTTTTTTGTAATAGTGATAGTGATAAGTCACTACGTCCTCCGCTGTCCGCTGCCTACCACATGCTGTATAAATTGACTGAACGCTACAACACATTATATATTATTATTATTTTTAAAATTAACTAAAAATATTTATAATATTTATCAAGTAGGTACGGCATGGGCATCCAATCTCAGCATCTTAATATAAAATGTGAACTTGCAACTATGGATGCAGTATCTTTAACATGAAGCAAAATGTAATTTTCTATACCATGAAGTAGAATCAAAATGCAAGTTAATAAATTTAAAACCATAATGATTATCTTAATACAGCACAAATGTGATATTTTTAAAGATTACAGTCATCTATATTTCTATTTCTTTGCTCTGGTGTCGAGGCTAAGCGCGGCGTTGAGTTCTGCCACTCAACACGCAATGCTTCTAAAATTCAGCAGAAAGTGGGGAACGGAGTGTCTTAACACTAGGTTCCCTCTGCCTACCCTGCTGTGTGCGGGATACAATGTGACGATGATTTAATTTTTTAAAAAAATTACAGTAATTTAGATAGGCATATAAAGAATTATATGTTATAACCTAAATAAAATGCAAAGAAAACCACGTGCTGATAAAATAAAAATATATTTACTTATTATACAAGTATATAATACAGTCTGTAATTTTCACTTAAAGTATTTAAATGAATTTTGCAATTACGTATTAAAATTTTATTAATTACAATTAAAAGATACCGACATTTAAGACTCGTTAATAGGCGGTCAGAATTATTATAATGTACGCAAAATTTTTGCGTCAGAATTTTACTTCAATAAAAATTTTAGTGTAGGTAACAAGAAAATACTTCAGTATCATTAATATTCAGATTAAAAATGAGGCAAGTCGTAGAGGTCCGGCCTTGGTGGCAAGGCAAACGCTGCGTTGAGTTCCGCCACTCAACACGAAATGCCCCCGAAGAATTCTTATCTATCCTGCTGAAACGGGATACAGCGTGAAGCTGATTTAATAATTATTATTTTTTTTAAATGAAATATGAACAGTTTTTAACTAATATAAAATTTAATGATCATATTCGCACATCATTTTATGGAAATAAAATATATGTTCAGAAATGTATGACAGTTTTTTAAAGGAGTCCAATAAATAAAACATATTTAAAATGAACGAAGGTTAAATAAATACATTCCATATAGACACCTACTTACCTTGTATAATTTCCGTCAAAATTTCTATTGATTTCTACCGATTTTTACTCACATCTATCTACCTCTATAGACATAACCGACATACCTACCTCTGGCAACGGTATATTATACATCTAGTCCCGCCTCGCAACCCAAATACATATTAAAACAACAAACACTAGCCAATTATATTCATGTACAGATACCAACTAATTAAAATTATAAATGTTAAGGTATAATTAAACTTTTTATTATAACAATTATTCACCTAATATATTGTTCTGAAACAGTAAAAGAATTAAAAAAATAAAGATTTATTAAGAAGGACCTATGTAGAAGTGCATTTATAAAAGCTATATATAATTTACTCTTTGAATATCCTAAATATATTACACTCTTTTAAATGTTATTATATATATTAAAAACATATAACATATAAACGTATATAATAATTATTATTACTTTGTAGATGTTTGTCGTCTAAAAAAATTCATCTTAATATGCAATTGATTATGAAGCTGTCGTTCGTTATACATTCAAAGTGTATCTTCATACTGTAAGATGCACGAGAAAGGTGACTTGCTGACTATAACAAATTTATTCTTGTATTTGTGGCCTAGAATTTTTTTTTATAGAAACATCCTTTAATTTCTATACAAGAAGCTTATTCTATATTTATATCGTATAATTTATATATTAATGTAACACATAATTCTATGAAGACTCACCTTGGACTCACACATCTGAAGAACACAAAGCATTTATGTAAATGTCGCATTTGCAATTAAGATCGACGCCCACAAGGGATTCCATTGTCTGTGCGAAACTTATGATAAACTGTAACTGTTCATATATTTCAATAAATTTTATAAATATATAATATATTATTTGCAGCTCTCTACTAATATACAGTTCTTTAGTACAAACATTAAGTCTTCTTAACAAAATATTTAGTTTATGAAGTGTAGTTGGCATATATGATCAAGATAAATATACTCACTATATGTAATATGATGCCTAGAGTAATTAATATATTTGATAAGAGAAAGTTTATATTTAAGCTTTTGATGGATTCACAACGCATTCGAATATCGACATCAATAAAAGCAGAATCAAATACTGATTGTAAAAACATTTCACCGCAAAACTTTCATTCCGTTGTAGGTACTAATTGCCGGAATTTTCAAAGTAAAACTTGAAGACTCTGTATAGAAAGTTAAGATAAATTTAAAGGGGGCGGGCATCGCTGGAAGAATGTAATAACTTACAGGTGGTGCAAGTTCTTTATTGGATTTCGCACGTTCCGAGCCGACGTGTCTGATGGCCGGAAGATTCTTGCCGAACTCTTTGCTTGGCACGAATTAATTCTTTTCTACAGTTTTAGTGAATCTTCGAATCGGAATACTTAAAAGTTTCGAAATATAAAAAAATATTTTGAAATATCTATTTATTATCCATTACATTAATAAAATTAAATACAATTTTTTGTGCACTTTAAACTATTATCGAAATATAAAAATTAAGGTGAAATCAATAATAATAATAAGAAAAAAAATATTAAAACCGTTTTAAAATATTCAAGCACTATTTCACAACCAACCGCAGAAGGTCAAACGAACGCTCTGACAAAAAAACAGTATAGTGAGTCAGTACAGTTGTGTCACGAGGTCGGCCGCCGCGAAAACTGTTTCTCAGGAGCCTCTACTGAAAGGAAAAGTATAGGCCACGGCGAGCGGCTGCATCGTGTCATTGACGTATGCAAATTCGAACGTTTCGGCGCGCGGTCATCGACCCCTCCATTCAATGACTGTCGAAAGTTATCCGTGCGACGTCGCCGCCTACGTAGTCTAGCTATACTATAATATATAGTTGTGTTTGATTAATGTTCATTTAAAAAAATCATTAAATCTGCTTCACGCTGTATCCTGCAGCAGGATAGGCAGAGGGAACCTATCCGTTCCCCACTTTTCGCTGTATTCTCTAGGTATTGTGTTTAAGTGGCGAAACTCAACATTGCGCTTTGCCGTGACACCAGAGCGAAGAAATAAAAATATAAATGTAAATAAATATTTCATTTCCTCGAGTGGAGATCGAACCCACGACCAGTCACTTTTACAGGTACATTTTGTGCCTCTGCGCCACGACTGGCCTCATGATGATGCATATTAGGGTTGCATAAAGTGATATTTATTACCTTGCCCTCTCCGTAGACACCGTATCGGCCGAATCTGTCTCGTACGTTTTTGCAACGCGACGGTGAAAGTTATCGGCAATTAAAACTTATGGTATTAATGGTTTTTGTTCACTTTTTGTTTGACAAGAACAAACATACGTATCGTATTGTTTATACTAAAATACGGTGTGCTAATATCACTATAAATTTAATACTCAATAATCATAATCTTTTGTTATTAAAATAAGGTTAAATAAATCCAACTGTTATATTTCATTGTAAAAATAATTAACACTTTAACCAATTAACTGAACTAAAATTAAATTAATAATTTTATGCTCTTAGATTATATATTACATAATGTAATAAAGGAATTTAATATTATTTAGTATAGATTTAAATCGTAACGTTAAGTATACTGTGTACTATGTTAATTTAAGGTGATGACTGGATAATACAGAATCCTCTTTCTTTATTTTTTACACTCATAGAATTTATAATTAGTTTAAATATAATATCATTAAAAGAATTTTTAAACATACAACTTATTGAAATAAATACCATTATTTATCCCACACATATTTAAATAGCATGGCCATTTTAAATTTTTCTATTATTCTCATATTGACAGTGGTAATGTATTGTTTAATCAGCGATTAGAGGGGGAACAGACACGAGGCAGACGGGTGCGGCGCGGGCGCATGAGAAGCTGGTCAGTGGCCGCATTCTTGCTAGTTGAAAGTAACACGGTATCCGGCTGCGAAAAATTACCATTTCGCTTCACCATACATAATATAGTAAATACATAAGATTTTTATTCATTTTAGTTCCAAAAATATAATATATGTATACATATATATATAATATAATAAAAAAAATGTATGTTATATACATATATACGTAGTAACTTTTTATTGATAAACAACAATTACGTCATTCTCTTGAGGTTGCCAAACACGTAACACAACTTAAACCCGCGTATTAATGTAGTAAATAGTTTTCAAGCTATAAATAGTAGGTATGTCTGTAATCTATATAGAATTTATAATAATAAAATTTGATTTGTAATCTATGTATATATAATAATAAAATTCAATTAATTTGGAAACATTTTAATAAGTCGAATGCATAAAAATAAATAAAATGGATTAAATTATAATATTTAAAATTAAATATAAAAAAATTGCACTGTATAGGTACGTAAAACAATTTTAAGCACTAACCAGATGGTGCTTGCTCATTTCTTATGTAAACAGGAATACAAAAAAATCAGCACGCACCATCTGTAAAAAGTATGTCATAAACTCATAATATTATTATATTATGTAGAGTTAACCTTCCTTCGCGCTACCACACCTGATTGTATACTATTACACTCAATTCACAGTCGCTGGTGTAATGAAAGTTTGTAATATTTTTTCCTTGTTCAAAATGCAATTCGCTGCTGTAAGATTGCTTCGTACGTTTTTTTTTTGGTCGTCTGGAGCGCAGGTGTCTTGTACGAGTTTCAACCCGACTTATTTTTTTCTCAATAATCTTAAACCTTACCTCGAATTTGTTTTGTCCTTTTTCAAAACATCCTTTACAGACATAAAAAACTATTATATGCGAATACAAGCGAATTTTGTGATCTCATGATTTGTGGAACTGACGTTGGCCTTGACTAAGCAGGTACCAATAAATTTAACACACAAAGAGAAACCATGGATGATAAACAAAAGGAGTAAAACTATTGTAATTTTGAATAAAAGTATAAAAGTTGTTTCGGCGAGTAGTAAAATAAATTTAGCTGCAATGAAGGTAGTAAGTATAACTAAGAGTTATATCTAACTACTTTGTCCATCTAATGGCCCTAGCGAAGTCACCTCGTGAGATCGCCAATATGAATGGTGCTTCCCAAGGTGCGTGCAGGACGGAACAGCTATAGTGGTATCGCGTTCCGTTACCTTGCGGTCATCAGTCTCGGAACGGGTTGAGGCCGGCGATACACCGGAACTGTCGTATACGGCACATGTCCGCACGGGGTCGTTGCGCGTGTCGCGTAACCCGAGCCCCGCCACATTAGGCGCCTTTACCCCAATATGGTAACGTAATATCCCTATGTGGACGCTGCTCCGATCCAGTACTGTATAATCCGGCTCAATAAAATGGCTTTGTAAGGTTGGTTTTTAAACGCTGTGTGGTAGTGGCGTTTGTGAGCAAATGGAGATTCTTATATCCGGTCTATAAATGTCGGCGAAACATGTAAACAACTTTTAAATTGTAAAATATCTTTATTATAGGACATGTTATAAAAAACTAATATATTGACGATGATATCTATAAACAGTGGATATAATTTATTGATAAATGAGAAATGAATACATGAGGTTGTGGGTTCGATCCCCACTCCGGGGAATGAATGATTATTTATTATTATTACTATTTTTATTATTTCGCTTGGTGTCAACCAAGGCAAAAAGCCACGCCACTCAACACGCAATACCTCGAAAAAGTCAGCGCAAAGTGGGGAACGAAGTGTCTCAACACTCAGTTATCTTTGCCTACCCTGCTAAACGCGGAATACAACGTGAAGCTGATAAATACGTTTCTTCGGATCCTTAAGTTTGATGATTTTAATTAACACGTGTCATATAGCGGACGTTCTTGGAATTCGGTTTGACATTTGAGATGTCAATGATCTTTTGGCAAGAATAAGTATGTCATCGAGTGGCAGATCTCTTGGCATACAGCGAGACTATAGTAATGTAAACATTATGCTAGGATTTTCTTTTTCTTATTTTCTTGTCTAATATGTGATTTTTTTATTGATTACAGATAAATAAATCAAAAGGTTAACATATTATTTTAACTTCTTATATTACAAAAATACTTTAATCTTTTTAAATTTTAACATACCATCATCGTTTAGCCTGACAATACCGAATGATACAATAGTAGTATGATCCTTTGATTATGGCGTCCCGAGCGTGCCAGTTGAGCACATGTCACTCCGCCAATGTCACGTTGTATGAGGAAGACACGATGTTACTATAATACTACTTGTTATCAAATATTTTGTTCATTACTGTCGAGCAGGTAATCTATTTTATTATTGTACTTTTTATAATAGATGAAGACCACAAAGGTTACTCGAATTAAGTATGTTCTTTATATCGCTGTTGCAGAGATAGTATTTATTGTATTTCTTAAATATAAATATTTGTAGTTAGATTAGGTTTATATTTTTAGATGACTATTTTCAAGAATTATTACATACTAGTGGGCACGCGCAGCTTCGCCCGCGTATTTCTTCTAAAAAAACCAAGAAACACGTGTTCAATAAAATATTTTTGACAGTATGAATTTAAATTTTTATAAAAATCGGTGGCGATTTAAAGATTTTTCCATATAAACTTTTAACCCCTTATTTGAACCCTTAGGGGAAGAATTCTAAAAAACCATGAAATACGTGTTCAATAAAATATTTTTAAGAGTCTGAATTTCAAATTTTATAAAAATCGGCGCAGATTAAATTTTTTTTCCATACAAACTTTCAACCCCTATTTCATCCCTTTAGGGTTAAAATTTTTCAAATTCCCTTCTTAGTGGATGTCCAGAATATGAAAATAAACATCTGCCCAAATTTCACGTTTCTACCATCAGCGGTTACGGCTCTGCGTGCGTCTTACCTCAGTCAGTCAGCACAAGTCCTTTTATATATATAGATTAATGGAAATTGACACATAAAAAAAATATATAAAATAAAATATGAATAGTACTTTGTTATTCTAATAAAAAAATTAAAATTGCATTAGTGACCGATCCAGTAGACACTTTCCAAGTTTATATTCTAAATAAAATAAGGAGCCATTTTCATGACATTTATCTTTTTATAAAACAATTTGTGGTACAGGTCGTGTCCAACAACGTGTCACTTCGTTCTTAAGTTTCCGGTCATTTAAAGGTATTTCCTTTTAGATAACAGTAGCTATAATTGAATAAAAATGTATATACGTTTAGTTTTTAAGAAAAAGAGATAAAGGATCTTTAAATAACTTACAAAATCAACCAAAGTTTAAATTATAATAAAAATTACAATACAATACATCCTGAGTTCCACATGCAGTTAAAGGTTCCCCTTATATGACAATCATCACAATTACAATATAATAAGTTCTTTAACACAACAACAACAAAATGCAACTGTAATTGACGGAATGTGACCACAATGGTGTTCAATCAGTGTTAATAACTATAACATTTCCTGCATGATGGCGCCCGTATGAGAGGAAATACGGAAAGAAACCTATTCAAATATTAAATAAATCAAAAATAAAAAAATCACGGTGTATCCCACACACAGCAGGGTAGGCAGAGGGAACCTAGTGTTAACACACCGTTCACCATTTTCCGCCGATTTTTTTTGCCGAAGAAATTATATACGTATTACTATAAACAGCAAATACAAAGTAATTGGCGTGTTTATGAGATCTTCATATCATTCATAAGGCCACAGGCGCATAAGTGCGTGCAAAATGCGGGATACAGCGTGAAGCTAAAAAAAATATGAGATTTTCATATAAATATCTCAGACCGTTTGCACGAAAATGATTGTCCATTAATGATTATTATTCAACAAAAGTCTTGATTAATCGTAAGTGATCATAATTGGTGGTAATAATACGTGGAATGTCGATTCAAAACATCACCAGCACTCAGCCGTAGCCATATTATACATTATTGATGACTGAACGTACTTGTAGGAATATTTTTTATATAAATTTACATCTATCTGGTCTGATAGCTCGCTATTGTATGTACGGTTTATATTTTTATTTTATTTTATGTATTGTTTTTTTTCATAAGTACAGCTCTATCAAAAGGTAGCGTATAATGGATGTAAATTTACCATTTTAATTAAACAATCAAATGAACAATTAAATAATCAATATAAAAGAATTTTATAAGTAGCATAAATCAACTTCGCGCTGTATCCTGCACACAGCAGGGAAGGCAGAGGGAACCTAGTGTTAAGACACTCCGTTCTCCACTTTCCGCCGAGTTCTGGAGGAATTACATGTTGGGTGACGGAACTCAACGCCGCAAGAATTTTATATTGTAATATATTATGTTTAATAAACATAATATTATGCTTTTATAATTATAGTTTCATTAATAAGCGTTCATACTAGAAAATTGAAAAACAGATTTGTTCTTTTCAGGTACATTCATGTATTTTAGCTATACACGTGAACAAGTATAAACAAGATTATTATAAAATTCAGGTTTCCAGAATTAGATGGAACATAAAATGATAAACAGCATATATAAACTTTGAGAATATGATTTATCAGAATATCACTTTTTGCCTTTTCTTCTTCTATAAATGTATCTAGTGCAGCTACAGAATTTATAAAAACTTAATTAAAAAATAACAAATGAATTAAAAGTGTATTTCCAATGATTATGTATTATTTTAAATTTATAATTTATTTTTACAAGCGTGAAATTAGTTTTTTGTTCTGGCATAATGCAGACAATACGGTAAAATTTAATTTTTTATTGGACTATTTTATAATTATTTCTTCTAAACTGCATTAACTACGCAGATTTGAAGTGAAACGGGTAACAATTTTATTAAAAATAGAAAGAGAAGAGAGAACATGAGAAGTAGTTTTAAATTGTAATTTTAGTTATGATGATTAAATATCGATATTTATATCGGTATTTAAAGTTACGTAATCCGTTTATCAAATTTAGAATAATTAATAAAAAATGAGTTAAATTAATTTCTATTGATCTTCCTATTTAATATCTATATTATATTGTTTAATTTCAAAATTATTTTTCAAAATATTCATCCTTCTTTAACTTAAACTTCTTTTAGATGCTGTTTCTAGTAATGTAAAGAGGTTACAGAACACAAATTTATGAGGCGGTCTGCTACTGGGACTATCTATATAATATTTTGAACACATTACTGTAAAACATATTTATATTTCACGCTGTATTCAACATAGAGCAGAGTAAGCAGAGGGAACCTAGGGTTAAAACACTTCATTCACCATTTTCTGCCGAATTTTGGAGGCATTGCGGGTTAAGTGGCGGAACTCAATGATGCACTTTTGCCTTGCGAATAAATAAAAATATTAATAAATAACAATTCATTCCTCCAAATGAGAATCGAACCCACAATAATCGTTTTACTTTATAATTTATAAAGTGTTCTTATTTATATTATAAAATATTAATTAGTACCTACCTACCTACATAAATAAATTTGCACTCGCAAATTGAACAATTCATGTAGGAAGCGATATCATTCGTTACGTAGGTATATAAATCTATTATATTAACACATCGCGTTATATAAATAGGCTTATTAATATAAAATAATGTACTTATGTAATAGATATAGCAATTCGAATGAAACTAAATCAGCGCCATAATGATTTATTTTCTAAAAGCGAATCGCCGGTAGACTTATAAGCGGTTAGTCGGACTGTTAGCTCCCTCTTTGAAAGCACAATTTATACTGTCTAGACGTGATAGGTGAAATATTAGGTATAAGTATAACTAAAGGATAAACCGAACGTCTTTGTATTTCCTTCACGTTCCCACTACGTAAATGTTACGACTAAAAATATTGAAATGTACTTAATTCAATTAAAGAAAAACATCAATTTAAAAAAAAGCGACGGAAATCAACGCTGCGCTTTTGGCTTTACCCTAGAACTAAGAAATGAAAATATTAAATATTTCATTTCCTCGAACGAGAATCGCATCCACAACCTGTCGTATTTACGGTCACAGGTTTGTACCACTGCGCCACTACAGTGCGCCCTGCCTTACTAATTTTATAACACAAATGTGAACTAAATTTATAATACAAAATGTATGAAAGTACAATCGTTTTGAATTTTGATCGAGCAACAGCAACGGTAGTTGAGGCGGGCCGGTACTGTAAGCAATTTCCCTAATTAAGTACCCAGCGAGTGTTGCGCCGGCACCGTTCGTTTGTGATGTGAACGAGTCTAATGAGCGTGCTTTCGCCGCGACCCGCTAGCGTCACGCGCACGGGGCCCGCAACGGTGAAATGTGTAGTGTCCTTCAGACGAGTGCGAGCGTATCTTAGCGGTCCCGGAGACGTCGCGACGAGACGCTAAGCACGCCTTTTTACGTTACTACTTTTTCTTTCAATAATTAATTTAGTAGGATATTTTATTCATTGCCGGTTCACCGAACAGATGCTTTGTAATACGAGCGGTTATCTATACTGTATTATAATAATTGATACAATAAAAAACGTTATTAACACGTGATAAATATGATAAATTAAAAGTACAGAGCAAAAAGTGTAAGAGCGAATGATAATGAAGACAGCGTATCGCTGCGCGGTGCAGCGTGGAGGCGCAGCGAGGGCGTGGGCGCAGGCGGGCGGCGCGTGCGCGGCCCTGGCGCAAGGTCAATGGCACGCGCCTCTCCCGCTCGCACACCGGAATTCCATATTTAAATCTCGTCCGCAGAAAAATGGCGGTCGGTTTCATTCCGCCGTCGCGCCTTGTACGGAGAATTAATAAAACATACCTTACCATTATACTTATTGTGTGTTTTTTTTGTAAGTCTCAAAACTGAATTATGGTCGCTTTAAATGAAAAAAGGTTGCGAACATTTTGTTAAGGCCACACACAAATTCAAATAAAAAACATCACATAATATGTATAGAATATAGATATACAGTACATATCACATAATAACATATCATATAAATTTACTTTAAGAAAAAAAATATATGTTAAATATCCATTTATTACAACGATGACTAAATAAAGGTGATAAAAATAAGTGAAGGCTAATTGCCGTCTGCAATAAAAAGTAAACCGGCTCAGATGTGATAGTTAAGTTTATAAAACAAGTATGTGGGTTCGTGTACGGTCGCAATTAACTTGGTAAAGTAAAGTGCAAGTCACCTTAATCGTACTGCTCGGATTTCATCACGATGACTACAGGAGGGTGTATTAGTGATCTGAATGTCATCATGTGAGTAGGCATGTTGAGAAAATTAGGGAGAAATTTGTCAATTTGACTTACTTTATTATTATCTAACTTAGGTTTTAAGCTGTTTATTATATGTTTTATGTTCCCTACTACTTTTCGTGTGTTCTAAAATAACTGATATTTCCAATTTAAAAAAAACCCATCTTACTTAATAACAAACTTGAATTATAATATAAATAATATTTTCATTTTAACAAAAAAAAAAAAAGGTTCCTTCTCCGAATTCAATTTACACCAAAGAGTGAATGGTTTGCAAAAAGGGTGCTTACAGCGCGCCTCAAGTGCTGAACAAAAAGGGCTAAAGAACGGAGTCACTCAAATTGAACGCACGAGCACAAAATTAATTAATGGTTCCCCTCCGAGTCTGAAACTGGAATTATTTGAGAGCCAGGACAAGCCACGCGAGGAGTGCAAGTCATCGGTGCCGGCGCGTCGCGTCGGGCGGATTTACAACGCAATAAATTTCAAGAAACAGGAGCCTTATCTTCTAACAGTGCAAATGAACTGTCGAGCGTGTAATAACATACCAGCACATCACTAAAAGCGGGGATCGCGTGAAATAATCTTCTCTTCTCTTTTGATATACTCCATAAACGTTTTGACGTTTGCTTTTAGTACAAATATACGGTTGTGACAATTTCCACGTCCAAGTCACAATAATTGTTTTAAAAAATATGGCTAGTAGTAGAGCAAAAACAAATATTTGAATTTTGGGGCTTAACATCTTGAAAGTCGACGTAATTCCAAGTTAAAAAAAAATAATAAAGGCGGTAAACCTTGAAGTAATAAAATATTTCTTTAAAAACTTTTTAATTAAAAATATTTTAATTAAAACTTTTTCTTATACAATTTTAAACAAAATATTACTGTTGCATCATATTATGATCAATTATAAAGATAATAACGAGCGTCTTGCACGTGTTTTTGTTATATACGGTTAATTTCTTTCGTGTTGGCCAGAAGTTATAACGCATCGCCTAAGATTTACTGAGGCAGTATAAACTTCAACGCAGACGTATTCAACGTACTGTATGTACGCACGCTACACACAGTTTGGATTGGGCAAACGAACCATACAATGCGATAATAGATATTGAATACGGTATTGTATATAGATTTTTATTTGCATTTAAGTATTTATTAATATTGTTAAACAACTACACCTTAAGTCCAAAAATTTTTTTACCGATTTTATATAACAGATCAAATTATACTTGGCGTTGCACTCCGCCACTCAACGTCTGGAAAAATAGGCAGAAAGTGTAACACCAAGTTCCCTCCTCTGCTTTGCGTGTAAAAGCGTGAAGCTTTTTTAAAAAAAAATAATTTACAATCGTAAATCAAAAATGATAAACTCTATTAAAGGAATTTAATGAGCTATTATGTCCTTAGAAGATGCAGATAAATGAGAACGTTGTTTACACTCGCCGACATCGTTGTGGGTGGCTGTGGAGTGTGTCCGCTGAATATTGCAAGTAAAACAACCGGAGATGAAACTTGACTTTGCCTACAGCGATCGCATAACGCTAGGGAAATACGATGTGCTTTACATATGTTTATCCGATATCTTTTTTGAAGTTCTAAGTACGCTATCTACATGCTTATATATCTAAATAAAATATTTTGTTTAAATCATTTTTGTCAATTCATTCTATTAGTATCCATAAATTTTAATACACCGAATATCGTTTTAAATAACAATATAATAACTTCTAACCAGGAAAAATTAGGCTATTTTTAAATAGAATACTTTTTTTACTAATATTTTTTACAATAAAATTAATCTAATTCATTTTAATCTACCCGCACTTTTTAATACTTTCAACATACAACACTTTTTAAACCCACAACAACCGCCATTTTGTAATTACAGGCGACTATTCCCGCGAAAATAATGATCGCTATAATGTGAAACTTTGTGGTTATTACACAAAAAAAAAAGGATTTCATTAAAAGTGAATATTGCGCTCAGTGTTGTATTTTAAAACGTTTTCGAATTATTTTTAATATTTGTTTCTTTACGAACTGTCAGCACGATACAAAGCGAAAAATAACACAAATAAGAGAGTATCTCGTGCGGCGGCCGTTAGGCGTGCGGCTTTACAGTGTCTTCATTTTGTGCAATGGTGTAGTATTTTGACTTAGCTTGCACTGCTGGATAATCAGTAAAGAGCTTAAAAAAATTATTAATGTCACGCAATAGGAATAAATAATCTCAACAGAAACAGGATATAGCTGAAGCTGAAAAATAGGATTTACTCATATTCTGATTTAGTAGATATATTAAATAACAAGTTGTATGTGAGTAGATATCTTATTCTTTTTTTAATTTCACGCCGTACACACAGCAGTATAGGCATAGGGAAGCTAGTGTTGATACACTCCATTCAGGGGAACGCCGCCGAATTTTTGAAACATTGCGTGTTGAGTAAAATCTTATGTAGGCTTTATATTCCCACACATTTCACTTATAGAGCAAAAGAAAAGAATAGTGATAAGACACTCTGCTTTAAAAACATAAATAAAAAGTAATAATAATATTATACAACTTACTACTAAATAATAATAATACCAAGACTAATTAAGAAAATTAAAACCAAGGAAACGACCATTAATTATTTATTAATAGAACAAGCAACACGTGAAGATATATAACGTTAGCATTGCTTTCATACATTCTTTTAATATAAGCCCGCTAAATGGAACGATACACGTAATGTAACCTTCTGCTCGCATTTATACTGAACCACTGCTCTATATAAAGAGTATCCATAGACTATGATGTGTAGAAGTCGTCTATATAAATTACATAAGTAGCTTGTATATAGGTCTATGACTATATTTTCTTTTCTCTGAGTAGTAGAGACTTTTCTCTCAAGGTGGGCACAGAGAGCTTAGTATTCTGAAGGATATTCAAATATTATATTTAAATGTAATAAGTGAGATATTTGAAGACAGTGCACTACACTACACTTTTTATGTTAATTTATGGAATGAAAAAAAATCATTCTAAAGTAGAAACTACTTGTGCGTAGAGCGTATGGGTAATTTTTTCATTGCTATTTCAAATAACAAATTAATTTTCCTTTCTACGGTCCCGTATCTCAAAACGTAACCGTTGTAGGATCACTTTATGGCTTGTCTGTCCGTCTGTCAAGGCCATTTAACTCAAGAACGCCGGTAAATATCATTCTGAAATTAATATTAAATAGTCCCTAGGAGCAAAAATCAAGCTTCTAAATCAATGCAATCAAAAGATACGAGCATCTATTCATTGATTTTTTGATGTATTTTGCATGAATTTTGCCATAAAGTGAAAATTTATAATACAAAAAAAGGAATTTGTCATTTCATGCAAAATGAGTAGATACGTGGGATCGTAAACTTAAGTTCATCAGCTGTTATAAAATGTACGTCCTACTTTTATAAGTTTTACTTTGTAGGTTAATAATACTTACAAAACTGAACGCCCTACTCGCACTTAGCCAATTTTATTAAATTTAACAGTTGCAAAACCAAAATATTACGTTAGTGTACATTGCCTATTAACTTCAGTTGGTCAGGTTAATAAGGCATCCATTTATGAAAAACCAATCACATTTTCGTAAGAAATTATTATACGTATAAATATCTTTTCAACTGGTCAACATGAGATTCTTAATGAATAAAAAGAGAACTCAAAGTAATATTCATTATCAAAAGAGTTCGAAATAAGCACTATAAATAAAAAAAAAGCATAGACTACTCTACCTTTACATTTCGTAATGAAAGTAAAGGCGTCTTCGGGAAGCGAAAGTATTTGTTGTATTTGAAAATTAAAAGCCGGCGGGGAGTCCCCGGAGAGGACGGGAGAGGACGGGAGAGGAGGGAGCGCAATCAGAGCTCGCCGATGGCAACCTTAAATACCAACCTTAATTGAACTGCTTCCGTACCTCGTAGCGAGCTACATAAATACTCTTTATGGAAACATTTGCCACAGAGGTCTTAGCACTGTCTAACTTTTATAAGATGTCTGGTACATTAGTTGTGGACTCCATAGACTATGTTTCAGCTTTAAATTTAAAGTTTGTAATATAGTATTCAAAAGATTTTTATGCTTAAAATTTTAAATCGAAAGTGGTCCATTAGCTTTGCTATACAAGAAATGTATGCCATGTGTATTTTATAAGTATTTTTAATGTCACAAATCTCTTTTTAATACCTGCTGATAACGTGTTTTTGTACTGTTTTTACATTATTTAACCCTCTCTAGCAGTGGTGTAGTTTTATTGAGAAAATTGTAACAATCGTTTATTTCGCAATTTAATATTTGCCAAATTAAAGCAAGGCAAGTATTATTTTATTTTAAAAATAATAATCTTTCTTAGTGCCCAGTGAAATCTCAGTTTCAAGTTGCAAGTCACACTCTCATACAATGAATTAGGATGAAGGGCAGTCGTGGATTTAGATTCCTATTTTCGGCGAAAAATGGGGAACGGAGTGTATTATCTATGAACTCTAGGTTCTCTCACATACAGTGTGAAGCTGATTTGATTATACATAAACTATGTATCTAAACTAAAAACATTATTTAAAATCGGACCACCTTCTAGTATTGCAGCGTTAAGTATTTTATCGAGACACACAAAGGGAGATGTAAATTTTAATACGGCCAAAATTCAAACGGGTGTCGTGCGTTGAGAGATGTTCGCGGAAGCTCAAAATAATATTTCGGCAGCATCGCATTGGCCCGGCTCGTGAACTCAGGAAATGAGGCTCTCTGTCCCGCCGGGAAATTGTTCCTCCGAATCATAACGCCGGGTAAATCTCCTCGCTTTGAAAGACTTTAAAAATGATGGCGTGGATTTATCTTTATAAATGTATTACAAGATTTCGTTGACACAAATCTCTTCATTGAACTTGCAAAATTAAATCCGGTTATTGCGGATTCGCTGCGAACGTTTTTTTTTTAGAGAAAATTAATTTCCTTCATACGCGCGTTGATCACCGATCTGTTGCTGTTGTCTATTCATTTTATTTGTAGAGAATGTTAGTGCAAAATATTGTACTTTTTAAAGTATAAAATATCTATATTTTTATTGTTTTTATTATGAAAAATAATATTTACCGTGCTTATATAAACAAAAGCTATTTATTCCTATTGCATATATTATTAACAAACATCAAAGCTAAACGAGAGTTTCAATTAGATAGACGACAAAAATTCGAGAACTCAAACTACCTACACTGAAATTGCGCAATTTTTTTGCCTCTACCCAATCGTAAACAAAATAAAAAACAAATCTCATAAATCAGGTAGTTAGCGATCGCAATCCGAACGGGAACCAATGATCACGCCATTTCCCCAAAGGTCCGAACTGGGGTCGATACATCCGCTGAGCGCATCCGACGGAATTAATCTGGCGGGCGGGTCGTACACACGATAAACATTTACATATTGTGTGTCGAGCACCGGCAGGTATCGAATCTGCTGATCGGATTTACTCCACTGCTCTAGAGTGGGATCTGGGAATCTGGGAACTACGAGAGTAATAAAGTAAATTGAGGCCAGTCGTGGCGCAGAGCGCAAAGTATGACTGTAAACGCGACTGGTTGTAAGTTTGATCCCCACTCGAGGAAATAAATGTTTATTGAAATTTGAATTTCCATTTTCGGTCTGGTTTCGAGGCAAAGCACGTCGCTTCTTCCTCTCAACACTCAATTCAGGGGAAATTGGGGAACGGTGTGTTTTAACACTAAGTTACCTCAATCTAACCTGCTGTGTGCGGGATACAGCGTGAAACTGAGAGAAATAAACGTTTATATCGTATCTGGTTCTGTACAGTAGCTGAAATAAATATATGTTCCGTGATAAATTAAGGCAATAAAACGTCAAAAGGTAAGATTTACCTTCCATTAATTATACATTAATAATATATTAGGGCAGTTGCAGAATAAAATTTAGACATTAAAGCAGTAAAATCCGTAAACAAAATTAACGATTCGAATAATAATTCAGCATTAATATTCAGATATAAAAAAAGTTACAGCACGCCACCGTAACTTGAAAAGTTGCGTTCAAGTTTTGAAATACTGTTGTTTCGGACGAAAGTTTGTTTCGAAACAGGAAAATGTCATGTTAATTTTAAATAAGCGGCATCTATAAAGGAATCGAATCATTTAGATTTTCTGTGTCTATTTATAGAGGATTCAATGAGAGAGGAAGTCGCAAGATGACATGCGGCGGCAACACAAAGTAGCAATTGAGGCCAGCAAATAACAGGCGACTCTGACGCGTCCTGAGACCACGCGGACATAAATAATACGTAATACGTGACAGAGACCGCAGCGTCCGACACTATTTATTGAATCACAAAAGCAAATGAAATCATCCTGGTGTAGTTGTGATTGAATTTGCTCTCGTCGGTGTCATAGTATTCCTAAATTGTTTATTAGTGATCCACATTAGATTTTTTATTTTTCCTTTTTTTAGCTTCACGCTGTAGTATATGTAGATAGAAGGAGCCTAGTGTTAAGGCACTCCGCCCATGGGGCTAAACGCTGCGCTTGCGAAGCAATGAAAATATCAAATATGTAATTTCCTCGAGTGGGAATCAAACTCACAATCTGTCACATGCCTTGTGCCACGGGCCCACTGGCCTCAAGTTACAATTACTTTTATTTTCACTTAACAGTACATTTATCGTTGTGGAACAAACTGCCTACAACGACAGAAGCTAATCTACTGCGCCAAAGGCGACACAGATCTCGTAAATTGAGTTTTCAATGTATTAGTGTGCGGTGTACTCAGACTTCTTTCTACTGTATAAGGGTATGGAAGAACGAGTGTGTTCACAGGAACAGATGGCTACCGATGAATGAACCGTTAACAGACCAGCACCCTGTTTTATATATACAGAAATATACTTAGCTTTGAGATACTAAAATACATTAAGTTAATGGCAGCTGTTTTGATATTGGGTCTTAAGACTCTTAAGTATACATAAGCCTTTGTGAAAATAAATATAAATACTTAATGTAAGAAGATGAAATAGAAACTTTGGCTAGATGTTTTTCAGCTCACCGGAAACTTTTCTAGAGTTCGGTCCGGAGAATAGTTATTCTTATACTATACAATTTCGTTTAAGAAATATTTTTGTGTTAATGGTTATTACCATATTATAATATTAATAAGAATTGATAACTAACTCAGAATTCTACGTATAATTTATAATGAAATTAATATATTTTTTTTACCCAGTCTCAGTCCCACAAAGGACGTATAGCGATTTGGTCCAACAACCGGGATGCGCCCAATTCTCGCTAATAAACGCCCCTGACGTATTGTACCTTGCAGGGCCAAACAATCAACACCTTTATAGTGAACGGCCCAAAGAGCAAAATGGGATACCAACGCTTGCATATAAAATATGGCGTTTGGTTTTATCATTAGATCCGTGTGCATAATCATTTAGTGTCTAGCTTTTCGTTTAATATTAACAACAGGATCAAAAAGCGTTGTATTTTTAGATATTTTACAGTATTTCTTAATTTTATAAAGCACTTTATTGTAGTATAATTGTTTTACGTTCATTAAAATGATATAATTATAGAGAATTAAAAATTATTCTCATATATTTTAAATTCAGTTTTTGAAGTTAGTTTACTAACATTTTTATACTACCTAATAATATAAGAGAGGATAAAATAAAAACTATGGCGAGATGTTTTTCAGTTCACCGGAAAGTTTCCCAGAGTTCGGTGAAAATAGTTACATTGCAGTCTTTGTAAAAGGTAACGGTTGTATTTTTATCTTTTATTTACAAAGTTTTTGGTACAAAACTTACATCAACTATGTTTCAGTGAGTTACTATTTTATAAGAAATGAAAATAACAATTAAATCTAAATATTTATCTTTTTTGACATCGTCTTGTCTTATTTGTTCTATACCTGACTGCATGTGATGCTTGGAAAAAATTAATACTTGTTTAAACCAGGAAAACATTTTTATTTTTTTAAAATCATTAACTAAATCGAACAGAAACGACTCCTCAGTCATTTAATACTGATTATTACACTATCATCTGAAAAAAATGGCATTCTATGATAGGAATTGGCACTGCTAGTTGGTCCACGAATTCGGTAAATCCAAAACCGAATCTCGTGGTCTCAGATCGCAATGACGGCATCTCAACGACGTGACCTCAGCCCGCCCTATGATTCACCGGCGCCGTGCATTCCTCTCAACCGCGTAGCTAATAGGAAATGCCGCACCGCCATAAATTTGCGAACACCATCGCTCGTTGTGTGGTCAACTTTAGCACGTAACTTACAAATCGTTCAAGGAGTTTGTATTAAACAAAAAAATATTTAATTAATCTTAAATTAACATTAGACCGACCTAGTTACTGCAATCACGGCGTTGGGTTCCGACATTTTGCAGTCCCTAAAACAGTGGAAAATAGAGTGACTCATCTCTAATTCAATTTCTTGCTTATTCTATAGGGTATTTTAAGATGAAATACGGTTAATTTAGAATTACGCTTGCATCAGAAGCGCCGTCCGACATTAGTTTTGCTTGACTTAGCATGTGTTTATGAAGTTAATATACAAATACAATATTAACCACCGCTTAGATCGAGTTGAAACCCGTTCCATTTCATTAATGTACAAGTATACTCGTATATATTATATTATAATAGAAATACCAATAGTTTATGTGATTCGGTATACTGGTAGTATTAGTGTGGTTAAGGTTAATCAATGTTCTGTTATGTAGAAAACTCATTAAATCCAAAACTAATAATATGGAACGTTATACATTTATTAAAAAATATATTGCAATATCCTTTTAAATTTGATTAAATTTTTCGCATAAAGTATGAAAAGTAAAAAAAAATGATGTCAAAAGTTCAGAATAGATAATAAACGTGATTAATCTAAAGAAATGTTAATGAAAAATCAATTAAATTTTCATATAATGAAGTTCTTATTTATATCTAACGATATCGTATCGTATCGTAGTCGTTGACCATAAACCGCCTATCCTCCACACGATGGCGACCTCAATACCAGTAATAATACCTGCAGGTAATCTGATTATCAATGTACTTAGCAGGAAAGGCAATACAGAAAAGAATTAGATATTCTCCACCTATTTTCATTTTATTGCCTTTTAATATTTCGCTTTTTATTAAACCAATATGATTAAAGAAAGTTATAATAATTCAGTCTTTAATTAAATTAGAAATGAATACGTATTATAATAATAATAGTATCAGAAATCAATGTGGCGCAGAGGTACAAGCGTGTGACTGTAAACTCTAGATAGGTTGTGAGTTCGATTCACACTCGAGGAAATGAAGTATTTGGCGGCGAATGGCGGAAAATTCGGCTTAACACTAGGTCCCCACGTTCCCTCTGCCCACCCTGATATGTGTGAGAGACCGCGTAAAGCAGGGGTTCCCAACCTTTTCTTGATCAAGGACCACTTTTTTATCATTCTTGGTAGCAGGGACCACTGTGTAGGTATAAGTCAGTCAGTGTCATAATCGTGTGATTCGCAATATATCGTTCGCGGACCATATTTAGGCCTGTGCGGACCACTGGTTGGGAACCACTGGCGTAAAGCTAATATAAATAATAAAATAAATAAATAAATCAAAATATACGTCTCACAGTAACGGAATTTTAATTAGAGACGCTCTCTTCTAGATTTGAACCCACAACCATCACTGACAGCGTACACAACAACATACATACAGACAGACAAAAATAAATACAATCACGATCGGAAATTATCATTACAAATGGGTCTTGCAATTTTACGGCAAGAATTTATCTGCTGACATTTTAATTTACGTCGAGCGGCGAAGTTCTTAATTAGTGGAGTTTTGTAGGGGTGCGCTACGTGCGGCTCGGGCGGGACCACACGCGGGCGCCGACCGGGGACACTTTACACTTTTATAGAAACATTGCCTTTTTTTTCGTCCTACACTATTCAATTGAAATCTTTTATTGTATATGTATTGTGTTTTTAATTTGCTGATATGTAACGGTATGTATATGTGGTGGACGTATGAAAATTGTCTCTTATAGAATACCTATATTTAATATTATAAAGATGGAGAGTACGTTTGGTTGTACGCGCTAATCTCAGGAACTACTGGTTCTAATTGAAAAAAAAATTGAAGAATTTGTGTTGTCCATTTATTTTACATTAAAGAAAGTTTATATTACGTCAAGTCATACATAACTGTTAGTTACTTCGATTTGACTACACGAGCAAAGCCGCAGGTAAAAGAAAGTAGATAAAAAATTATAAATAACTGTTTATTTGTCATCAAATTTTGCATACTTACTACATAGCCACATTCCGTTGATACGATACAATCGGTAATCGATACAGATAATTATCGAAGAGTGATATGATAAAATATTTTGGACGCTAATTTAAATGAAAAAAAAAACATCCTATAGCGTTAGGATATTAAACTAAATTTCAACATAGCCCGGTTGTTATAGAGAATTGTTAAAAGCTTTTCGCCACTCTCCCCACTGAGTCGACGCAATACGAAAGCGATTTAGCACTTCATTTTCAGTCTATAAAAACATTTTATGCACATTACACTTTTGAACAGCTTAAGTAAATGGACATTGCATAGTTTATTTTAAATATTTAAGTTTAAGTTATAAAGAAATAAAGTTCCCATTAATAAAAAATAAATAAAAGCATACCCATTTTTATATTTGTCATGTCACTCTAAATAGTCATATGTATATTTGGCGTGACGAGAAATCGATTCGTAAAATTTTTAAACTTGTATTCATATAAATAAATACCGGTTCATATAAATACCGAAGGGGAAAAAGATATTTAGAAGTGATCATTCCGTAAATCTACATAATCAAAAGCTTCAATATACACCATACAACCACAATAGTATTGGAATTTGTGATGAGTCACGTCAGTATTACCGCTCTGAAAGTAACTTTTAACAATCAATGACTCATATGTGTGTAAAAAGTTAAAACCACGATAACTTCGATATAATAAAAACTAAAGTAATATTTGAATTAGATTCTATTCTGATACAATTTCAAAAAAACGAAAGCCTGAAAGTTTAAAAATGTGATGCGAACATGACTCGTCTGCTGCCAATTAACGTCCGCTTTTTAGGGTTTAAAAAGAGGCAAAAATTGGAACCCCTAATTACCTATTACAACCCACGCAGAGCACAATCGGGGGTGTATTTGCAATATCATTAAGTCGAGTTCCGGCGTGTTTCGAACAATAATGACATTAATTCTCCACAGTTCGTGTGGATCCCTGACTGAGTTCATCAAATCGCTTCTCACGTGTGTGGGTGAGCACCTAAAACCGTTTACGTTCAGTACAGCGGTTGGCCTAAGCTAGTTTCTGATTGGCTCTCGTGTCAGTATAATACGGGCGGCGGCCGACAGTATGAACCCTCTGATTTAATTGAAGATTCCACGATCGACGTCCACTGTACCTTGACACCGTCAGTGCATATGTCTGCGCTTCGCTTGGAGTCCACTATCTATCGATGATTATTGATCCTTGTTAAATTTTGCGCATAGGGGTGGCTCTGCATTAGTGACAATTCATTTGTATTAATAATGTTTACAAGGATCTATAGTAGATGTTATTTTTCAATTCGTTAGTGTAAAACTAGCAGCTTTCCAAATATTATTTGAAACTTAAACTTAATATTTTATGGTTCAACCCAAACTGGCTTTTACAGAAAAATGTAGAGAAGTGTATTAGGAAAAAAAAATCATTACAAACTTACAAATCTAGTTATGTGTGAAGAAATGAGAGCTGCCAGATACGTACCTGTAAAAATAAAATATAACATTGTTAGATATTACAAAGCTGATTTTTCACATAGTTAAAACAAAAAACAAAACAAAAATAAACTTTTACTTAATTTTTAATTTAGTCTCGTTAAAAAATGTAATAAATGAATATTATTTGTGGTGACGATATATATATATTAAAAAAACTCTTCATTTTGTAATTTACAAAGAATTAAGACGCCCCCGGGGAATAACCTAATAGGCACAATTATCGGTAACGCGTATTGAGATCTTATTCGCCTCCCCAAGGTGCACGTCTTGCGAAAGTCTACTAAAGCCTTTCGAAATTGGAAATATTTGAAACCTTGTAAAATAACTTATATTTAAATTGTAATAACAATAATAATTTTCCGCTTTTAAAAAATATAATCAATGATCGTTTTTTTCTAATAATGTATTTGTGAACGATAATAAAAATTAAACAAGGTTAATTAATTTAGAATTTTCCTTCAAATGGGAGACTCATGACCTTCCCTTGCTGGTCTAGAACTCTCAATTACGCTACTACAGCATATACCAGTAACTAAGTCTTCTAGTTTCAGTATCATATAATACAACAATATATTTCCACATAAGAACATAATAGGTATAATTAGTTAATGTTTCCAGTGACTCACTGTCGCCTCATTATAAATTAATAAATATATGAATAGATTGAGACATTATGACTCAGCGGGTCAGCGTCAGGCTGTAAACACAAAGGTTGTTAGTTCGATTCATTCACTTGGGGAAACGAAAATCTATATATACATATAGATATAGAGAAAATCTATAATTGCGAGAAGTTATATATAAATATATAGTGTGTTTGATGATTGATTAGGCAAACAATGTTTTTTTTTTATTTACCCTTAAGTTTGAAAAAAGGGAAACGAAATGTCCTAACACAAGGTCACCTCTGCCTGTCACAAAAATATTAATAGATGATTTATTAAACAATAGTGATATCAAAAAGGTTAAATTACACATTTATTTAGTTTTAATACAATAGATAACAGCTATTGCAGATATTAAGAGATAATATTGAAAAATATTATTTTAATACATTTCTTTGATAACATAATATGGGCGTGTGTGTAAATAATGTAAGTTTATGTTATACATTTTAAAATAAATTTTTGTTGACAATCACGATAACGGCGCCATGATTATAATATTATATTACATCAGTTGCGATAAAATGTTACATGTGTTTTAATAACAATTGATTTGCAAGTTTCTAATTTAAGTCAAACCAGACAGAAAAGCACGAGTCGGGTTCGCCCGCCGCGAGTTCGTTACAACGATTGGAGGTTTCGAGCTTTTTTCAGAAATTCAAACTTAGCTTAAGCAGAGAGAGCCCTTTCTTCTGAACTACCTCACTTAAACTAGCGCGTTAATACCAAATTTTCTAAGGCTAGGCTTTTTGTTAGGATTTAACCACAAATGCATTGTTTCAGATATTTTTCCGGAACTAGCACTACCTGTAGATGCTAGCTGCCAAATTTCATAATTCTAGGTCAACCAGAAGTACCCTATTAATGTTGATTCCCTTTATTTTTTATCTTATAAAAGTTACTTTTTTCCTTAAAAGGTACAGAACCCTCAAAAATAGACGTTTATTTTGTTTTTCATTTTTTTAATGTAAATTAATCTACATATATATTTCGCGTGTAAGTCAGAACACTCTATTGGTCAGAGCACTAGGCATATTAATTATCATTATTATTTTTTTTCGTACTCAGTATATAACCTTCAGTTCTATTTTTACTTAGTTTTATCAGTAGTTTTATGTGGGCCAAGTTCCTTGTTAAATTTCAGTGTCAAAGGCGGCCTGTCATTAAGACGCTTCGCTCTTTTCAGCCGAATTCTGGAGGCATTGTGTGTTGAGTGGTGGAACTCAACGCCGTGCTTTGCCTTTATTTATTCACTCACTCAATCTCTTCCTTAATATGAATCGTAAGTCAGAATTTTAATATAAATTTGTGAATTTTAGTACTTAAAGCTTTGTTTCAAAAACTTAGTTTGCTTACAATACACTATGCCTAAAGTGGCAGCGGAGGTCGTTATCAGAACACACGCGCTGCGCGTGACTACTCTTCAAAGCTTTGTAAATATTAGATAATTATTACATAATTTTGCTATCATTTACTAGTTACAGCCACTTTGTATATATAATTTCATAACAATTTAATTTTAATAACTTTTATGTTGTATTTACTAAAACATAGCATTAAATTTCAATTTTTTTATATAGATACATCTTACTACTACCTTGGAGATACAAGTGCAATACGAAATATGAAAGATTAAAAAAATATTATTTTTTTCTTCTGTCGTTTTTGACGTTTTATGAATAGGAATAATTTTATGACTCCAATTCGCAGTCATTTAAAACGAAGTTTGTGTATAATTAAAATCCACAACAACTTTTGAAAGACAAGACTTTTTTGTATTTTTATTATTTACAGAAATGTAAGTTATTTAAAAAGTATATTCAGATATAAATAGTCATAATGTATTATATAGTACTACATTAATACTACACATTTAAAGTATTGAGAAAAAATCTGTACAACTTATAAAAGTAGACACTTAAGTTTGCGGACGTATGCACTCATTTCGGAGGCGTGACTAAATTGTTTGCTTCGGTAAAACACCGCTCTTGCGTTGAGTTCCGCTACTCAACATAAGCAATGTCTCAAACATTTGTCTACAAATTTCAATAATAAATTTAAGGGCAGTTAAAACTCCACGAAAGTGAAGTTGGGCGTCCACTATCCACGTACATACATATATAAAATTACACACACCTGTATGTATGTATATACATGAGCATATAATATATCAGTTCTGTGATCGCGACATCACAGGCTTTACCTGTAAAAAGGCATTGCATGATGATACGAGAATGTGTAAACTGTGCGCAAATATGATAATATTTATCTCCGATATCTTCTCGCTGACGGTGTCAACGCTCTACAACGAGGAAAAAGTGCAAATAATTATTACTTGTTAATAACTTATTTTATGTTAGTAAAAAAATATCGACGATAGGATTAAAATAGAGCGAGGTCTATTCAGAGAAACAGTGTCGTTTTAGTAAAAAAATATATATAATATCTAAATTATTTCAACATTATTAATGAATAGATAATTATTTTTATCATTGATGATTCTTGTTCAGAGTACCCAAACGTTAATTTATTTTATTTAATAAAAATATAAAAGCAATTTTATTTTATCTAATAAAAATATAAAGAAAAGTAAAACTTGTATACAGCTCCTCGATTATAAGTACATACCAATAAATATTGCTCCGCTTTCAAAGATTCACGAATAAAGAACGACGTAATAAATATTATAAAAATAGAACTATTCATATTTACCATTTCAAATTCTCCTTTTCAAAAGAAATGGCAAAAGCTCTTATTAAAGGAAAAAATAAAACCCTTACGATAACAATCTATTCCGCTATTCAACTAAAAAAGTGCTGCGAAGAAAATGCGCCTGAAACGTAATATTCTATTCTTACAATTTTTCTAAAGACCGAAGAAGAATAATGTATACCACATTTAAACAACGTTACGACTACATACATATACAACAGTATAGTATAGTATAGTATAGTATAGAATATTATATAACTGTTTACTACTATTGTAATAGATATGAATGCAAAGGAACTGAGGACTTGGTTTCACTAAGAACATTAAAGTGCATTTACTAGTCGTAAAGTGGCGTGCACACGACCGCAGTCTACCTACTTGCGAAGTGAATCAACATCAAAGCTGGAGACTAAATAAAATTGAGTGAAGTTAAGACTTGGCTGCTCAAAAGAGTAAGGACACTTCGATATCAAAATAATTGGCTAGATCATTTTAGATTATTGTTCAGAAATATAGAATAGGTTGAATAATCCATAAAAAAAAGTAAGCTGACTTCGCAAAGATCGTTATTAAAAATTAAGAGTAAAAGTATTAAGATTATATGAAACCGCAGGTTAGCTGACGGTTTATTATATTAAATTAAACATAAAAAAATAATGATTCTAAATTTTTACTTTCCGGATTTTTTTCCTTTATTTATATTGTAAGTCTCACTTTATAACTGTAGGTACACGTGAAGTATGTACCCTATAGGTTTTGATTACAGGGTAAATTTTATACAAAATGCAGGAAAATCGATGCATTTATGCATCGATTCTTTTGATTGCGTTGACATAAAAGCTTGATTTCTGTGCTTCAAAAGACCATAGATCTTAATATTTTCCTCCGCTAAAAAATTCTAAAATTTCTCTTTTGAAAAGTATTTTAATTTAATTGTGCATTATATTTTGTTCCTAAATCGAAAAAAACATCGTTATTAAAAATGACCATGACTCGTCTAATAATATGCAAAATGAATAATACGTACATGTATAAGGCGTTGATTCGAACCAATCTGCCGTTGAACGTGTCTAGCTAAATAACAATTGTTTAAATTAAATAATCAAATTCCATACATCCCATTGTATATTATTTAATGGAATGGAAAAGAACAAATATAGGATAAATAAATATAAAATTTGTAAATAAATTATATAAAATAGCTTAGTAACCAATGTAAAAGTTTGTTATCAGCACGAGTCACGGAGCACCTCTTATTTTATCGTGAATTGCAACAAATAACAGCGATAACAGCCAATAAAGAGTTACGTGGTCGAACTGTGACGTCAACGTGTTGTATTAAACGTGTATGCTGTTGCCGGTATATCTTCATAATAAGATTATCAAGAATTTTTGTTGGTTCAGTTACATGAAATGAGTCAATGTACCAAATCAAACTTCAAATTTATTTTTTACTATTAAATGTGTGTGATTGTTTATTGCAAACATTGTGATTTCCGCACAAGATTAATTAAGACTTTAATTGTTAATTGCAATTAAAATTTACTCAACTCCACTTTAATGAAAATCCTTCAAGAACAGACTCTTTATATGTAGGCCAGGGTTGCCGGGCGTCCATATGAAATAAGACATGGATCCGGCTTTAATTATGTCTGACGGACGTGAAGCCTTATATAAAAAGGCAAAGTATATAAAACGTGAACGTCTGAATCACTTTCTATGTATATATACTTAGTGACGATAAAATAAGACATCTATCTATACGGCAGGCGACGAAACATCGATCAATCTGAGATCTAATAGCAATGTCTGACCAAGTTGGCGCCGCTTTGACCGACGTACGTACCTCGTTCCGCTCGCAGACACTAGGATTATATGAAGGGTTTCGTATGACAGAACTTAATTCTGCCCTTTGATCAAAATTTTTGACCAAATTAGGCGGAGGGAATTAATTAAGTCTTACATTTAATGCAAGTTTTTATGCTTATGTATAAGATACCATAAAATCATTTGAATCATATGTATTTAGTATAATTATCAAAATCACATATTTTAATAGATTTTATTTGGGCACTGTCTGTTAGTTCGAGTAAATCGAATACAGAATCTTCTTATCACTGGATTCCAAGATCCCTTCTGGGTACCCTGTTACGTCCGAAATATAGTGTGAAAAATAATGATACTGTTAACCTTTGACAGAATATTCATCCAAAACATAAATAGGGGCCATTTTTAAAACAGAAAATTGTTAATTCTGTTTCAAAAGTGAAAGTAAAAAGGGTTGTCATTTTGTTCCATATTGTTCTAATGTCAAAATTAAAAATTAAAAAAACGTTGCGCCCCTGCGCTTCGACTGGCCTCTAATGTCTGTCTATATAAAATACAATTGAATCCCCTAACACTAACAGATAATTCAGAATTAAAGTCATCTGAATATCTTTACTTTGTCAAAATAACAAATCTTTTACATTTACTCTAAATAAGAATATCACATGATAAAATAATATTTTATTATTGAAAAAAATAAGCCCTAACAGTTACCTTCAAACTTCGAAGTAACTGGTCTTCTTTGAGAAACCAAGATGTTTCATAAGTTTAAGCTCAATTAGTATTTGAAATTGATTAACTTAGTTTTGTATTAATTTTGTAATATAACATTTATTTTCTTTTGAGAACGGAGTGTTTCAACACCACTACCCACTCTGTTTTGCTGCACTGGTGTGCGGGAAACTGTATACGTACATAATAAGTAGCGTTTCAAATGACATACTGCAGAGCTTTTTGAAATTAAGAGAAGTCGACGTTGTATTTCTATTTACAGATCTCATTATACTCGGCTCTTGCATACGTTTATACAAAAGAAACTTTTTTAATAAAAATATGAAATACCAAACATGAAGCTGTTATTAAGATAGCTCTTTTTGACTCTATCATGTGTAAGACAGTTAAAGATTACCTTAAGTTATTTATTGCTACTATATCATTACTTCTTATTTTAATTTAAAAAAATGCAAGAATTTAAACTATAAACTTAATCTTTTTTTGTAACAAAACAAATCAGGATCTATCTAATTGGTTCTTTTTGTTTTTTATTTTACATGTCTATAAATTGACAACAAAGTGATATAACATTAAAATTGTAATAAACAAAAAATGTATTCACGTGTATTTTTATATAAATATTGTATTTGTTTTAATTAGTAAAATATTTAAACAATTGGTTAAATTAAACTGCTGAATTAAATACATATTATACACTTCGTCTCTCACTTTTCGTTGAATTTTTCGAGACATTGCATAGGTATTGAGTGATGGTTGGTGCCAGAGTTAAAAAAAAGGAAATTCATAAATAATAATACATTCCTCCGAGGAAATCGAACCCACAATCGTCTCGTTAAAGTCATATCTTTATAACCGTGTACCAAGACACCCTCAAATTTCATACTACTGTGTAAGAATATTTAGATAATAGCAGTAAAAAAATGGTTTTATAATAAAAATCGAAGCTACCGTAAAAGACATACCGGTATCAAATTTTACGTACACTATAAACCGAGATTGTCACTTAAGACGATATCAGATCATTGACAGCATGTCAATATGAGATAGTTCGGAGCAGGTTGGTCCTGTATTGAAGGCTGTGCGTGCGCCAAAACTGTATCAGAGCCGTGAGGTTGTGGTAGGTCAGCGAGCGCATTCCACCGGGCCGCGGCTCCGACGCCCACTAAATATAGCCTGTACAAGTGAACGAACTGACCGCCGAACGGATAAAATTGCATACACTTTGACAATGCGCTTTACGGCCCTGGTACTCGCGTTTATTTATAGACACAAAGAAATGTACTGCTCCGCGCGAGAAAAAAATAGTAAAAAAAATAGAAACGCCTGAAAGATACTTTTGAAACATGCTATTTAATTACTCATTTAATTTATATGAACGTATATTACTACTATATATATGTAAATATATGATATCAGTAATGCCATTTACGTCAACGTTGTGAACTTTAGCCAAATGTTCACACTTATTGTGAACGATAATTTTGTTTATCTACATAATTGACACACTGTGTGTACATAAATAACAAAAGGATTACGAGACAATTAACATAGAATAGAAATTCACTATTACAATAAATAATATACAGAAAAAAAATGATAAATATCTAAATTAATCTAAATTTGAGGCCAGTCGTGGCGCAGCGGCACGAAGTGTGACTGTAAAACCAACTGGTTGTGGGTTCGATCCACACTCGAAGAAATGAAATATTTACTTAAATTTATATTTCCATTTCTTCGCTCTGGTGTCGAGGTTAAGCGCGGCGTTGAGTTCTTCCACTCAACACACAATGTGTCCAGAATTCGGCAGAAAGCGGGGAACGGAGTGTCTTAACACTAGGTTCCCTCTGCCTACCCTGCAGTGTGCAGGATACAGCGTGAAGCTGATTTATTTTATTTTTTTATTAATCTAATATTCATTTAATATCTTGAATTATCTCTGTGACGGTCCGACACGTGCTGGGCATACCAAAAAAATAAAAGAAATTGAAACACAAAAAAAACGTAGATATCGGAATGGCATGACGCCGCTAATGCATACATACATACATACATACATACATACATACATACATACATACATACAAATGCAAATAGCGAGTGTCTGACGGCGAGACACGGACACGGACACGGCCCCGGCCGGCGAGAGCGCATTTATTTGCTTATCAGAACCATAAACGCGCTAACCGTACACGATAACCGAACAATGAGTGTAGAGCAGGCGATACCTACGACATTAGTACTGTGTACACTGAGATATGCTTATCAGCCAGTGTCAATACTCTTTTGTGTCCGAGATAGCGGTCTGTTTGGCTTAATGCGCCGGTCACATTCTTTGGTTCTGAATAACCATCGACAGTGGCTTGACCTATTGGCTACTAACGGCTTAGGATGGTACGGCTGGATTAAAGTAAAAACGAGAGAGCAAAATTTGTTTTAATTTTGCTTTCTTTTGTTCCAGTTTATAGATGATTAGTTACTTTTAAAAGAAGTATACTTTTAATAATCGCGTCATGGTAAAAAAATATATTCAAAGTCATGTGTGTAAAACGTCAAATAAACGTGTCTCATTCTGATTATTAATTTGTAAAAAATCCATTGTGAACAATTTTTAAGTAAAATTTATCCTGAAATGATTATTATGTTTGCTATAAAATTACACAGACTATAAATTTACTCGCTTTTAATGAATAACAAACGTAATTATGGTAATTTTAGTGATATTTAAATATGACTTTTGAACTTTGTCATTTAAGTATGTTTGCACTGTTCGTTTGCCCAATGAATGTGAGTACACACTTAACAATAGATACATATAAAAACATAGATAAGACCTCTTTTAACATAAAACATATTTTTTGTTTTAGATATTCGGAAAAGACCAGTATTTTTATCTTGTAAATAATTTACAAAACATGTTTTATATGTAACGTAAAAGTGACAGCGAATTTGACATTTGTTTCTAAACTATGATTTATAAGATTTTTGTTATTGCTACAACATATCCTTGATCAAGTTCTAAAAATAAATAATGATTTAAAATAAGTATAATGATATATGCTTATGGTGTAATATAGCAATGCGGCATGAAATATTAATTAACTCTACAATGCCCCGGAAGTAGTGTAAAAGGCTTCTTCCGGTAGATTTATTTACGATCATCATTTATAAAAAACAGTTCCACTTATCACTATTATGTCATGTTTGTCTAATTTGGAGACACATCAAATGAAAAATTACTTTTGTAATGAACTGTTTAACATTCACTTTTATCTTAACTACCCTTAAGTGTTTTGTTGTCTTAACGACGTATCATTAACTTGTATTACATTACAACAGTATCTTTTATACATTAACATTTTTGTATCATTTAAATTAGAAAGCATTCTTTGAACTCGCAGCTACTATCACCGTCTATCACTGCGACCTTCGCAAGAGCAGATTGATAAGAGATAACAACCTCTCGAGCGATACCTTTGTAATCAGTTTGAAAAATAATATTTTCTTTATTATGTATTATATTTAAATATTTCAATTGCAATATAAATTACAAAATTAAGCAGTAGGTACGTGCTTAATATATGAAATGGAGTCGGTGGTGACGGGAGCCGCCGGCAACGAGCGGACGGATATTGCTTTGCGCAAGAGTGTGAGCTGCCGACGCCGGCCGACGGGAAGTCAGCTGACACTTATTGACGAATGCGAACTTTGTTATTACAAATTAACCACCGACGGTGATGTTTGTGCGCCTTGATCATACAGAATATCATGAAATATCACGTAAAACGCATCTAGTTAACACTCTCTCTCTCTCTAATAAGCGGACTCGCTAAATGTAAAACTTATTCATCAAATCATCAATTATTCCCCGAATCACCTTTGGCACTGCGTCTGGTCTAATGGTAGACCCATAAAATTGAATAGACATCAGCTAAAGATATTCACGAGCGACTAGAAATAGCCACCGAAAGTAGTGTCAGGCGCGAGATTGCAGTGATCGATCGCACTCACCGTGCGCTCGTAGGCAGCAGGCGCGCCGGTCAGCTGAGCGTAGACGGCGTAAGAGTTGCCGAACTGGCAGCGTCAGAGGGGTGGCCGGCACTGGGGCTCCGGGGCACTGCACGAGGCACGAGTCGCGGTCGGGCTCCGGGCTGGGATCACGGAGGCACACACACACGGACCGCACGGAATGCTTCAAGCGGAGGCGGATTGCATCGCGGCTCTCGTACTACCAGCGAGAGTGTCGGCGAGCGACTGAGTGCCGGCGTAGCGCGCGGGGGCCGCCGCCGGCGCCCGCACCCGCGCCGCCCCGCGCCGCCCACTTCCTCCGATGAATGACAATAATGGAAGACGTTCAACTCGCCCGCAAACCGAATAATATGAATCATTGCATTAGGGTGCAGCCCCGCCCGGCCCCAGCCAGTAGTGCACTACTGGGCAGTGGGTAGTGGGCACAGCATAGCACAGCACAGCACAGCACTGTGCACACACAGGTATATCGCCGAGATTGCGATCTAGAGTACACAGAGAATGTCGCAGTTGGCCGCTATGCGGGTAATTCGGAGCGGACGGGTGGCAGCAGTCGCAATTAGCAGGTCCACATGGCAGACGGCGGCGGCTGCTGCGGCGCGCTCGCGACGCCACTAATCTTATCTACGATAATCTAATCCGGCGCGACGCCCTCTCTTGTGTTTTCTTCCAATTGTGTCCACTCAAGGTAAATTAGAGGTTTTCTCTGGAGATTCAACACTCTACTTTGTGGTAAAATGGCTACAACGACAGACCAAAAGGAACTATCAGACACGCATATTATTTGCCAGAAATTATAAAGCACATTAGATCCACAACGCAATCATACTTTGTAGGAAAAAAATTGTCTAGACGAAATATGTAATGTACACAATAAAATGGCTGAACGAAGATTGTCGTAATTTGTATAAATTTGCAATAAAAAAAACTTGTTTCTTACTCACAAAGCCTCGTCTACATACTATACATACTTTTGATATGTAACTTTTTTGTAACAGCAACAACAACACTAATATGCTTGCTTAGAGAATAAATCATTTTTAATAAAAAATCAAATTCCAATTTACGTGTAGAGTGACCTAAATATATTTAGTTTCAATGTTCCATGAATCACTTTATGAACTATTTCAATAAAACAATATAATAATAATTGATGATTAAACGACCTTTATTAATAATAGGCTTACGCACAGCACGAGAAGATTTATGGTTTCCACATAGACCTTCGTGAAGAATTGGACATTAAGAGCGTCCCGGGTCCGCATCGCTGTCGCAAGGCAACCAGGCTTGTTTTATTTTGCGCGATCCTTAAAGTTCATCTCGTCTAGACCGGTTCACCCACGCCCATGCCTCGCACAGATTTCTGCATCTTGCAACGGACTCGCCGTACAAGTTACTTTATACCCTTTTTATCCTTTTGCAAAACGCCGTGATATTGGCCGCTCCGTCGCGTTAATAGTGAAACGATTTGCCGCAAAAAATGTTATTAACATTATATGGTTCTGGCTATGAAACATAATTGTGTATTCTATGAATCACTACAATTACTTTTGTAAATCAACCAAAAATAACATTAATTAATTACATGAGATTATATTTGAGATGTCTTGTCTAATCTTTAAAAAAAAAAATTGAATAAAATTAGATTATTAAAAAAGTAAGCAATAGTTTTATATACACACAAATTTAAAATTACACTTAAACACTAACAATGTAAACGTAAAAACTCCATAAAAATTATATGGCTTCGTTTTCTCGCAAATATTTTTACATTTTGTATGTAGAGAGATACATAAAATTTCGCATCTTTCAAAATAATGATAAAATATGATCAGATTTATGCTCACCGTGCATAGTAATTTCGAAGTGACATAAAGTTGTTCGTAAAGAGTTTTTTTAAAGTTTATAACTTGCATAATTTATAAAATATGTATGTACTTTTATAAATTAACACCTTAAATAAAAAAAATGAGGACAGCCATTGCGTAGAGGCACAAGCGCGTGACTGTGAACGCGAGTGGTTGTGGGTTCGATTCCCATTCGAGGAAATGAAATATTTTGTATTTCCATTTCCTTGCTCTGGGGTCAGGCCAAGCGCGGCGTTGAGTTCCACTCAACACGCAATGCCTCCAGAATTCCACGAAAATTGAGGAGCAACGTTTCTAAGCACTGGGCTCCCCCTGCCTACTCTGCAACATGTGAAATACAGAGTAAAGCTAAAATTAAATGTTGTAGAACTGAAATGATTGAACAAAACCAAATAATGACTTACGACTACCTCCAATCAAAACACTAAACTACAGCAAGGTTGCACAAGGACACTAGCCAGTACCTATGCAGGTAGCGGCAGCGGGTAGCGACAAAGTAACTCATTATAATCCAGCAAGAATGGCGCTCTGTGGCCCAGCACGGAGGTTAAATATCTAATGCCTTTGTATGCCCACATAATGTTTCATGAGAGCGGCGGTTATGTGCGATATTGCATGGGAAATTTAGCTTTAAATTGCTAAATGAAATTGTAGTCTACATGGATGAATTTTGGAACATTGTATGTGCTAATTAAATTGAAGAATTACATTTTTTTTGCAACGAAACTTTTCCAGTGTGAACGTTTTGTGAATGTGTAATGTTTTATGTTATTTCTTTTAAGTTGTTGGGGTGGAAGTAACGAAATTAAATACATAGATATATTAAAAGTAGTTGATGAATGGAAACGATTTTTGTTATCATAACTTGTATCGGAAATTACAAGTTAATAACTACACTGTTGGAATGTAGAGTAGTGGCGCGTGGTGTAAGAAGAATGTTGATAAAATTATTATTAAATTATAAGATTCCGGCTGGCTGTTTATGTTAACTCTACATTAATAAAACTCTACTTTTCTTCGTTCATTGAGTAATTATTTAGATAGCACAAAAGGTAAAGTATGAGACAAATATTCGTATATTTCGTGATTTAGAAGGCGTCTTTTATATTTTCAAATATGTACTGACCTACCTATTAGTTATTAGTATTGTTTCATTCAATTTATTCAGTGTTCTACGAGAGACACTTTTACAAAATAATAATACTTACATGAATTGTAGAGACACAAATACATAACTTCCAAATACAAATATTATTAAAATAAAGACTTAATTTTAATTAATACATATTCTTGGTATTCAATATATATTGTTTATTTGCCATTTCTGTATAAACTATAAAATTCTCGTTAAATAATTTTAACAGATTTACGTACATATAACATTGTACGATCAATACATACATTGGAATTTCCAATTCATTTATTCTAAGCAGTGACGGCATGGAAATGATATACGCCAGCACATAGCAACAATGCATGCAGCGAGATTATTATCAAAATGATATTCATTACGGTGACCGCGGGCCCCGTGGTACTTGTAGAGACTCTTGTTAATTAAGCTCTCGACTCCGACTCCAGATTACCATCGTATTGTAGGCGAAATTATATTTATAATTTAATATTTTATATTTGTAACATACCTATAAGGTAGGTTTTTACCGCTAGTGATGTAATGGTGACTTAATTGTTGTGGAGATTTTGTTAAATATATAATTGTATATATTAAATAATTTGAAGTTTACTAATCTTAATTGTAGATTTTTTTTATATTTGAAATATATTTTTTTAAATGTGTTAATAGTTGAAGGTAGGCCTGAGCCCGTGTTTTTTGAAAACCATTCAAGCGATCCAACCTCTAAGCTGTACATTCTCATCAAGCAACATTCTTACCAATTTTCGCTACCCAAAGCTATATAGGTAAGAGTGTCCAATTGACATATCTATTCCATACTAAAATTGGGAAAATATTTTTAGAATAATATCATTTTTTTAACTCTTAAAAATACCTACTTAAAATCCCTTAGTATGGAATAAACTGAAAATTAGAATTACGTTGCGACAATAGTTCTTTCAATAAGCAAATGTTATAATAATTATTAAAACCACAATCTTATAATATCCATTATTATATTTTCCTTACTTTAACTAGGCATAACGTACTAAATATACAATAAATAATGTATATTATCCAAGCACGGTATTTACCGTTTTTCATTAGGAGATAAAGATCATTTATCAAGTGTAGCTTGTCGTTGACGTGGGCCTCATTTCTCAAACCTTATTACAGCTAAATAGTGCATAAACGTTTTAATTCATATTAAAGAAAAAATAATTAAATTTCTTCTAATTCAATTTAAAGACGCATTTGATTAATTTACTATGTTATTAAATGTGGCCAAAATGGACGTAAAGTTTTAGTTTTTGCCCTAATAATGTGAATATGTAAATGAATATAGAGCGCTTAACAACATTTGTGAATTTCATATTTTACACTTCAGTTTTTAACTGAGGCTTTCGTGGCACAAGCGTGAGACTGTAAACGCGACGGTGGGTTCGATTGCCACTCATATGAATTAAATATTTAATATTTTTATTTCCTGGTTCTGGTAGTAATGCAAAGCGTGGCGTTTAGTTCCGCCACTGAACACGCAGCAATACCTCGCCAACTTTAAACAATACATGAGAAGTAAACACGGTGTAATTATTCGGAATTGTAGAAATAATAAGTCTTACAATGGTTTCCAGAGCTATACAACAAAAATGTTATAACAAACCATAACAGCTAAAAGTAAGATATTTTTAATAGAAATATAATTTATATATTATATTATTAGTTAAAAAAATCATTGCATCAACATTTCAGCATCAGGTCAGTGTTTTTGCAATTTTTAATTTTTCTGGCTATCTAACAGAAAAATCACCTAAATTTTCATGAAGGGTGATAACAAGACCACGAAATTGGATTTTGCGATATTATCTACAGTTGTTAGTGACAGGCGGTCCGGTTTAGATCTCTGTGGTTTTTGCCTTTATCCCCGCACAGCTACCGCATGTCACACCCAAAGCCAAAAAGCCTACGCTTCTATAAAAAAATAAATACTTTCCATTTGCAAAATTTCAAAACTATCTTATTCTAAATATATTTGTGGTTTTAGATTCCTCATATTTAAAATATTACTGTTTATATAAGAGATAAATAACTCTTTTAATTGCTAGTCGTAGAGCAGAGGCACAAGCGTGTGACTGTAAGTGCAACAGGTTGTGAGTTCGATTCCCACTCGAGGAAAATTAATATTTAATAAAAAAAAAGTAAAAAGCGCGCCGTTGAGTTCCGCCACTCAATACGCAATGTCCCCAGAACTCAGCGGAAAGTAGGAAGTAGAGTGTTTTAACACCAGGCTCCCTCTGCCTACCCTGCTACTAGCGGGATACAACTATATAAAATTCTATTAATAATTGCTCATTTTCTACTTCACTTATGTACATAGGCATGAGTTTAACTAACGCGAAATTGCAATATTAGAAAAAGCTACGTAAATCATAGCGGTATTTACCGATTTACTCTACGAACATATACATATATGACTGTACGTAGGTACACCGTACATTACTAAGAGGAGTGCTTTCCTAAAAATGTACCTTTTAGAGTTCTCATAAATCTTTATAAAACGTAGGGGTTTTCACTGATAGTATGACGTTTTGAATCATAGAAACCGTTATGCTTAATGTCTCACCATTTTTCAGAAGTCGCATTTTCTGCGTGGGTAAAGATTATTGAGTAGCTATATACAGTATGATGTATATATATATATATTACGATTAAATATATTACATGTCCTTTTCACTGTTAATAGTAAGTATTTTGTCTATATTTTGTAAAATTCACATTATATTATATTTTAATAATATTGGATTTTAATATTTTTTCAGACTATTCTGAAACATTGAATTACATAAAAGAATTATATTATTATATTGTAACTCTATACGTAGATAAAAATTAAAAAATGTAATCTTGTGCTTTTTATTCACGAAATACATTCTAAAAAAGAACTAAAATAGTTAATTTGTTAGACTTTTTTAAAACTAATTAATAATATAAAGGTATCTAGCATATATGTAGCATATCTAGCATATATGTCGCATACATATATACTAGACCGGAAAACGGTTAATCCGTTGCTGCTAATGTGTACCTACTAACATATACATATGAGTATACTTATATACTCGTACTTATTACTATGAATTGTCGAGTCCCTTAAGTAATGAACTCCATTTTTTTAACTATTTGATATCTTTCTTTTCAGTTTTAAGATACAAGATACATACATATATAATCAATATTGTAAAATCGATACGTAAAGTAGTGTTCAAGTATAGATTAATATATAATAAGCGTGGGTGTATCATTGAACCTTATTTTCTAGGAAATATTATAATCACAGTCATTTAGATGATTAAAAGAGATAATTATGTTTCTATTTTATCGTCGGCAAGACGTCAAGTACGCTGGCTCCATCCGTATTATCTTGATTACATGGTACCGGGAACAATTGATGGCCCACAAAATAACATAACAGTATACCATTATCCTTTATTAAAAGTAATAACAGGATATTTAAAACGGGTGCCATCGATACGGTAGGTATGTGTTAATTTTTGTAAATAACAAAAATATTGTATAATACATTTTTTTCCTGTGAAGGTTTTAAACAAAAATAATTGTATAAACTTTTATTATGTATCAAATAAGATAACAAAATATACAAAGCGTTAATTATGGTAAAAAATTACATAATCCATGTGTCACGCAAAATATACAAAAATATACATATTTATATCGAAAGTGAGTTTTATTAAATAATAGTGAAAAAATATGATATGAATGCACATGAGATCTTTTATATTATAAACATATTTTGCCTGAATCTGCTCTGGAGTATCTAATTATAAGATAAAGACAGAAGCCTTAAGTTGGACCTTGATTTTTTTATATCGTAAGCTTTATTATTTTACTGATTTGTGACCAGTCGTGGCGCAGAGGCACAAAGTGTGACTGTAAAATCGACTGGTTGTGGGTTCGATCCCCATTCGAGGAAGTGAAATATTTATTTATATTTATATTTTCATTTCTTCGCTCTGGTGTCAAGGCAAAGCGCGGCGCTGAGTTCCGTCACTCAACACACAATGCCTCCAGAACTCGGCAGAAAGTGGCGAACGGAGTGTTAGGTTAGGCACTAGGTTTCCTCTGCCTACACTACTGTGTGCGGGATTCAGCGTGAAGCTAATTGATTTATTATTTTACTCTCCAGTTTCTTATGGTTGTCTGGTGTAAAAATATAATAGGAAATATGATTTATATCGTTTTATGATATATTTGTCTCTTAAAAGCTGACATACATATTTCAATGTTAAGGCGGTGAAAGAAATTATGAGTGTAACCAGTGGTGCCTTTGAAAAGTTGTCCTCAGATATACAATTTCATATTTCATTGTGAAAAGAATACTATTCACAAAGAAATTGTGAATAAATACTATAAATTTAGAAAAGAAAATCCTTATTAATTTTGGATGATATAAATTAAAATATCTTTTGGCTCTCTAAGCTAAATGGTTTTACATATATAAATGTTATTTAAAAATTGCCTAAATAAAAACAAAACACATGCCTATATGAATAGTTTTTTATGGTTTCATAGCTCAAAATAAAAAAAGAAATAACGGTATCCCTTATAGGATCCCTGTGTTGTCAGCCTTTCAAGACTATTTATCTTTATATCACGTGGGGATATCAAGCTGAAATTAACATCAAATATCCAGGTTTAAGATATTTTTGCATAAACTTGGATATTCGATTTAAATATGCATAATTTTTACTGCATTTTGTATGAAATTCTCCGCGTAATTCAAACTTATCAGGTACTTTCGGTTGACCTACAATTATGAAGCTTGGCACGAAGTGTGAACGTACAATATAATTTTAAAAAAGATCCGAAAATTTTTAATTTATAGGTAATAAATAGGAAAAAATCACTACAAAATGATGTTTCTACTTCAATTCGTTTTCGTGCTTAGAGTGCATACTTAAAGGAGAATGAAACTTTTGGGCCGTCACGTAAAGAATTGAGATGTGATCTAAAAAATTACATTTTTTTTTTTATTTTTAGAATAGCAAATAATAAATTAATTGACAATCTGGAAGTGGAGAAAAATGAAAAAAATAAGATTTAGATCCTTAATCGATTAAAATCAATCATATATTAAGTCAGAAATGTGACAGCTGATTGACAATCACACCTTGTCTAATGATTTTTTGCATTTTTGCATCTGTTTTTCATCGCAAAATCAGGCCATTAAATAAAAAACATTAAAAAAAAAACATTTGCTTCTGTCATTACGTTCGTGTCATAACGCATCGACATTTTGAATGTTTTCCCGTTTGTTTGATATTTTCAACGACTACTGTTTTGTTTTTCTCGGATTTTGACTCTGACTACTTTGTACGACCCTCGCTTCCTCTCTGGACTCTGAAATCTTTTGGATCTTACGACCGCCACGCTATGGATATGAATCGCTGTGTGAATTGTGGGATAGCCAATGGACACTGCAATACCCTAGTCCGATGACCTTTAGACGATGAAAACCACCACAACCTGGTTACTTAGAGGTGTGATATAATCCACACATATAAGCGGGAAAATATATTTCTGTTACATTTTAGTTGACAGCTTTCGTAGAGGAAGGGAAGCTATTGCTATGAAATACTGCAATTGTATTGTAGGAAGACGAATGGTAGGCTGCTGTGCTCATGTTATGAGTTGAGATATACAGGGTGGAAGTGTCAGCGCCACATTAAATGAAACCACAGTTTTAACTACTCTATAAAAGCCTAATATAATTCAGAAAAAAATAAATTCTCAAAAATGAAAAAGTTTTTTTTTCAAACAAAATAAATAATAAAATTGTCATTTTAAAACAAAACGCCATTTGTAAGGATGGCGCACGCACACATAAACCTATCAAAGGAACACCGCCGCACACGCCTCATTTCGAAATCGAGTCGTATGTATTGGCGATAAAGTTCAAAGTTGTTTAACCTTTAGTAGTATTTTTGTAGTAGTAAGTGTTGATGTTATTGGGATCTATACGTAATCGCGTCACACGAAATACAGGTATGGATAAAAATCGTGAAATGAAAAAAAAATCCTACGTCCAAACTGTTGAGGCATCTTGATTAATTTCTTTACGTATAGGTTTGTAATATTTTACCCTATATGCTGTTTCCGTAAATGGAGCGCTGCCTCTTCCACCCTGTATATATATATATATGTATATAAGGTACCATACCTTAGTTGGGCTAGATACCAAAATAATTTAGTTCCACTTGCACTCTTCTTAGATGACATTTTAATAATAGATAATAGAAGAAGAATAAAATATTAATTAAAATGTGTTTTATTTATAAATAATAAACATTAATGCTTGAACAACTCAGTAATCACATATTTTATAGAAGTTGATATTCAAGAAATTGTGCTGCGAAAAGTGAGGTTAAGCCTCACTTTTTTCAAATCTCTAATAACTCAGCTCTCAGATTGCCAAAATTTATATAGTTTTCAAGGAGGGAATGATGTACCTAAATCTATTAAATCATACCATTTTCATATCTTTACATTCTGGGCCCAAAAATGTATGGAATAGTTTCAGTCTCCTTTATTAACTTTTCTAAATTGTACTTTCCATTGACCTACAATCCTGAAATTGATGCGGAACCCTCATTGAGCGTGTCTAACTCTCACTTGACCGACTTTTAATATTAAATTTAACATTAATTTAAAACTCTTCTTAATCTATTCGTTCCAGACAACAATAACAACAACAAAAAAACACAAAAATACATTGTAAACATCTAATCGACACCTCCAATGGTTTACCGTCCGACAAAATTCCACGTATTATTTCTAGTAAACTACAACAATCAAACTGTAATTTCCAGTTGCATACCTTAGCAAAGAAACGCGACGTAAATGAGGCAGGATTTCTTGGAAGCGTAGTTGTACGGTCACCGTAGCGGTACTGGAACGGAATGCCACTACTGATGCACGTATTGGATGTACTTACTTAGATAGGGATTAGTGAAAATTATCACTAAATAAGTTAAATATATTCATTTAATGATTTAAATTGTAATATGAAAAAAAAATTGTTTATTAGTTCTTATGTAGAACTTTAGAATGTAGCCTTTTTACAATTACAGTTAGTTTATTTAAGCCTTTTAAAATTAAAATATTTTGGTTAAATATGTTTAAATAAATATATATAGACCTGTTATAGATAGCGACTAAAGGACAATTATCGAAATTATTAAGACTTGTATACGTAAATTACCATTGCCATAAAATAATTTAAATTCATGCGAGATCACCTCTAATGACGGTGAAATACCTCTAAACAAGGAATATTAAGATTCATTCGTAATTAAGTGAAAAAAGCATAACATACATACAAATTAATTTGTAACAAAAATAATCGACTTCAAACTTTATAAACTTTTGAAATCAGTCTCAAGCTAATGCTACAATAACCCTACTACAATATCAAATTACTAACCTGTTTGTTTTACTTGGCACCGACATCAAAATTATAAAATCTTTCTTTAATTATTTTTGCTTACAAAATCAAAGTACGTTTTAGTTTATGTTAGGTAAATTTATTTTTTATTTTTTAGTTTATTGTTAGAAGTCGGTTTTTTTGTAAAAATTAATTTATTTTACGATTTTGAGTGATAGTTAGCCCTTAAAAGGATGCTTGTCAAACGAGCATGAGGTAGTGGATATCCTAAGTAATACTTTAATCTTAATTAGGTATTATTTTTGTACAAACTAATATTTTGGCATATTGATAAGAACATACGTAAAAAATATTCCGGCGAATTGGGAACCTCTCCCTTTTTTGAAATCGGTTGGTAGAAAAGAAATGCAACGATAAGGAATCTCACTTCTGACAATAAGTGAACCGTGGTTCGCCAATTTTGACAATGTTTCTCCTTGTAACTATTACATTATAATTATATTTACCAAATAAAAAACATTTTTTTTCAAACGGTTCCCAAAATTAGAACTTAACCAAACTTTCACCAAACTATCCTTTCCAATAAAAAAAGAATCATCGGAATTGGTTGGCGTGATATTGAGTTATTAGTCCATTTGTCGCGCACATACCTAATGCAATTTTGAGACTGTGATTTTATCATTGTGATAAATAGGCCATATTAAAATGGGACCACACGGAAAGCACTACCTTTCAAATAAAATAAGAATCATCAAAATCGTTTCACCCGGTCAAAAGTTCTGAGGTAATAAACATAAAATAATATTCGAATTGATAACCTTCTTTTCTTACAGAAATTGGTTAATAATACATACAGTCAAATTGATTACCTCTTCTATTCAAAAGTCACTGGAAAATGTAAAAAGTGCATTATTTTTAAAATTAACTATTACATATAAAGTACTATTACTACTGTACTATTGTAATAGTGTAACTTCTAAAATAAACAATACTTAAAAAGTTTAGTTTCAGTTTAGTTTTATTAACGTTTATAACTTATATTTATTTGTATACTTCCAACATAAAAAGATTAGCCATCTTTTTTTCTAGCTTGCATATAGGGATTAGTGAAAATTACCTAGATAGGCAAAGAGAGTAGTGTTGATATAGTCTGTTTTCCATTTTCCAAGACATGGAGCGCTTAAAAATTGTGAAACGGAATACCGTTTTTTTCTGTTACCAGGACGAGAACATAAAACTAATTTATTAACTTAATTGGTCAGCCCTCGACGACCTTGCTGTGCTACAAACTGCTGATTCATCTAAATTCCAAACAAAGATATTTGTATTTATTTCACAGATTTTTTTATAATCTGACAAGATAAAACAATATTATTGACCTCCCACATATCAATCACATAATTTTTTTTTCACATCATTAATAACTAAAAATCGAGTGAGACCGAATAAAATATGTGTAATATAAATATATATGACTGCAAATTAATTTCGAGCATACTACAAGGTAGGCAAAAAAAACTTAGTGTTAAAACACTCCGTTCCACATTTTCTGCATTATTCTGAAGATATTGTGTGCTGAGTGGTGGAACACAACGCCGCGCGTCGACCTCTGAACAGCAGAGCGAAGAAATGTTATTATAAAACAAATAAAACATACAATCTAGCTGTTTGTAAGCAGTACTTCATGACAATGTACCAAAAGAACGGTAGGTGTGATTCTTTGCACAAACTACTTTCAAGTTTCAATGTAGCACGATTTAAGCGCAGAGGTGTAAAGATCCGTCTCTAATACTCTTAAGTATGTATTCTACTTTTATGTGTTTGTGTTATATAAATACTTTAGATATAAGAAACATTGATAACATATAAAAAAATAATTTAGGTTATAGTTCCAAAAACAAAAACAAAACACATAGATAGAAAGGAATGACACGACAGAAATTAATAATATTAAAACTTGATGTAATAATAATATAATTTATTTTATATTTGATTTATAAGAAATTAAAAAATAAAACTAAAAACAATCACTTCATTTTATTTTATATCATTATAATTTATATATTGCTTGCAATGTTGATTTTTCTTAAGCCTCAGTAAGTTTATAAAATGAATTTTCAAAGTGAGAAATTATATTTCTATAAATGAATGCAGTTTTTTCCAGAAAACGTACCACATATTTCAATTCACAGTGGGAAAAACTCGGCGCACAAAGTGCACATCGTAACTTCATTAAGATTAACTCTGGAGGACGAAAACGACGAAATTTAATCAGCCTTACACCATATTCATGATGGAAATCCGATTGCAACTCGAGATTTGGTTGACGTATCTACCTACGTGTGTTTTAATGTCTTACCTTTTGCAAAGTTTGAATTTTTTATGCTTTACGCTATAAAACCGCATACAGCAGTATGGACACCCTAGCGTTAAGACACTCCGTTCCCCATTTTTTGCTGAATTCTGGGGACATTTGGTATTGAGTGGCGGAAGTCAACGCCACGCTCTGCCTCCACACCAGAGCGAAGATATAAAAATAATGAATATTTCATTTTCACGAGTAGGAATCAAACCCACGACCTGTCGTGTTGCGCCACAACTGGTCATTTTAATTTTTTCACCATATACTTTTATATTAAAATGCATTGTAATTAGATGTTTATGTGAGGAAATTAACATATTATAATGGAACATGTAACATTTTTTCAACTTTCTTAGGCCAATTTTGCTACTTGCTATCTTTTATCTAACGCTAACTGTACCTACTGAATACGTAATTTATTGGTTTATTCAGACAGATCAAAAACCAAAAAATGATTGTTTTGTCGTTATGCTCCCAAATTTTATTTTATTTCTTTTTCATATAATTTTAATATTCATTCTTGTATACTTGCGAGTATTTAAGCTCACGAGTATATATTGTATTTAATACGAAATTTGATATTGTAGCTCTATATATCAAAATCCAACGAGCTGCCCGGACATTAAATGTGAGAAATGGCAAAATAATTAAAAATATATAGTCTAGCGCCGGCGATTTAGTCCGTCCGGGATTCCGATTGGTCCATACTTTGCGGTCACTCAACCGTCTCTCAGCCCGTTACGTCAGTAGCCGCATGCCACAATTAGATCATACGAGACTTGCATCGCCTAGACCGCCTAGACTAGACTATTCAATACAATATATGATTTACTACCGTTAAAACTAGCTTTTTGCCAACTTGACTGCATTCCGCGTCTTCAGCTATTTGCTTTAGCGGAATGTAAGTCAATAGTGCGTCAGAAACTAAATATATTCAGTTTTTATTTTGAGTTTTGTTATTTTTTGTTAATATAAACTTAAATGGAATACAACTAACAATATTTTTTTCCTATTAAGCTTAGTATATTACAAACATTTAAGCGGTTGAGTTTTAATCTTTCATAAACGATTCTAAAACTCCACCCCACAAAGCGCTTTGCTACAAAAATATTTCATTATTAACAGACACTTAGAGATTTGCCTTCGTAACTTCGATAAAGGCAGTTCAGTAAAGAAATTTTATTTTTCACCCTTATTTACGTATTCTTAAGCATTCGAAGCCAATTAGCTCTGAGAGTTTTACGAGAACTAACAAAGAAGAAAAGTTTGAATAGACTAACCACAGTAGTACAGCAAAAGATTCCGACTTAAAGGGAATGCAAGCAACTTATTTGAAGTAAAACTTTAAATTGCATTTTAAATTTTCCTCGTTAAAATAACATTCGTATACAAACACCATCTTATTGCATTATTATCACGTAAGTTCAAAACAAACTGTTAGTTATAATTTAACCCGTAACGCTATACTTGAACTTTTCTGGCCGCGGTGGTAACATCTGACTTTTTTATGCCAAATGCTGTAAATTTGAAAAATTAATTATTTGACAAATTAAAATTGATAAATATTATCATAGCAGGTAAAACCAAATAAAATCTTTACCAACAAACCAATTTATAAAAATCAAAACAACTACAACAAATTCTAAAACGAAGTACATTTCAATTGTGTACATAAATAATATTATTATTATTTCGAAGAGATTAAGATAACATTTCCTTGCATGAACTAAGTCTAGCCCAGAGTCTAGAGTTAAGCCAGCTAAGTCTGGCGATAATACTGATAAACGTGGAGATACCTACAGGCGGTGCAAGGGGCCGATCGAGCACCCTCCAGTGTAGCGCCCTGCACCCGAGAGCTCCTATACTTCACAGCTTTGTAATCGCCCTCTAAAAATACCTCCGACAACGCCATTGTTATTGTTAAACTTTTATATTGAACTACGTCTACGTTAATATTAAAAATTATATTTGTTCTTATCACTTAAGTGAATGTCACTTCCTTGACTCAATATTTCTTGTTGTGAATTCAACATTCACAAATCCTACTTGAAGAAATATTAATAGTACGTATGTTGTCACAGTTTAAATATAAATAAAAAACATAATCTGACTGGTAATCGAACCTGCAATTATCGCAATCAACGATAAAAAAACGTTGACCCTCTGTGGTTTCACCAACTATAGTATATTTTTCAATATCATTTGAAGAGGTCACATATTGCTTTTGTAAATGGTACTTAAAATGATATGAGTCTTCACTTTATGTAACAGCAGGCCAGTAAAAAATAATTTAAAAACAAACCTGAACTGAGGCTATTTTATCACAAACATGAAGTCTTATCTTATTTGTTCAAAGCTAAAGTACAATTATCAGTAAGCTTTATCTAACATTTTGTACGCTGAAAACATTGTGTAAAAATGCTTTTGTTTCACTTCTTTTTTTTAAAGGACACACTATCTTTAATACATCTATCCATAATTGTATATTTTTTTTGTTTCACGCTGTTTCCTACACATGGCAGAGGAAATATGGGAACCTAGTGTACACAACGTTCCCATTCAGACACTCCCGTTCCCCAATTTCCATCGAATTCTGGGGCTATTGCATTGCATATACAAATTTATATAATATGTTATATTTAATATGAAAACGCAAAGTCCTTTTAGATTAACATGAACACTATAAAAATTAATTACGTCTGTGGCTGTAATTAAAAATTAAGGAAAAGCCGGCACGTAGAAATAATATTTAATATACAGCCGCTTAAAAACCACGAACAAACAAAATGAAAAACACGACTCGTCAAGAGGAAACGCAACTAATTTGAGTTGGTACAAATTCAGAATAAAGAAGAATATATGCCGAGATCCCTTTACACAGCGGGGTAAGTCTTTAGTCTGTGCTATATGAGGCACTACATGAAAAATATCCTAGATGCAATAACCCGAACGTTCTAGTATTCTACTCAGTTTTACACATACAAGTCCCATTGTGTACAGGACAATGCCGTCATGATACTATGAGAAGGATTCAAGAACTAAGAACTTCGAACTGAGTTGAATCTTCAATGGAATTACGCTCGCATTCCTATATTGAACTTTTAAAACATTTTTAATACTTGGAAATCGCTCGGAGGAGGCATGCTATTGTTATACAAACAATTTTTGCATACCGCAAAGAATGAAGTAGTTCTCATTATATTTGTAGACGGTATTATTTAATTTATTATTATTTTTCGTATGGATTCGTTATAAATTATAGATTCTTTAATAGTAGTCTATTATAGTTTGATTATAGTAATATTAAATAATAATTTGTGTTAACAGTATACCCGTATATGAAACATCAACATATACAGATAGATTTTATGTTCTCTTTCCGACCAAATTTGAGACATCGTGTGTTGACTGCCGGAACTAAACGCCGCTCTTAACACGACAAGCCATACTGAAATAAACAATATAAATATTGAATCTCAAAATCTTAATTGAGTTAACTTGTATCTAAGTAAAAATAGGAATACAATAGGAAGATTTATTCTACGTAGGACGTACGTAGGTAATGTTTGCTATTTATTAAATAGTTCCTTGAAGTATATAGAAATATGTGTGCAGAATTCAAAGGAGGATTACCTGCAAAAAAATGTAGTGTAAGAAAAATTTCATCTTTTAAGCTTGTGTACTAAAGTACCTACCTATTGAAGACGGGCTAACAGCCTCTGAAGGTTGTAAGTAACAATAGGTAAAGGTACTAAAATAATGTGATTTATCTTATTTCTTATAGTAAATCTAAAACACTTTAGATAATAATCAGTGTTATAGAAATAGGTATGTCTATTATTAATAATACCGTGTTAGCACGAAAGTTTTAATTATCAAATGTTATATAATCAGCTTCACACTGTATCCCGCACACAGCAGGGTAGGCAGTATTCTGGAGGCATTGCGTGTTGAGAGGCAGAACTCAACCTCGCGCTTTGGCTCGACACCAGAGTGAAGAAATGGAAATTAGACACACACAAAATATAAATTGAAGTAAATATTTTATCTCATCGAGTGAGGATCGAACCCACAACCAATCGGTTTTACAGTCACGCTTTGTGCCACTGCGCCACGACTGGCCTCTATATAAATATTCATAAAGTATAAATATTCCTAATATATAAGTAAATAGATTGTATATATTTGATTAGATATTTTATAAGATTGATTATATATCTTCATTCTTCTTGACTGCCTCTAGACCAATATTATCTTCACAAAATATTTCTTTATTTGTTGACCCTGAAGAGCGGCGATACTAGTATCAATTACATATCAGTAGCACGTTTTTACAAGAAATACTACACCGACGGCGGAGAACCGTAAGTTTGAATTGTCTCTAATATCGTTCAAGCAAAAAAGGGTTCCTCGAACTAAAGTTCTTTTATATTTTACTAGCAACCCCGGGCGGCTTCGTCCGCTTGAACTATACGAATATTTATTAAATATATTTATGGAATTATTTTCAGGTTATGGAGTAAGTTATAATAAACCACAAAACACGTGTTCAATTTAATATTTTTAGTCTGATTTTTTTTTTTTAAAAATCAATGCTAATTTTTTAATAAAAGAACATTCAACCCCTTTAGGGTTAAAATTTTTCAAAATCCCTTCTTAGTGGATGTACACAATATGAAAATAAACATCTGTCCAAATTTCACGTTCCTACGATCAGCGGTTACGGCTGTGCGTGCATCTATACCTCTATCTATCTATAGAAAAAGTGAATTATATTTTATATTTTTTCATATAATACTAATAAAACGTAAAAAGAAACATCACGCTAAATTCGTATTTGTTATTTTTCCGTAAAGGGTAATTACTAGATCGAAAACTTACCGATACCATTTCATAGAGACGACCAATAAATCTGGTACTTTGTATAGGCAATCAATGTAAGATGATATACGTATATACCCCTATATATAGCAGTATTGTTGGTATTAGGTTCACTTATTAGGCGTATCACATTACTAGTGGGAACAAGCTAAGGATTCCTGCAAAAAACCAGTTAAAGAATATTGGTTTTTTTTTATTTTCCTGCTGTATCCCGCATGTAGCAGGGTAGGGCCTAGTGTTAAGACACTCCACTCCCCACGATTTCTGGAGGCATTGTATATTGAATGGTGGAATTCACCGCCAAGCTTTCACCTCGACACCAGAGTGAAGAAACGACAATATTAAATATATCATTTCCTCGAGTGGCAATCAAACCCACAACCTGTCCCGTTACAGTCACACGCCTGTACCCCAGCGCCATGACTGGCCACAACAATAAGAATATTGATAACAAATGATAAGTGAAACTTCTCACAATTCTTTAACAGAGCAAAATTTGTTCAATTGTGTTGAAAACGTCCGTACGTGACTCACATAATGACTGATCGCGCTCAATTTTCGGGCACAAATGGTTTAATTTCCATCAACATTTTATTAAAGCTATTTTAGTCCATTTAACAACAATAAGCCGTATGTATGTCTGTCTGGCATCGGATATTATGTTTTTTGACACTTGTTCTAGGATAAAGTCTCTTTTGTCCAATGACGTATAAATGTGCCTGTTTTAAATTTAGTTTAAATTTATATTTTTATATGATAACGAAGTTAGTTGTAGTTAATTTTTTTTTTTAGGAAATCCAGAGACAATTTTAAATATATCAATCACCTCATAATAAAATCGTAATAAAACTGATCGGAGTATGTACAAGGAATAAATAATAATACAATATCAGAAAAACTATTATTGGGGGCCTTTATCAATGTAACAGCCAAACAATGTTTTTTTTTAATTTTTGTTCGTTTGTCTGTGAATTTGTTCACGCTAATCTCAGAAATGACTTAACCATTTTAAATGCATTTCTGACTATTGTATACTGGCAAGCTTCGGCTAACATTCATATTTTTGTAGTATTAGAAGCACATCAATGTTGAATAAAACCGTCCATTTAAGATATGAACTTGAACCCGTAACCACAAGTGCACCACACGTCGATTTAAACACGATAGTGTAATTCATGTTAAATACTAAATAAACAAATACTATTTTTTTTTTCTAACAAACTAAAATAAGTTAAGAAAATGAAGATTTCAAATTGCTTCCAAAATATATTACATTTATATATTTACTTAATAAATTCAAAATACCCTCGTATTTAGACTTTAATATAAAAATATTTTCTGCGGCCAAATCGATTGTCTAATGAGTCATGGTTGACAGGGGAGTGCACTTGGCACTTCGGGCTCATGATGGATAGGTTTTTTCCTACTATATTCATGTCATCATAACTGCGTATGAAAATCTTATATAAGAATTAATATTTATTAGAGAATTTAATATATTAGTGTATTTATTATATTAATTAATAATAATTCAGCTTCTCGCACACTGCAGGGTAGGCAGAGGGAACCTAGTGTTAAGACACTCCGTTCCCCACTTTCTGCCGAATTCTGGAGGCATTGCGTGTTGAGTGGCAGAACTCAACGCCGCGCTTGTCCTCGACACAGAGCGAAAAAATGGAAATATAAATTTAAGTAAATATTTCATCTCCTCGAGTGGGGATCGAACCCACAACCAGTCGGTTTTACAGTCACACTTTGTGCCCCTGCGACACGACTGGCCTTATTTAATTTATTATATTAGTATATTTATTATTTTAGGAGATAGATAGAGATTGTGATAATGCAAAAGCTAAGGCCTCGCTACCAGAGCGAAGAAATTAAAGTTTAATATTTTAATTTGTTCGCTCTGGTAGCGAGGTGAAGCGCGGCGTTGGGTTTCGCCACTCAACACACAATGGAGCGGAAGTGTCTTAATGGTTACGAAGGGTAAAGCTGTAACAATAAAATTATATGTATTGTTTTTTTTCTTTAAAACAATATTTGTAACATTCAGGATAATAATAATCTAATAATCTAATCACTTTATAATATAAAAACAGCGACTACTGTATGAGAGATATTTTATTTCATTACCTCGCCTCATACATTTCGAAATCACAGCTTTCCCTTATGCCTTACCTCTTTGCGAGGCATTATCTAAATATGATAAGGCTTAGCGTGAATTGTACGAATGTAATTTATGGTCTGAGCCCGCCGTACTTAATATTCCCTACGTTGACTTCACTTCGAGTTCTAACCACTTATATTTGATTACGATAATAAGTATGCTTTATAATATTACGCAGTTTAAACACTATGTTAAAAATTAGTTAAAAGTAGGGAACGGAGTGTCTTAACACTAGCTTCCCTCTGCCTACCCTGCTATATAAGGGATACAGCGTGATTGCTGCTGATTTCTTTTTATTAATTATTTAGTAGATAATATAAGACATATATATGAATGCTTTCATCATATTATAAATAAATTTGATCAACAGATTAACACAATTAAGTAACAAACTTTCGTGTCAATGCTCGGCATGTTGACAAGAAGTTTTAGGCTAGTTTAATGTTAAAAAATTAAATTAAATTAAATCAGCTTCACGCTGTATCCCGCACACAGCAGCGAAGGAAGCTAGTGTACTGGCGAATTCTGGAGGCATTGCGTGTTGAGTGGCAGAACTCAACGCCGCGCTTAACCTCGACACCAGAGCGAAGAAATGGAAATATAAATTTAAGTAAATATTTCATCTCCTCAAGTGGGGATCGAACCAACAACCAGTCGGTTTTACAGTCACACCTCGTGCCGCTGCGCCACGACTGGCCTCAGTCTAGTTTAATGTTCAAGCCTCGTATCTAATTTTCCTTAAATTCTATAAAATCCATTTGTGCAAAATAATTTATTATAACTAAAATATTACAGCCACATCACTATGGCACATCGATTAAAGCAGAGATAAAATGTATAAATATATTTTATCGGTCGTCATACACGGCGTGTCGGCACCGCGTAGATCAATGATCCTGCCTGAATGTCATTTACTGTTTGTATTCTTTGAAAATCCTAAAGTAAATCTTTGCTTTTGTTCATCTTTACGCAAGTCAAAAGTTGCCTCGACACCAGAGCGAAGAAATGAAAATATAAATGTAAATAAATATTTCATTTCCTCGAGTGGGGATCGAACCCACAACCAGTCGATTTTACAGTCACACTTTGTGCCCCTGCGCCACGACTGGTCTCAAATTCATATTCATATCGTACGTCTTCCGCTATTCTATAAGTAATGTCTTGTTGTCACGATTTCTAGCGGTAAGGGGAGAACAGAGTGTCTAAACACTAGCCACTAGTACTTGCTATTTTGGCGTATGTCGATACAAGTTGAAAGATATTGTTTTATAAATATAATTTTGATCTGTATCAGATTATAATTACTGTAGGTAATATCTCTTAGACTCGTATAGTATATTTTAGATTCTATATAAAAATTACATGTTCAATCTCAAATTTTCAACGGTTCATAAATTTTGGTTTCACGGTTCATAAATAACCTTTAAATAATTTTAGATATTTTCAAAGTGTTATCCCACATATATTTATTATCAAAATTTTAATACATTTTCTAAATAAGTATCCTTCAAATAAATCTAAAATATATGTACATTTTAAATAAACAAACTTAAATATATATTATACAATAGTAATATATAATAGTATTTAATATAAATCAAGTAAATACAGCGACATTAATATAAAGTATAAATTAATAACGTGGAACGTCCCTTATCGTAAAATGCTGATGACTCAGGCCGCAATGATGTGGTAAACGAAAATATCTATTTGCTAGAAAGACACTAGATAAAGCGAAACAAATATTTATCGTAAGTAAGTCTGCATTATTATGGAATTCAATGATTATGTGCAATGGTGCAGCGTGCGAATGTAAGCGAGATGTGTGCGTTCAATTCCCACAAGGAAGCAAAATGGAAGGAAGTAAAGAATATATTTTTTTTATATCACGCTTCGGTAAGACAAAACACATTCCCTCACACACACTCTCTTCTCTCTTCTCTCTCTTCTCTCACCTCACACAGAATCTCTTGAATTTAGCCGGGAAGTGGAGAACAGAGTGTCTTAACATTGTGTAAAAATCATGCTCTACACAGTTATGGTGTCTGAAGTTTGTGGGTATTTAAAAAATTACAATTAAAATGAAATCCGCTTCACTACAGAGTGAAGCTGATTTAATTTTAATTGTCGAATGTGTGGAATACAGATTCCGCACACAGCAGGGTAGGCAGAGGGAACCTAGTGTTAAGACACTCCGTCCCCCACTTACCGCCGAATTCCGCGGCAATGCGTGTTGACTGGTGGAACTCTACGCCACGCTTTGCCTCGACACCAGAGCGCAGAAATGAAAAAATATATTTAAATATATATTTCATTTCCTCGAATGATGATCGCACCCACAACCAGTCGCATTTACAGTCACAGTTTGTGGGTATAAAATTGTATTCTATTATACAACTAAAAATAAAGCGATGTTTTGTCAGAATATTAATTATATCTACTACTACGTATTATATCTTTGTTACATAAGTACAGTGCAAATAATTAAATTGAAAAGTAATCATGATATTTGTATTTACTATAGTAAATATACATATGCATATAGAAATATAATTAATATAATTAAATTTAAATATTAGAAAAAAATATATTATATATGAAAAAACAGTAGAAGAGTAGTATTTCTATTTTCGCGTATTTATAGACAATGGTTTGTACGTCATTATGTATATCAAACACGTGTTAAATATATTACAATAAAGAATACTACTGACGACATAGCATATAGATACAGCACAATTATCAAAATAGCAGAATGTAATATAATAAAAAAAATTGTGTCGAGGTGAAATCGCGGCGTTGAGTTCTGCCACTCAACACGTAATGCCTCCAAAATTCGGCAGAAAGTGGAGAACGGTGTGTCTTAACACTAGGTTTCCTCTGCCTACCCTGCTGTGTGCGGGATACAGCGTGAAGCTTAAAAAAAAGACTAAATACGTCGCTTTAAAAACAAATAATATCGACATTTCTTGCCGACAGTCAATGGGCTAATTGAAATATTAACAGCCATCAATAACCATTACATTACCTCCGTTAAGGCAATTGTCTCGGTTGTCGCGCGGCTAAGGCATACTTGCTCAGTCAATTTGAGCAATTTGTACACACGATGATTGTGGGTTCAACTCCTTTTCATAGTAAAAATAATATAATCAATTATGTCAACTCAAGTCGCGGCGTTTCTATTTGGGCGTAAAGTGGAGAACGAAGTTAACTTTATTATAAAGTTTTCTCAGTATATTTGAGTAACAAAAAAAAAATAATGTTTTACTTTTAACCGTGTAATATATACTTCAAGTACTTAATAACAGTAGGTGCTTTACTGTTTTTATAACAAATTAAACACACAATATATGTGGGAAAAACCCCGACATAACAAAATGTACAGTTCATACATATTCATTTATATTGATTCATTTAATAGGTACATACACTGAAAATAAATGTGACATTTGAAGTACGTAAATAAAACTAGTCGATTTTATTTAAAGACAGTAAATTCCTGATTTGCCGTTCTTAATGTAAATGTTTTAAATGTAAATGTTCCAAATGTAAATGTAAAATATTTCTAAATGTGGGCTTTTTATTTGAACTGATGTGCTTAAGTTATTCGTTATATTTTTTATTCTTAATTCAGAGAATATAGAATATACGATACACATTATAGTTTTATAATTATTTTTGCAATAATATTACATACTCAGGACAAGGTCAGCGCAGTGCAGGGCCCTTGGTAGGCAGCGACTGTAAGCGTGATGATTATGAATTCATTTCCAATTTGAGGAAATTATTTTATTCAAATTATTATCATTTCTCCATCCTGATAAGATCGGCGTTAGGTTGCAATACCCCAAAAAGCATTGTCAGAACCTTAACTCTAGGTTTTGTCTGCCAGCTGTAAAAAAATAACCGATGCCTATGATATTAGAAGTTGGGCCAAACAGATTGAATTCTAGATTATGCTCAGATCAATTTTAAAAACATTTACATGATGCGGTTTATTTTTCCATATTAGAACTTACTAACATTTAGACACGAGTTCTATCTACAATGACGTGAAATGTTTATAAAGGAAAACTTTATATCACTATCAAATAGTAGCTATCTCGTGTACTAATATAAATAAATGTTTTCTCTTCACAAAGGTTACGTGGTATCTGACAAAGTTTGCTAGGAATTTCGTTAGTGGTGCCGCGGATCTACGTTTAACAAGTGTGGAATTCAATAAAGGAAGCCAATTCTTTACTCATTGAAGTGAATTTTAGCTACTGTAAATATATTTAATTCAGTAATATAGTATTAGGTATACAGAACTATTCAATACATGTATTACAATAATATCAATTTAATTTATTATTTTTAAATAAACTTATTTAAATAATATTTAAGAATAATATTTAAATAATATTGACCATTTGGCAAAGTAGCAACTGCTTTGATTTTTAAATGCTTCACTGAATAATAAAAAAATCGTATGTGTAGCATTAAGTATAATTTTATTAAGTTTAACCAGTCTTATATTAACATTTAAGAATTCACTGTTTTCTGTACTTCTATAAATAAATATAAATCCCGTACACAGGAGGGTTGGTAGAGGGAACCTAGTGTAAAACACTCAGTTCTCCACTTTCTGCCAAATTTTGGGGGCACGCTTTGCCTTGACACCAGAGCGGAGAAATGGAATAAATTCCTCGAGTTGGGATCGAACCCACAACCAGTCGCGCTTACAATCACAGTTTGTGCCCCTGCGCCACGACTGGCCTCACTACGCACGACTACTGTAAAGTCAAATGTAATATTTTAAAACACATTTCAAATGTGATTTTTTTGAAAGCACGAAAAATAAAAAATCAAAATCTTGAAGACAGACTATTATTACCACTACCAATACAAAAAAGTTATAACTCATCTTGACCACTAATAGGTGCATCTCTAATAGAGGTGTTCGTTATATTATATAACTGAACAAAAGAACCGATCTCTAAAAAGAATATTTGATCCGTTCAATTTCAGAACAACTTTGCGTTCATTTTTTGCCGCGTTCATTTTCATTGACTCTTTAAACGATCGCTCCGTCCGACTGCGATCATTCGCGTCACAAGAGAGAGGTATAGCGACATCTCGCTCACACGCACTCTTAATCTCGAATTTGAAAATTGGAATCCTTTGGTAGCGAGGATAGTAAGTCGTAATTGGTGAATATTTTTCACATTCTAAATTATGCTCTAATACCATTTGATAAGAACTATAATAGTAATGAGTACTTACATTTATTACACTTAAACGTTAGATTTTTTTATGATAATTTCAAAATTCTTATTAGGATAGAGGCCGGTCGTGGCGCAGCGGCACGATGTGTGACTGTAAAACCGACTGGTTGTGGGTTCGATCCTCACTCGAGGAGATGAAATATTTACTTAAATTTATATTTCCATTTCTTCGCTCTGGTGTCGAGGTTAAGCGCGGCGTTGAGGTCTGCCACTCAACACGCAATGCCTCCAGAATTCGGCAGAAAGTGGGGAACGGAGTGTCTTAACACTAGGTTCCTGCCTACCCTGCTGTGTGCGGGATACAGCGTGAAGCTAATTTTTTTTTTCTTATTAGTATTTGAGTATTTGGGAAAAAATAAATTTAAGTGTTATTATGGATTTTAATGGTTAATGACGTATTGTACATTTTTAATGGTTAATGACGTATTATATGTATTAATTAGAAGGACGCTAGAAGTTTTTGTTCTTTTTTTTCGCTTTCTTTTGCTTTTATTTGCTTATATTTAATTACGTAAGTGTAAATAAGTGTTAGTTTTACGTTAGTGTAATCTTATTTTAGATTTAATAAGTTTAGATTTATATTTCTTTTCTTAAAAATGCCACGAAGAGGGCAAATGTGGAAGTATTTCAATATTGCGGAACATTAAATTACCTCTGTGTATATGTTGATAATAATAAGCTTCACGTTCTAACCCACGTACAGCAGGGTAGGCAGAGGGAACCTAGTGTTAAGACGCTCCAAATTTTTTAAGACATTGCGTATAAAATAAAAATATTAATAAATAACAATTCATTCCCTCGAATGGGGATCGAATCCAAAGCTATGTATATGTGTGTCCATTTTATTGGTAGTCTATATTAATTGTTAATTGTAATTTAACTTTAATTGGAGTTTTATTCTAGAAATAAAGATTTTATATTATTATTATGATTCATAATAATAATATAAAATCTTAATTGACCTTCTTTACTTTTAATAAATAGTACGCGGATAATAGACGATCGATCTTTTTTAATTGTCTTTTGAAATTTATATTTAGATATAAATTATATATTAAAAAAAAAAACTAAAAAATAGACTGATAACATCCGGACTCGAACTAAGGTCATCTAGTTAAGGATTCGACCGACTTACCACTCAAGCTATCACAGCCACATTTTTGCCGGCAAAATATACTTTTGTATTCTAATGAGATTTTGTACACGCTTGTAGCCCCCCTCCCCTGCGCCACGACGCCCGCAATACTGAACATATAAAGGGAACTGAACGTAAAACTGAACATGTTCTTTAAACTGAACAAATCGTTTGTTCTCGTTCACAAAAGTGAGCTGTTGTGCACACTCCTAATCTCTAACGTCAAGTGCTATGATAAAAAATGCGCGACAACACTCAAAAGCCGCCATAAAATGTTTATTCTGTTCAATCTTTACTGTATTTCAAAAACGGCTTTGTGACATCATTTCTTTGGTACTATAAATAAAAAATTAAAATAAGATAATCCCAAAACCGTTTTCCCAAACTAAAAAATATTACGTTCTCTAGTTCGCCAGAGGGCGCTATTAAATTACAATTTGCTTTCCGGACGCGGCTCAGCGGGTTTATCTCGATCGAAACCGTTGATGGGTTCTCGTTGTCAACCTACCTACGACTATTTAATTCGAGTTAGGAGTTTTTGTGATTCCTCTCTCCCGGTTTGATCCGGTCAACGGGAGTGCTGAGCTTTGTATACGATCCATTTCGATGTGGGTGCTATTTTTCAGAATATGAAAATTTTGATTGCTTTTCCTTACATGTAGCAACAGTTTGATATCTACTGAGAGGAGGCCATAGAAACATCTAAATACATTTACAATAACAAATAAATCATACAAAGATTTAAATATATCATACAATATATAATAATATAATGAGGATATGATAAATATACGAGAGCACGATGTGTGACTGTAAAACCGACTGGTTGTAGGTTCGATCCCCACTCAAGGAGATGAAATATTTACTTAAATTTATATTTCCATTTCTTCGCTCTGGTGTCAAGGTTAAGCGCAGCGTTGAGTTCTGCCACTCAACACGCAATGACTCCAGAATTCGGCGGAAAGTGGGGAACGGAGTGTCTTAACACTAGGTTCCCTCTGTCTACCCCGCTGTGTGCGGGATACAGCGTGTAGCTGATTTTTTTTTAATATATAATAATAAATAACCTACAGGTCTTTTTTAATAAAGGCTTAAGTGGTTTACTTTTATCAAGGCATATGCCGTTTACTATAAGAGATATTTATCGGCTTTTTGTTCTCATATGAAAAATATGCGTAGAGTAAATTATAGTGTGGGATGTGCGTAGGTAGAGAACATTAATGAAGGGGTAGCAGTTATTTTTAGACCGCTTACAATAAGTAGTGCTACGCTATCATGTGTCAAGCTAGATTTAGATTGCTTTCAAAGTATTTTTATCTATAATATTAATATATATAAGTAAAAATATTATAATACGCAAAATTCCGTACAAAATTTGTTATTTTTGTAATCTATTTTAGAATTCTAAAAATATCACATATTGCAATAGATTTGGATGTCGTTTAATTAAATATTAAATACAAGTAAAACTTTCACCATATTTAATACTGTCGTACCAATATTGCATTAACTTTATTCTCGTTTTCATACGTGATATACGAGTAAGTGTTTCTTCGGCAATCTTGATAAAAAGAACATACCATTCTTAAAAATAGAAGCTAGTCGTGGTGCAGAGGGACAAGCATGTGACTGTGGGTTTGATTCCCAATTGAGTAATGAGGTAACCTCATTACTCCATTTGGAATCGAACCTAATCCTCTGGTAATGAGGCAACAGGCAACGAGGCGCGACGTTGAGTTCTTCCACTCTGTTGAGTGCCAATGCCTCCAGAATTCGACGGAAAGTGAGAAACGGAAGCGTCCTAATAGGTGAAGACTTCCACTTGAGAAAATGAAATACTTAATATTTTTATTTCTTCGCTCTAGTAACGAGATAAAGCGCTGAATTAAGATCCGCCACTCACATAATGCCTTAAGAATTCAGCTGAAAATGGGGAATGAAAGTGTGTTAAGGGAACGTAATGAACTTAACACTAGATTTATAGGTTCCCACCTACTCTGCTATATGCGGAAACTGTATCACGCTGTGCCTGAAGCTAAAAAAAAACAAAAGCCTATTATTAACAAGCTAACACAACAAACGTACGTCAACCGCAAGATTTTCCGATTGATATTTGTTACATTATTTCCATTCAATTTCATTATTTATTCAAACGATGATGCATAATGCAACATATTATATTTAATCTGTATACAACTTAAAAACAATACGACGTAACACTTGCGCACGTCGCCTCTGAATATCATTAGAGAGGGGCAACAACAAACATGTATGTTGATCTCGTTATCGGAACGTCACTACGCATAAGAAAATGAGCGCGGCTATGGATCCAGCGGAAAGGAAAGAATGGAAAAAGAAATATATTGTTATATATACTTTATTATAGCTGTACGATTATAAACTTGTGTAAACTGTGCTCTTGTAGTTTCTTTTTCTGTGAGATATTGTTTGTGAAATAATATTTTCTTTAGGATCGGTTTTTTTTTCATAAAAACTTGTAAGTACAACTAGACGTATATTCTATGATTTTACCCCTAATAACTTTTGATTACCAAGTTACTTATTTAAAAAAATCGATGTTTTAAGCGTATACATAAAATGGCTATTAACAGTTCTTGTTCTAAATGTTAGTCCCCGTCCCGTACAGCAGGTTAGGCAGAGGAAACCTGAGAACCTATTAAGTCGTTATGCTTATTGATTTTTTTATTAATATATTTTGAATTATTATTGTACTTTACTATATACATAAGCTAAATTAATAAAGCTCCACGAGTCATAGTTTATCCTTGACCCCCGTGAGTAGGCCGCCAACCAGACAGGCACTCGTTGGCGTCCAATACAGTCTATGTACACTGCTGACTATGGTGTTAAATATTATGATAATACGAGAATTTCCATGATAATTTACATGCCATGAATGAATAAGAAGACGAATTAAATTAGCGTGTCTCTTTATTGAAGGTCAATTGAAAAAAAGGAGTAGGTATTTTTTTTCTTCGTGCTGTATACCGAATATAGTACGGTAGGCAGAAGGAGGATAGTGCTAAAATACTCCGCTTTCTGATTTCCGCAGAATTCTGGAGGCATTGCGTGTTGAGTAGCGGAACTCAACGCCGCGCTTTGTCTTGATCCTAGAGCGAAGAAATTAAAATATTAAATATCTCATTTCATCGAGTGCGAAATCGAACTCACAACCTGTCGCGTTTACGTAAGCTTGTCCCCCTGCGCCACGACTGTCCTCGAATAGGTATTTAATGTACAAATATACTGTAGAATTTTTATATATTTACTATGGAATTTCTATATTTTATATATTGTAATATAACATTAGGACACGAGGCGCAGATCCTTGACCCTGTAGGCCGCTGACCAGACGATCATTCACTAGCGCCCTATTCAACAAATAGCACCGATGTACGAGTCAGTACGTATACAGAGCACGTTTGTGATAAAGTAACATCATCAGCATTTTTTTTATTTTATTTCATTATTTTTATATTAAGTACCTACATATAATAGAAGTTATTTTTTTATTGCCAAGATTTATTTTCAATAATTTAACTTATAACTTTTTCAAATCTTATTCGCATTACACCATGGTACTTAGGATTTGGATTTGCATTTCTTGGATATTTTAACCTTCAATTTTATATATGGATTTATAAAAAAAAATAGTATAAAATATAACATTGCTTTTTCTGTTAATATTTCGATACTAGAAATTAAAAATCGCATCAAAAATATAAAAGTGTAATGTGTTTAATGAGAGCCTATTTCGATATTTAGTTATGTAATGTCGTCATTCTCGATTTCACCGGCAGAAGAATTGGAGATCTATACATAGGGGCCGAGTTCTTCAAAATTTCGCTTAATTATATGTGCAAGTTGTGTACCTACTACCAGCTATATTTGATTTGGTGGTAAAAAATATCTTTTTCTTTTTGTTTCCTAAGTGTGGAATAACACTTAAAAAAAGTCAGATTTTGAGCTTGAATTATATCGCGAGTGAAAGTAAAATATCAATAGCCGTTTGTTTGAGTGTAATTATTAAAAATTTACAAACAAAAAACCCCCTACATGATTCACATTTATTAAAAAAATATTGTACTATTAAATAGTTTATGAGAGTTGTGAAGGCGATTAAAAGTAGGTTGAAGTGGTTCGTGTATTATACACTGCGCATTTCCAGCTTTTTAACGTGGCTAGAGAGACAACAGACAAATTTTTGTCTTCTATTTACCTTTTTGTAAACAAATTTCATAAATTTTTTAAAATTACAATATTCAAAAATATTTTGAAAAAAAAATTAAATTAGATTTCACTAATGCTAAAACAAAAACTTAGGAGATGTATAAATTGCAAAAGACCGTGAATATTAAAAAAAATTGTGAAGAGATGTTATATTATATAAAAGAAAAAAAAATTTAATTATTCTATTAATCAGCAAATTAATGGTAATACTATAGATAACATTATAATTTAATTCTTTAATGAAGTCATTTATTTAATATTTTTTTCCAATCTCTCAGGTCATTTGCCTTTTTGTATAAATTAATTAGTATACGATGAATTTATGAATGGTATGTTCGTTACTCTTTAACAATAAATTTAAGTAAAATTATAAAATAATAATATTTTTCATTAACTTTTAATTATTAAGGCAAAGCGCGGCGTTGAGTTCCGCCACTCAATACTAAATGTTACCTCCATATTCGACGGAAAATGGGCAACGGAGTGCTTTAGCACTATCTTCCCTCTGTCTATCCTGCCGTGTGTGGGATACAGCGTAACGATAAAAAAAATGTAACTATTCAGTTAGATTCTAATGTAAAATCAAATACCGCAAGTCTTATATTGGTGTTTACTTCCTTAGCTAATTATATGTATCCGTATCACCAATATATATAGTACATAAAAACACGAAATAAAGCGATGCCTACATTGTTTTCAATTCTAAATCTACCATTGTATACTAAAATTAAGTGAAGTGAAATCCACGCTCAAGCTTCACGCTGTATCCCGCACACAGCAAGATAGGCATAGAATACCTAGTGCTTAACACTAGGTTTTCTCCACTTTCCGCTGATTGCCGAACATTTGTCTTGATGCTAGAGCGAAGAAAAAAAAATATTAATAAACAATAATTCAATCCCCCGAGTGGTGGTACATGGACGATACAGTATGAAACCAAAAAAAAAAAGAAAACTTTTTATACAACTACAAAACCATAGTAAGATTGGTAGGGGACGCAATCAAAGCACAGAAGGAAGATAGGACTTGAAATTTTTCTTTATTTTATTTTCAGCTTGCATTATAGCCGGCGAGTTTTTAAATGCCACTGCCTGTGATGTTGGAGGTAAATTAAAATGTCTCTATTGACCGGAGTGACTTGAATTTGAAATTGACTCGTGAAATTGGTTCCATAAAGTATTCTTGTACTCTTATTGTCCCCTCTCTAGAGTGTGTCCCTTGATTGCCCCGTGATATCCTCAATTTATAGTGATTCTATTAACGTTGAAATACTATTATTGAATTTGTGAGATTTCTAGGAATATACAGATAATTCTGTGAAAGTGAATATTAGAAAGAAAAATAATTGTCTTTAGCAATTTGCGTTTTGCAATGTTAGTGCAAAGTCAAAAATTGTTAAAAAATTCTTGTAATAACAGAAGAATAATTTGAAAACTGTAAATATGATTTTTATTGCTTCTTTCTTTTTTTTAAAGCTCTAAGCACGCTGTATCCCGTTTATAGCAGGGTAGGTAGAGAAAACCTAGCGTTAAGACTTAGCTCTCTTCACATTTACATATTTTCATTTTTAGGGTTCTGTACCTTTTCAGGAAAAAGGAACACTTATAAGATCACTTTGCCTGTCCCTCTGTCCGTCTGTCAAGAACCTTTATCTCAGAAACACTTGGAGATATAGATTGAATTGAAATTGAACAAATTGAGATAATAGAATTGAAATTTAAACCATATACTCAGATCTGCAGCCTCATGATTTCCTGAAAAAATCGTATTTGACATTTACTTAAAAAAAATATACGCGTTTATAAAAAAACGCGTATTGTTACTATAAAGGGAATCAAAATTAATAGGGTACTTCCAGTGGACCTGAAAACCACACATTTGTGGTAAAATCCTAACATTATAGCCTTAACAGGGGGCAACATTTGGTATTAAAGCCGGTAGTTCAAATGAAGTATCAGATGAAAAGGCTAAGCGGGATTCAGAAAAAAATCGATCAAGAGAAGAACGATCGAGACCTCCAATTGGAGGTATCTTTCTTTCTTCTAAATTTTTGTACGGAACCCTGCGTGGGCGAGCCTGACTCGCGCTTGTTTAGTTTTTTTAAGTTATAATAATAGTGATAAATAATAAAAACTTGTTAAAAACTAATAACAGGAATATAAGTTAGAAAACTATTCAACGAGTTATCAGTGTGAATAAAACGCTATAGAAATATAAGTCAGTGAATATTAATCCAATCGAACGATTTAATTTATAAATGAGTTGAAAAGTGTTTTGAACAAATCAGGTTCAATAATAAATAGGAATTATTAAAATGACCTAGTTATGAACAGAATTCTATTTTGCACAATTATGTGAATATTTTTTTCTCAGCTTCATGCTAAATGTTGAAAACACCCGTATATAGTAGGGTAGGCAGAGGGAACTTAATGTCAAGACACTCCGTTCGCCATTTTCCACCTACATTTAATACTTTCCTTGCTGAGTGACGGAACTCAACGCCGCACTCTGTCTAACCAGAGAGATGAAATAAGAATAATTTTTCCAATTGTCCCGAATGGGAGTCGAACCCACAAGCATCGCGCTTTTAGTCAATCGCCAATGTGGCCTGAAATGTTGTGCTTGCGTAAAATAATAATATATGAATGAATAATCTCTGTTCAAATAAACGTTAAGTATTTAATTGAAATCACTAATATTTCTCACTCAGCCAATTAAATAATAGATTTAAATTATGATTTCATTATTTCATTATTAATTTTGCTTTGTAATGTAAATCGAGTGGAAACATTACGCGTCGGGATTTAATTAAATGTGAAAATTAAATCGTGTATTGTAAAATTTTTGTTCGTACGTGAAAGATATGTATATTTATGATGTATATTAAACATTTGAAAAGAAAGCTAAAATTCCAAATCAAGTTTTATGTTTTAAATATTAAATTAATATTTAGAAAAATATGAAAAATGACTATATTACCTAAATATATAAATCAAAAAATCAAATCAGCTTCACGCTGTATCCCGCACACAGCAGGATAGGCAGAGGGAACCTAGTGTTAAGACACTTCGTTCTCCACTTTCTGCCGAATTCTGGAGGCATTACGTGTTGAGTGGCAGAACTCAAAAAACTGCGCTTAGCCTGGACACCAGAGCGAAGAAATGGAAATATAAATTTAAGTAAATACAACCAGTCGGTTTTACAGTCACACTTCGTGCCGCTGCGCTATGACTGGCCTCAATAAATATATAAGTAATATTAAATATCATTGAAATAATTAAAAGTTATAACTTTCGTTTCCTTTTTAAAATACAAAACAAATATAAGACCTACATAGAACTCGTTTAAATAAGCAGTATCGTGTTAATTAGGATGATCTCTTTTGAAAAATAATGACTGATGACGACGTTAGTGGAGTAGAGGGTACTTACTATGAGAGTTAAAAATATTCCATATTGAACAGTAATTAATGGATCTGTTATTGTGATAAGCAAAGATGACGTTTACTATTAGGCGATAAATAATAATTATATTGTCCTTCTTTATCTCTTCTTCTTTATCTTTCTTCTTCTCTTTCTTTATATAGATATTGTTTTACACTCAGTTTTATTAAAAAAAAGAAACATAGGTATATAGCAAAAAAGTATGTAATACAATATTTTAGTTAATTTGCTTAATTACCTTAATTATTTAATATACACGAACATAAAACTCATACCTACATGAAACAAAACCGCCATAGCTCTTTATTAGACTTAGAATTTAATAACATTTCCTAATGAAGGTCTCCATTACTTTCCACAAATTATTTTCGACGCATTAATTAACGCGGTTTAACTCCACAACGTCTTTATCTGTAATAATATCCTGATTATTTAACAGTAATCCGGTAACGCGTGCCGGTAACATTGCGGTCGTCGTCGGCGGTTGATTTCAGCGACATGCCACTACCAGCCACATTCTGTATGTAAATATTTTGTATGTACATACAATAGTGGTATATAATACATGTAATGGTGGTCTATGTACAAAGTTCAATGAACTTAGTATGAGGAGTAAGTTAATGTTGAAGTTAAAATTAAAATTAATTTAATTAAAGGTAATATTATAAATGTTTTTTTCTTTCTTTTTTCCAGTTTCACACTGTATCCCGCACGTAGCCGAATAGGCAGAGGAAGTCTAGTGTTAAGACACTCCACTCACAAACGAATTCTAGAAGCATTGCGCATTGAGTGACGGAAGTCAACGCCGCGGTTAGCTTCGACACCAGAGCGAAGAAATAAAAATATTAAATGCTTAAAAGAAGAAATAGGTAGTTTTAAAAATCTGTTAAGTTAAGAAGTTGTTTATTACTAGCATATTACATATGCAGTAGCCATTTACATAATCGTTATCCAGAGGAAGTACTCGTATAATGAAATTGTCTAATGTAAAACTGTATATAAATTGTATACGTATGATTTTATAAGTTGTTTATCATTAATTTAACGAAAAAAAAATTACACGTAATAATATTAGGATTACTGATGATGACACAAACATGAAAAACAAAATTGAAGAGAATAGAGGACTGTTTTGCTTGTTACATTCTGTCCCTACTTTACAATCTTCGATGCGATAAAAATGATAGTGTTGTATAGTAATTCCAATAAAATATCTATTATATTCTTTACTTAATTGCAAAAATCAAATCAAAAATCAAGAAATATTATTAAAAATGATTCTAAACATTAAAATTGTTAAAGATACCAAATATAAAACACGTGAAAATAGCTATTTTCACGTGTTTTATAGTTGGTAAATCTTTAACAATTATCTATAGTTATCATCGTAAGATTTCGTGTAAAAGCAAAAGCTTAAGAAATAAAGATAACATACGCCATATATTTAGTAAAATAAAAAAGCTAAAATAAATTAAAGAGGATAAGCGATAGTTACATTATTGTTTGCCGTATTACTGTGGTTCACAATCCATTTAGCCGACATTTTGGAAATAATTTCGCGTTCCCGTGGATTAACACATAATAGCATCGTTTGCTACGTATTAGTAGCTTTTAAGCTGACAATTTTATTTTTTCATATATTCTTTAATTAGATTTTTTAAAAGAAAGATTTTATGTAGATGCTTTAATATATTTAACAGTTTTATAACGCTTTTCTTCACATTTGTAAATTAAAATTAAAAAGAAATCTTTTTGGTTGTAACTTTGTTATATTATATTCGTAGGCTCTTATAATTTGTTAGGGTTTAGAGGTGACTGGAAGGGGGTTAAAACCAAGCTAAGTGTCTGGCAATTGATAATTTCGTTTGTAATATTCCCAAGAAAATATGAGTGAGTAAGTAAGAGAGTGAGTTTTATAATCTAACGAAAGTTAGGTACTATTTTATGCACCTTATTTATGAATAACTGCCAAAGCAATGACCTAGATGGTCGTTTTTAATTGAAATTCCCTGATACTACTTAAAGTTATTGAGAGTGAGAAACTTTCAGGTATAACATAATGAAGGTGTGGCTAATTTCGGATTTTGGGCTATTAGTATACATAAATAAAAAGGTAATAAAAAAAACAAAAAAGAAGTTTAAATTTAAGCCCAAAGAAATAGAATATGCGAGGGTACACCGTTAGCTACATATTATTATAAAAAATACTGTAAAACAATATACATACTGACAAAAAAAACGTGTCAACTAAAACTAAAAAACTACACCATCTCAATATTAGGCTTGCTCTACAAAGAGTCACTTATTGAATTCAAATATTCAGTGCTGACTCGCTATTACCAGAGTGTAAATTGATTTAAAGTCAGTAGCGCTGCTTCCGCCAGCTTTTAATCAATTTACGCGATGGCAGTATCCTGTGACAATCCGGCCTCAAAAATAAATAAATGAGAATGTATTTGCTACTAGCTGGTTTGTAAGTTTAGTCAAAAAAAGTACTATGCAGAGTGATTGATATAACCCTTAAATATGGTTTATGTCCTAAAGTCTTCTCTACACATATCTGTGTACAGAGTAGATGATAGGCCTCTATATCTAGTTATATTTAATAGATCACCAGATGTGGCACAGGGGCGTGCGATTGTAAAGGCGACAGGTTATGGATTCGATTCACACTTGAGACTCAAACTGATTTTTTTACATTTTCATTTCCTCGCTCTGGTAATGAGGCAAAGCGCAGTATTGAGTTCTGCCACTCAATACACAATGCCTTCAGAATTCGACGGAAAGTGTAAGTGTAAACGGAATTGTCTTAATGGGAACAGAGTGTCTTAACACTAGATTCTCAGATTCTCTGCTATGTGCGGGATATAAGCGAGATGAAGCTAAAAAGAATCTGACAGATAAACTGCCTCGTGAATTATATAATTCTGACATTTTCCGTTTTACGTAAACAATGATATTCTGTTACCTAAAACTGAAAAACTTAAAATAACATTATGACTAATAATTGAACAGATTACCTGCAGTACGAACAGTAAGTTAAAAATTAATATTTATATTAGTAATAAATAATAATCTTTGACTTGATACAAAAACAACAAACACCACTCCATGGCAGCTCTTTCCATAATAACTATTATGATAATAGTGCTGCTATTCCAAATGAAATTCTAGCGGCATACAAAAAAAAAAAGAAAATAAAAGCAAAACGCATTAGTATAGTTTTTAATTTAATATAACGATACTGTAACTAACCAAGAACTTATGAAAAAGTTTTTGCCACAGCAAACAGTTGTTACATTAAAGAGATTACTAGACCGAGAGTCTAGTTTGCAGAATGCGAACGAGCCGACTAAGATTAAATTTTAACTTTACAATTTCAACATAAACTATTGCACGAACTGAATGCAAGACACAATACGGTTTTTACTGAGATCTCGTTAGTACCATCGCCGTGGGCAGAGCCTCCCTCCGCCGCCCCACTCCCGCGCCGCCCACGCATTGTAGAGGTTAAGGGCAAACTGCGCTTGTATCCCATACAACTAGTTTTGAAATAACCGTATCAATAAAACTGACAGTGTTGATAACAAAAAATATGTTGATAGTTGCAATTAAACGAACATGCACTCGATTTGTACTCGAAATTACATTTCATCAATGGAATCCCATTGGAAATGTTCTGTTGTAAAGTAATTTTTTTAATGATTTATTATTTTGTATCGCGCTATAAAGTTTTTAATTCTACCAGTATATGTTTTTTGTTTGCAGGGTACTCTTTTTCTTGCAAACTTTTATTTTACTTTCCGTGTATAGTACAGTATGTGTTATTAGTTAGTAAATGGTAAATTAGCAAGATAGATCATTTTGATCCACGTTCCAATGTCCGATTACATATAAATTATAATCAAAATTGTTGTTAATCCAAAATGGCCACCGCAACAAAATGGCAGATCACAAACTTTTGCACAATCCACTTTATAGGTATGCATATTAAATATAAAAAGGACTTGATTTGTAAAATACAATACACCATCAAAAATCTAAAACGCTTGTTTTTAAAAAGGTTTTTTTAATTAATATTTCCTTTCGATATGTTCGTTATTGCTATTATAAAATGAATACAATATATTATGTTGAATAAAATATATAATAAATTAATTTAAAAACAAAATAAGTATAATGTACAAGCAATTTATAAAAATAATTGCCATACATACGCCACAGAGCTTCAGCGTAGCAGTGAATAACCTATAGAACGAGACGCGAGTCTCCCATGGGACCCTTTACATTTCATAGTCTAACAAAATTTTCTACAGCCATTATTTATGCTTAGATTGTAAGCAGAATACATTAAAAGTATTGGTTTTATTATTCACTATATTTTAAAAAATCACGATATATGAGGCTGGTCGTGGCGCAGAGGCACAGAGTGTGTTGTGGGTTTGATCCCCACTCGAGGAAATAAAATATTTAGTAAATTTATATTTCCATTTCTTCGCAAATTTATATTTCCATATCTTCGCTTTGATTTCGAGGCAAAGCGTGGCGTTGTGTTCCGCCACTCAACACGCAATGCCTCCAGAATTTGGCGGAAAGTGAGCAATGGAGTGCCTTAGCACTAGGTTTCCTCTGCCTACCCTGCTATTTGCAGATACAGTGTGAAGTTGTATATATAAAATAGTAACATAAATTTTCAATACGATAGTAAATCCACAGAATTATCTTGTAAAACAGAATCTTTACTAACTTTCACTGTATATTTCTCTACTCATAAAGAAGAAGTAAATAAATAACGTTTGAACAATCACAATGAAATCCGATCGTTTTGTGTTTGTTGTGTCTACGGCTTGTATATTGTTGTGCTGTCACGAGGGAGCCGCGGTGATTAAGTACGTAGTAATATGCGCAATGTATTTTTTAATTAACCGTAAGTATGGAACAAAAGTGACGTATTCAGACATTTATAGGATAATTCGTTTAATTATACATGATGAATTAGATAAATAAAATTATAATAATTTAAATTGAAATTTTACTTTAGTACTTATTGTACGACACATTAGCATCCAGTGTCATTTTAGGGCATGTATATGCCCTTGAACATACGAGTTTGAGTCTAGGTTTACTAATAAGTTCATAAATATAACAGATTATAGCTATAAATTATTTTTAGAAATTGAGGTGATTAGAAATTAGATAATAAATTTAATTTATTATCATTATTTAGTATATATATTGATATAAATTAAATTATTAATAAAATATTATTATTTTGTATTGTATAGTGAATATATAACCTGTATGTTCTTCTAATTCTATGTATTACTTGACTTGTTGTTAATTGTTATTACCAATAAATTATCATTACATTATAGTAATTTTAGGTTCCCGTTAGGTCGCATATCCAGAGCACAGATTCTATAACCGTTATAGTAAAGACGTAAGTTTGTAGGTACAAAGTGTCCAATATTTTTCTAGCCTAAACTAGTTTCGAGGTTCGAGAATTCGAAGAAAATTAACATAAACCTTAGGTCTTAGTGTAGAATGAATTAAAGTTTTGAATGACATACGTTTCAATAGGCGGAAATCAATGAATGGCGTCTAGTGGAATTTCAATTTAACCTGTTCACACAATCAATGTAAACACACGTAATATGATACTACTATACTATATTAATAAATATGAGATCAAAAATTTTATATCTATATAATAGAGATATTAAAAGAAATGATAACGTATAATGCGTTAAAGTGCAAGTAAATTATTTTAGTTCCCTGGCTCTGGTAAGACCAAGCGAGGCGTTGGCGTTTCGTCTCTCAACACGAAATATCTCGAATTCTTTACACGAGAATTTCTCCTTGCTGTATGCGAGATAAAACATTAAGTTGAAGAAGAATATATTTATATAGACATACGAGTACATATATGTATGTCCATTTGATTCATCGATTTGAACCTTGTACTAGGTAGTACAAAATACATAAATCAAAATCAAGACAAAATTGTAATCTTTCTGCCGAGATAATTTGTTCGTTTCACGTTAAACATAATCTAATTTGACTAAAACATAATATTTACTCGCTGTAATGGAAAATGGAATCTTTAGTATAACAGACGACAGAGTGAAAAACGATCTGTCCGTCAACAGGGCCAGCGCCGCGTCGAATTACAGACTTAGACTTTGCAGTTGAAGCCACTGTTTACTTATTGCTATTTTTCTTTATAAAACTACTGTACGTTGAGAAATATGCTCTAAAATTTATTTATTTCTTTTATTTTAAAAAATATTATAAAATATAAGGTACAAAGTGAAAAATAAGCAAAAATTTTAGCTTACTGCATATAAAAAACTATATTTAAATGATATATAAATATTTAGATACATGCAATCAAATATTACTATTCATTACTAATATTTGATTACTTATATAGCTTATAATCAAATCAAAGATAAATCAAATCAGCTTCTCGCTGTATCACGCATACAGCAGGGTAGCCAGAGGATACCTAGTGTTAAGGCACTCCGTTCCCCACTTTCCACACTAGACGCCGCGCTTCGCCTTGACACCAGAGCGAAGAAATAAATATATTAATAAATAATAATTCGTCCCCTCGAGTGGGGATCGAACCCACAACCGTCGAGTTACATTCACGCCCTTGTGCCCCTGCGTCACGACGGCCTTACAGTTTATAATTAGTATTTATATATAAAATAATGCGCATATGTCGATCGCGTCTTGTATCACACACGTTCCGCGGCGCCCCGTAGTTCAACAGCCGGTCGATCGGTTTTTAATATAGCTATTTATAGGCGAATTCATATTGTTGGCACATCATATGAAATAGCGTTTGTCAGGATTATTGCACAATAGTATAAATGTAATCAACAATTGTTTTATATACAAAAACCAATTAAATTTTATACGATTTTATATATCCATCGAGGTTATCTTGGTGCAGTAGAACAGCGTCTGAATAATGGTTGTGGGATAAATTCTCACTCAAGAAAATTAAATATTTAATATTTACATTTGTTCACTTTGGTGTCGTGGTAAAGCGCGCCGTTGAATTCTGCCACTCAACTCACAATGCCTCGGGAAATCGGCGGAAAGTGGAGAACCTAGTGTCTTGACACTAGGTTCTCCCTGACGAACTTGCTATATATATATATATATATATATATATATATATATATATATATATATATATATATATAATGTAATTTATCTAAAAAGTGTCCGACTGCTTACATCAACTATAACTATTAGTGAGAGAAAATTAAATATAGGTAATATGTAGGACTTATTAAAGCTATAGTTTGTCTTAGAGTAAAATGAATAAAAATAAAAATATTATATCTTAATTCATTTTGGCATAAGACAAACGATATAGAATTTATCTCTGAACTGTATGAAATAAATATGCTATATAATACCCACAAGCAATCACAAAAAATAAGAATAATTTAAATAAATAATAAAACAGTCAAGTGAGAAGTGGATTGTAGATCAACGCGATGTCGAACTTATAAATTTGACAAACTTAAGCTTGCGGGCGGTGTATGCACTCATTTTACATTTATTGAATTTTCTTATTTATTTATACTTCTTGCCAAATTTCCTAACTGTAGGGCCACGGAAAATACACTATAAGTTTTGATTTCGCGGCGAATGTTGACAAATTTAAACTTGCTTATTTGTATTGTACGTTCTCACTTTTTGGATGTTAAAAAGAGCTAGTACAATCGATAGAGACACTATAGACAAATATAGAGAAGAAAATACCTACACACATTCACACACACACACACATAAACACACACATACACAGTCTTCAGAGACAAGTAGTAAATGAAGTCGCAATGATAAAACCACTACGTATAGAAATAGAGGGGAAAGTGGTCCTTTTATAAGGGGCTCGTGTGGGATGCAAGCAAAAGCTCGCATTTGAAATTGCTTTGAATGTCGAAGTATTCTTCCATATCAGACCGCATTCAAAAGGATAAAATATCTATTACTGGAGTAGTGTATAGGTTCTGACCACGATAGCTGCGATTGCTTTTGCAACAAGCAGAGATTTGACCTCGCTCTGACCATGATTTACCGAGTAACACTAGCTAAGATATATACTTTAAATTGTATACGTATAACGTAAACGTTTAAAAATAATAAATAGACGTATGTGAAATGTGCATATATCAATATTTATATTTATTTCTATTTTATTATAACATGATTTATACATAAAAAATAGACACAAATAAAAGAATACGCCAAGTAAGATAAAATAGAAACCTATAGAAACTTGAATAGGCATAAAACTAACATATTTATTAAATTTAAACTTAATAATTTCATTAGATGAACTTAGTTATTTTACAGTAATTTATGTTTATAAGTTGTTATTTATGAGTATAAGTATAAAAACAATATACGAACTCTACATCCGATTATCTTCATAATATACTCTATACGTAAAGAACTAAAACATGTAAACTATATGCACCACTTGCACTTGCTAAAGAAAAGTATAAAATTTCCCTAAAAATCATCAAATCGGCCCAAACAACAAAATTGTACGAGAATCATTAAGTACGTAGACGAAAATGAGAAATTATGACCGTTGAATACCGTTAGCGGGTGTGGCGGCTATTTGCACGTGTAGAGGGCAACGACCCCATATGGGCCACACTAGACTGCGAATTGCACTGATTGCCGTCAAGGCTAGAGAAAGTCATCTAGGCTGGTCAGTGGGGATACACTTAATTTATAATAGACACGCCAGTTAGTTAGCTTTACGATTGTTCAAGATTATACAGCTGTTAGTATCTATCATAGAGGCCAGTCGTGGCGCAGCGGCACGTGGTGTGACTGTAAAACCGACTGGTTGTGGGTTCGATCCCCACTCGAGGAGATCAAATATTTACTTAAATTGCTCTGGTGTCGAGATTAAGAGCGGCGTTGAGTTCTGCCACTCAACACACAATGCCTCCAGAATTCGGCAGAAAGTGGGGAACGGAGTGTGTTAACACTAGGTTCCCTCTGCATACCCTGCTGTTTGCGGGATACAGCGTGAAGCTGATTTATTTGATTTTATAGTATCTATCATAAATCAACTGCATATTCATACAATTAAGCTTACTTAAGGCTTTTCGACAATATATATGTTCGGTGATAGAACGATCGTGGCTGTCTCGAACCGAAAGAAGTACGTATCATTCCTAACTTTCCAACGGAAACGCTGAAAAGTTTGTATAATCCCTTTCGTCAATGTTCACAAGCTCGATCAAGATAAGGTACTTCTTTGTAAGTGTTTGACTTTTTTATGCTTCTAAGAGGTTACATAAAACAAATTGAAAGTGTGATAAAAGTTGGGTTTCGCCGTAAGACGTGGTCAGTCTAGACAAACAAAACCATTGATTTGTCCAATTAAATAAATACTTATAAAGTATTTATATTTATCTATTTAACGTCCATATAATATTAGCTTAACGGATATAAAATGATTAAAATTTTATATTTCCGATTTATATGTTTATTAATAAATATAACCCTATATATTTTTATAAATATTAAATATATATTTAAATAGAAATAAAAATATGAGTTGTAAGTTTAAAACGAAAATAATAGAAGCCGAATACTGACTTAAGCACGGGAAGCTGCTACAAAGTTATTATTTTAACTACAACGTCTTCAGCTCTGTTTGTCTTTGTACGAGTCAACTACTTTGTGAGGTTTTAGGCTCGAACATTGTAAAGCGATTGTCAAGTGTAGCATTCCAGTGGGACAACACTCCAGTCATGTTTCCAGTCTTAATTGAGGCAAGGCCAGGCCAAAGTTGGCTGGCAGTGCTCATTAAGAACAACAAACAAGTGGCTAAGTACCGAAGGCGCTCCCGAAGGAAGTAATCGGCTTCCACAGCGAAAACTCACTGTTAAAACACTGATTTACCTGAAAATGACATTTATGTTATGCTTATTCATTAAGAGTGTGTGCTTTACCACGTTTTGTGTTTGAAACAAAATTTGTTTAAGATTTCTTTAATTATTCAAAAAGTTACATCTTCAACGGTACTTAAATTTTCTGTTTCATATGGGGGAGAAGTACGACCAAAAGTTTTGCTTATTTCGTGATTGGGCTTTTTATTGAAAATGTTAAATATTTATAAGCATAACCTCCACAGACTAATTGAGTTGGCTATAATAAAAATATAATTTTAACGAAATTGCTCATACAAACTAAAATATCAGATTTCTCATTTGAATCACAGAAAATGAATCTTATACAAAACATGGAATAATGGATCCAAAAGCCTCTGAATCACAAAAGTAGTGACAATCGCGTGGGCGAACATACAACTATTATGAAAGAAGTCTTTTCAAATTTGAGAAATATGAATACATAAAGGTCGTCCAGAGTGCTTAATGATAATATTTACGTAAAATATCATAGGTATGAGAAATATGTTTATAAGATTCTTTTTTTCGGTCATTATACAAAAATTAATATGAACATCTAATTTTTTTTTCTTCACAAAAATTATTTCCTGAAAGATTATTAAAAAAAACTCGATAAGTGTAAGTCGGACTCGCCCACTGAGGCTTCCTTACCAATTTCAGGATGAAAGTCAACGCGAAGTACACAGTAGAACTCATAAGAATTGACAAACTTAAGTTTGCACTCATGTTGTATTAAATGAATTATATATGTAGGTTTGTAAGGATGTTTTTTTGTGAAATATCCATAAATTTAAACGTTTCAAAATTTTTACTTAATTAGTTTTGTAAATTTTCACTTAGTAGTAGTAGAAAATTGGCACGCAATTTTCTACCCTATAGGTTTTGATAACGCGGCGATATTTTATACAAAATGCAGCATTATCGATACATATTACTTCTGATTGTGTTAACTTAGGTGCTTTTTTCTGTTTTTCAAGCAACTTTTGACCTGAATATTTGATATTATCTTAAGCTCGATACTACCACGCGATCTCAAACGGACAGACAGCTAATAAAATGATCTTATAAAGGTTCCGTTTTTACCATTTGAGGTATGAAACCCTAAAAAATATAAATTTTAAAATTATTTCTTCATATATAGTAAAAGAAATACATATATGATTTTTATTCATTTTATAAAAAATAAGTTGGACATTTTTGTCATTCAAAACTTATATTCTTTCTTTAACTATTTTTCGTACAAGCAGAGAAATTGTTTTGAAATCAAAGGAAGTCGTAGAAGCCATCAAAAGGGATCATAAATATTTGGCGTTCACGAAATAAAGGCACTAAATAAACTTCCAATGTTCCCAATATTTTTATTGTTTGCTGTCGCAGTTGCTACTTTTTAAGTTTAAACATTTCTTATTGATAATACTGTTGTATAATACTGTTTATTATTCTTTATAAAAAGCAGTTTCAAAATAACATTTAATATTTTTATAACTTCAGTTTTAATTACTTTATTAGCTCAATGTAATATTTTTTTTTCTTTGATTGTTGTTTACGTAGGTTTTATTATTTAGATACAAGGATGATCCTTGGTCTAAATCTCCTTGAACCGTCAATCTATGGTGTGTGGGTTAGTTTTCATTTATTTCAATTCGTGTGCTTAGATCATACGATGTAGATATTTAATCCAAGCATTACACAATTTAGATTTTGTAATCATATTTTGTTTTTTTTTCTTAAATCAAAAAAGATAAAATAGTTTGATTTTTTAAGAAAATAATAAAAAAACTAACTTTTTCAAACAGAATCACAAGGCACAAGATAAAAGAACAACAGTCACAAGTTATTTTAAAGCCGGGTCAACGTTGCCCCGAATGACTGTAATGTAGCGACTAATGATGCATGTTAATTCTCTAACTTCACACTCCTCGTAGCCTCGCAGGGCCCGCTCACTAGAACGTTGATAGACCCTTGACGACTTTGTCTTCGCCGCTTTTATAGTCTCGTTTTTAATTGTGACAATCGTGAGTTTACTAATATTAATTATTTCAGCTTTACGCTGTATCCCGCACACAGCAGGGTAGGCAGAGGGAACCTAGTGTTAAGACACTCCGTTCCCCACTTTCTGCCGAATGCTGGAGGCATTGCGTGGCAGAACTCAACGCCGCGCTTAGCCTCGACACCAGAGCGAAGAAATGGAAACATAAATTTAAGTAAAAATTTACTTCCTCGAGCGGGGATCGAACCCACAACCAGTCGATTTTACAGTCACACTTCGTGCCACTGCGCCACGACTGGCCTCAATTATTTATTATTTTAAATCAAATTATGCAATTAACAAAAAAAACTAATTTTTGAGCAGCATCAACTTAGCTGGTCAAAAACGCCGTCGTGTCCCAGGACATGTCCAAAGCCCATATACGTGATACTTTAAGATATAAACATAATTTTTGTATATATTAATATTTTCAATATGAAAAGATCTAAGTTTGCGTTTCGAAATACAATATTGAATTATTTCAACAAAATGTATTATAAAAAAACCTATTAAGAAGTATGATCAGAGAAGATGAAGAATTATTTTTCTACCAATACGACTGACTTTTATAGTTCTATAATATCGTGATAAGGCCTGAAACACATCACTTATTAAAGTCGATTGAGACCGCCTGTTGTGTTCTGGCTATAAAACGTTATTATATCTTTAAGTGTTATTTGCAATATAGAGTCGATATACTGAGGCCTGTTGTGGCACAGGGGCATAAGAGTGTGACTGTAAACGCGACAGGTTGTGTATTTGAACCCCAGTCGAAGAAATGAAACATTTATTATTTAGTCGTTCTGGTATTGAAGCAAAACGCGGCGTTGAGTTCCGCCACCATGCCACGTCTTAAAAAGAAGTATATACATATAAATACATATTACAAATATATTATATTTAAACTAAAATATAAGCAAAAATTTATTTTATTTTATTTATTTTATAAGCAAAAAAAAAACTAATATATATTGCATTTTATATAAAAATGCATAAAATTGCCTTACGAACGTTCACATGCAGCGAAGCAACGCATATTAATCCGCCAACTTCACACTCCACGGCAAAAGTGCGCACTAGAACGTTAATAGTCCAACGCGGATCTAACTACCTGCGTTACTCTCGGCTTGCGTAATCGTGGTTATTAAGTAACGGCCTCGTTACCGTCGTCGCTTAGACGCTATGTGATACAAGTGTCGTTGCAATGGAGGGGTTGGACAGCTTCACGCTTATCCCGTATGTAGCAGGGTAGGCAGGTAGAGCGGAGTGTTAAGACACTCCGCTACCCCCGCTGTATATATACAGGTTTTTGTTAAATTTTGAAATGTCTTATCTGGATTTTATATGTAGTAAAATATATTATTGCTGGAAACTTTAAAATGTTTAGACACCACGTCATGATAAAACGCAGTTATAACTGTTTGCGACTTCATCTACTTGAAAGTGATATATATTTATTTATCACCCAACTTAAAACACTACATGTTAAGGGAAATTCGCTAAAATACAATAGTGAAAACTGTATTTAAATCGTCGTCTGACAAACAGACGAACCGACAAACAGACAAATAAGCAAAGCTTAAAAAACTTTGTTTTTGGTGATATATTGTTAAATGTCCCCAATAATAGAATGTCTCTTATATATTTCATGTTTAGACAGTGATCCGGTATAATTTAATAATATATATAGACAGATATTTTAGATTAGATAAAACGTAGCTAGCTGCTGAAAATCAAAGCCTAACATACAATTAGGTTCCCGTTAACACGAAAAACAAAAACAATTAAATATCAAAAAAACTCTAAATTAAACAGAAGGACAGTACAATTACAGTTAAACAGTATAACATAATAGTACAAAATTCAGCAACGGCAGAACAGAAGGGCCCCAGCGTGTCACGCTCCGCAGACCACGACACACACAGTCCATAAAGGGACATTACGCGGCGCTGGCACGCGCACACTCGGCCGTCGTGACCGGTGAGATACGACCACGCAAACCAAACTGTTAGTTATGCGTCGCCGGACACTGTTGCACGAAATTTAATCAGTGCATAAGTCTATACCTCACTGTGATATCATATGGATAGAGTAAATTACTTATAATAGGTTTTTTTTTAATGTAGATTTTGATTTTTTTTAAGTTATGTATAAAAATAAACTTGCTTTAAATAAGATTTCAAACTGTTATTATGAAATATTAAAGTTTAACCTATTAACATTTAAACATAAAATAAAACAAGACATGCAAGTTGCAACTGGCGTCAACTCTCGTGACCTTTATAATGTGTAGGCGTAGCTACCTATATCTCATTGCATGTAGAAAACTATAGAATTTTTAAATCAATTATACTTTATTTAACGGAAAAAACTTTACTCTACGGAAACGAGATTATTCGTTTCCGTTGAGTAAAGTTTTTTCTATCTCCGTAGCATATAGCCGCAAATGTTTATTTACATGTTTACAAGTAGAAACGTGCGCCGCACAACAAGCATCTCGCTGATAATAATTAGAATCCCACGTCATATAGTAATGATAGTAGTATCTGTTGGAGCGAAATCGAAATAAATTTCATTTCTGGCGCGTGAAAGAGCCCGTAGGTTAAACGGCTACGCTCTCGTAGCAAACATATGTTCAGACCACGCGGGCGGCGATCGATACGTTAGGCGGGCGGCGTGCACTTACCGTAGTTATCTTGAAGTTTAACTTTCGCTGCAACGCAGTTTCGAGGTGGAGAGCCATTTTTTATATTTATTCAGTCTGTACGGGCTAATTTTGTAAGCGTGATCACACTATAACATAATTTGAATGTGACTAAGTTAAGTAATAAAACCGCGTAAGCCGTGCGTAGTGTTTTCAGCGTGGCGGATCGCGTGTTCACACGGCCATTTTGGCCGCCTGTCAAAATGTTCTAGAAGTTGCCGCGCGGCGCCACCGTCGACGGCCGGTACGACTGCGCGTGAAGCCGTCAGCCGGCAGCCGGCGGCCGACGCTGGAGCACGGTCGCCGGCTTTCCCGTTGGTTTTCACCGCGACCAAAATTTATAGCGAAACTTTTAATTAGTATTACAGTTAAACAATGATACTGTAATTGCATGTAGTTTCGAACTAAAATTATAAAATATACTTATTTTATATTACATGGAGCCTTAGTTTTATTTTTTTTGCGTTATATTTACCATTGACAATGATAATTAATAATTATTCGTTTCAAATAAGATATGATAATAATACAAATAATTAAAAGTATATAATACAAAAAAAAATCGAATTTTGCTATTTCAAAACATAAAATACATAATAACTTATAAAATCTTTACTGAACAACAGAAAATATAAAATTTTAAATGTCAAAAATCTAAGTAGAGAAAGAAAAGCTAGTAAGTTAATATATTCAGTAGAGCTGTATGTACTCGCGTTAAGCCTACTCTGCCCGCTGACGTACGTACGATGTACGTGGGCGGCAATTCCTAGTCACATTTGACCTTTACACTAAAATATCAATATTGCAATTTTGCAAAATGGCAACCAGATAGGAATGCAATGGACGTTTTAACATGAATCATTGTTGTATATGCATATTAAAAGCCTGTTTGTCTATGTTTGTATCAGATTTTGACAATAGGAGAACTTAGTTTTGTTTTAATGTGGCGCGGCGTTAAGTTCCGCTACTGAACACGCAAAGCTTCGAAAGTGGAGAACGGATTTTACTCTGCCTACACTGTTATGTGCGGAATGCAGCGTGAAACTGACAAAAAAATAAAAAAATGGTAAAGGAAATCTATCACAATATGTATATAATCTCACGAACGGTAAGTTAATTCGAGCGCAAGTACCTTCCAAAGGCAAAAACTTCACTTATGAGGCACTCAACATCATTTAAGAGCTCTTCGGAACAGTTTTCATTATATTAGCAGATTGCATCCTTATTTCTATATTGTTCATAATAAAAATTAAATTAAATTAGCTTCACGCTGTATCCCGCACACAGCAGGGTAGGCAGAGGGAACCTAGTGTTAAGACACTCCGTTCCCCACTTTCTGCCGAATTCTGGAGGCATTGCGTGTTGAGTGGCAGAACTCAACGCCGCGCTTAACCTCGATACCAGAGCGAAGAAATGGAAATATAAATTTAAGTAAATATTTCATCTCCTCGAGTGGGGATCGAACCCACAACCAGTCGGTTTTGCAGTCACACCTCGTGCCGCTGCGCCACGACCGGCCTCATAAACTTTTAATTTTTAGCTCTACTGTCAGCAAAAAGTAACGTGGTCCATAAAAGACTTGGACACAAATATATTAAGGAAATGAAAATGCTAGTGGGTACATGCGACCGACGTGCTACGCTATTTAAAATGAGTAAGACAAATACACAAAACTCTATAAAGAAAGATACATTTTAGAAAATTATACAATGTAATTTACATTTTGTTCTGACGACATTTACAGAAGAAGATGCCTTATGTTAAGACACTCCGCTTCCCAAACCACCAAACCAAATTTTTCCACCAAATCTGGAGACATTGTGTATGGAGTGGCGGAACTCAAAGTCTCGCTTTGCCTCGACACCAGAGTGAAGAAATGAAAATATTAAATATTTAATTTCCTCGAGTGGAAATCGAACCCACAACCTGTTACGATTACAACCACACGCTTGTGCTCCTGTGCCACTATTGGTCTCATTTAATTACTTAAAAATAAATCAGCTTCACGCTATCACGGTATCCCACACACTGCAGGGTAGGCAGAGGGAACCTAGTGTTAAGACACTCCGTTCCCCACTTTCTGCCGAATTCTGGAGGCATTACGTGTTGAGTGGCAGAACTCAACGCCGCGCTTGTCCTCGACACCAGAGCGAAGAAATGGAAATATAAATTTAAGTAAATACTTCATCTCCTCGAGTGGGGATTGAACCCACAACCAGTCGGTTTTACAGTCACACTTTGTGCCACTGCGCCACGACTGGCCTCAATTTAATAACTTTGTTTTAATTTAATTTTACCTAATAGCAAGATTCACATTATGTTAAAAAAATATAAATGATTAAACAACTATTATACAATATATGCATGCGAAGAATAAATATCAAACATCTCTCTAAAATATTTCAAGAGTAAAGCATCGTAACTACTATGTTCTCGAAGCACTTTAGACTGCGCTGTACGATAGCGACACTATTTCCTTCTTATGTACTCAAACTGACTACAAACAGAAGTCAGTCTCGGCAGTCTCAGTCTCAGCTCTCACACTGTTTAGTATTTTGTATTTAAAATGATATATAGCCTATGTTAATGCGCCTGTTATAACGCAAGCGGCTGATATGAAACAGATTTCAACCAAAAAATTGTATTAAGAGTTATATTTGCAAGAATGGTTGTTTACAGTTTGGTCGTTAAATATTATTTTTGGACTATCTAAATACTATTGGAAAAGTTATCTTGTTAATTGCAAAACTGTCAAATAAATAGATAATTGTATTCTAAAATAAATTTATCAATCGGTTAAGAAGTCATTAATTAAATGGCGTTAAAATTAAGCCTTTACTTATTTCGTAAATTGTTAAAATCGTCATTGTTGATACTTGTCGTCATTATTATAGTAGACAACTTAAAATTTTCCGCAAATGTTCAAAAATACGTTTTTGTTTTGCGTAATATAAAATGTACTACAAAAGTAAAACTTACTAAAATGTATACATATAAAGGACTTGTTTGATTGCAACTCATCAAGAATAATATTTATAAGTAAACCAGTAATATAAAAAATTAATAGACATTAAAATCGCTCATTTAGCGCAACAGCTACGTATATTTGCAATTTTAGAAACATTGCAGGAGACGCAATGGCAAAGCAAAATTTGTAAATAGTCTTTTCTTCCGCATTCACTAATAACATTTTTTTTACTATTTTTAAAGTGTTATTCTACACGTAGGGTAGGCAAATACTTATTAAGAAAACGTTTTATACGTTTTCTTAACGTTTTAATTTGAACGTAACGGGATTTGAACCCGCGTCTCTTTGAAAACCTTTTTTTGTCAAAATGGTGCAATTACTTAATTTTTGCATGTTTAATAGCAGGTTTTTCCGAATGTAACTTTTTAAATAAAAAAGTCATTTTTGTTTTTATGAGTTGTCAAAAGGCATAGGTCATAGGTCAATCAATACAGATTTTCTGGATGCAGCAACGCCTACACTAACCAGAAGTACCTAAATAGATGAGCAGACACCTCAGATATAGTATGTTGCATAAATGTCAAAGTTCATAGTGGTGCCTCTTAAAAAAAGTAGCTTTAATTATTTTAGTAACATTTTTATTTTAATGCAACAGTATATTATTTTTATTAATGCTTTTACATGTATATTTATTGGCTTGGCGTTGAGTTCCGCTGCTTAACACTCAATGTCTCCAGAATTAGGCGGAAGTAAGTATACCATTTACATTTTTTTTTCAACTTCCCGCTTTATCCTCCATAAAGTTCACCCTAGGTTTGCTCTGTTTACCCTAATTAGATATAGCAACCTAGAACCTAATGTTAAGACACTATTCTTCGCCTTTTGCCCGAATTCGAGTCATCGCATGTTGTGTCAAAAATCATTCCCCCGAGTAGGGATGGAATCCACAAGCATCACAGTTTTACTATACGTTGTGTTACTTGGGCTACGATGGGCTTTTACGTTACTTTATTTTCTCAAACAAATGGAAGAAAACTATTTTAAAACTTTTTACAATTTAACTAGGTCAAATTTCGATAACATCTAAACTGACTATCAGATAAAACGCCAAATTCTTAATAAATCAGAAATATTATTAGACATATTAGTAATATAACAAATAAGACAACAAAATATCCATATTCCTCTACATTTAAAAAGTTATTTAAAAAAATATACGTATGACTGTTGCCTACTAATAAACTGAGAATACGGCACTTGTATAAAGATGTCTATATACAGTAGTTGGTAGGTACTGCTATATTAGTACAAGCGCTGTCTAGGTTCTTTGAACGTTGGAGATAATTCATCAGTCTGCAGAGTATCCAGACATTTAAGCTTTAATTGCCATTTGAAACTAACTTATATTACCTGACAATTTAAATTTTGTTCTGACAGTGCAAATTATTATAATGTTGATTTATGTAGATCTTTTTCATATTTGTGTTTTTTTATTTTTGTATTATAATAAGTCTGTTCGTTATACTTCCGCTTTTCAGAGCAGAGAGAAGTAAATACACTCACTTCTCTTTTTTTTTGGGTCAAACATGACCCATAGATTTTAAATAATTATTTAAAATCTAACATTATATTTATTTATTTAGATTCACCGGTAGTAAATCAAATAAATAAATCAGCTTCACGCTGTATCCCACACACAGCAGGGTAGGTAGAGGGAACCTAGTGCTAAGACACTCCGTTCCCCACTTTCTGCCGAATTCTGGAGGCATTGCGTGTTGACTGGCAGAACTCAACGTCGCGCTTAGCCTCGACACCAGAGTGAAGAAATTGAGATATAAATTTAAGTAAATATTTCATCTCCTCGAGTGGGGATCGAACCCACAACCAGTCGGTTTTACAGTCACACCTCGTGCCGCTGCGACTGGCCTCTTAAATTAAATCCATACCTATATTATAAATTCGAAAGTAACTCTGTCTGTCTGTCTGTCTGTCTGTCTGTCTGTCTGTCTTTTACGCAATCAGGGCCAAACCGCTAATTCAATTGTAATAAAATACTCATACAGAGATACTTGAGGGTCTTCGGATGAACATAGGTTACTTTTTTTTCTCATATTTGTAATATTGTCGATATATACTAATATATTAAAATATTTATTAATTTGACAGGCAATTTACTCCGCCATGTTAATAACAACCGACCGTTGCTAAGCAACGGTTTGCAAAGTTTATGTGTTGTTATAAGCAAATGTCACCCAAAATGAGCTTGCTTAACGCATACATGGCGTGCGCCGATTCAACCTTATGAGATACATAAAAACAATGTATAACAAAAATATTGTCCTTTAAATAGTGTTTAAAAAAGTCCGCGATACACATACTATGTTTATCTCTGAAGCTTGAGCAAAGTAACACAGTAACAACAAGTAACCATTTTAATTAATTTACTTTATATTTATCGGGTTTTTGTTGTAAGTATTTTCTATAATTTGATATTGATCCTTATGAAAATGAATATAATAGTCACTTTTAGCATTTCATCTAGATTGAAATTATAGTTCACTGTATAACATTCTAATAAATAATTGAGGAGATGTCACTGATTCGAAATGACCTAGACTTCGGGCGGCATAGTATGACCGACGCGAACAGGTAGATGACTTTGACGGTTTTGTAAATTTTGATACATTTTCGAACTACTGATAATTTTTATGTAATTATTTGCTGTTTATAATTAATTTCTACTTTTCTTTGGTTCTTCGCTTATTCGAGTAGTAGATTAGTTAGATTTTCATTAATTTCTTGGTGTGGTGTAAGTTGCGGCTCTGCGAGGCATCGGCATAATATTATTTAAGTATTAAGGAGAGAATTGTTGGTAATTTTATCTCGGTTGGATGGTTATCTATACCGTTGTTATACACTTAATAAATTGTGGTTTTAGTTTTTTGGGATTTTATTTGATATTGCTCGCAAAACTTATCATATTTAACGTAGAAAGGACTTTAGTTATTTCATATAGTATCTATGTACGCGCGCAAGGAAAACGAGTAAAAAGATTTTTCCCGGGTAAATCAGTAAAATCGATCACTGAAAGTCCAATAAAAATTAGTTCAGTTATTCTGAATATTAGCTCGGGGAAATAGAAAGACAGACAGAGACAAAATTATTAATAATGTAGCTGGTTTTGTTTAGTTTTTTTATTAATATTTTACTATGGTTACGTCTACTTATATTTTTTTCATTTAAAAAAGTTAGATATTTTCAAAAACAATTTCCTAAATATATCTATAAGCATTCGTAAAGCTTAAACGGGCGAAGCCGCGTCCGGGTCCGCTAGTCCAATATAAATTTTATTAATTCTATATAGCTATTCTATATCACTAAAAGAGTAATTGTAAAATATCTAATATTTTCATACAATATAACAAGCTAGTATGTATATATAAAACAATTAAGGATCAATTGTCGTCTTCCAATATAGAGCCATCAATTGCCTCCTCAATTCCCATACGTTCTCAGCACGCGCCCATTGTGACAGCAATAACTGCGATGAAAATTAAACATCCCTTACGTTATCATGATTAGAACAACGGCGTGTAAGTGCTTCCCAAACGCCGCAAAAGAACAATGCACACACTCGTCGCCCTTCATTCTTAAACAACAAATCTTCCCCACTAGCGACTGTAGTTTGCTCATTTGGAAGAAAAGAAAGCGAACCCTCGTCAACGCGGAGGCCTCACTCTTTTGTGTAAACCGCGTTTGTTCCTGCTGGCCATTTCACTAATTGCGACCACCTTCTTTTGTCTGTGCACAAATTAGACGTAAATGTTCGGAATTTCAATAAATTTATAATGAAAATTCATCAGGCTTAGCGATTAAGTGGTGATGTGAAACGCTGACGATCTCGATTTTTTCTTATTTGAAATCGAATTTTAATTTTACATCATCTACATTAATCTTTGAACCATCTTTTGTATTTAACTGACGAATACGTAAAGGCGGAAAATTAAATAATTGTTGTTAAAGTCCAAGTAAATAAATAACTCAGAAAATAAAAATTAAATAAACATTAACTTCAAAAAAAGATAAAAGTTACTTTACATCCCTTCAAAAGGTCTCCTTTAAACAAATAGAAGCAGACAGGTCGTCGAACCCATAGTTTAGCAATTTAGCAGACGTAACTTTTCTGATACATGTTTACACAGAATACATATAACAGAGCCGGTTGAAATGTTTACTAACTTGCTGGTGCTCGTCGCGCATTGCCGATTTCAATTTCCATTTCCCATACAAAAGACTTATAAATACACAGTATTTAAGCATCATACACTTGAACTTTGATCAAAATATTCCAATATCGAAGAGTACTCACTTTACAAATGGAAAAAATATCTTACGAGATGTAAAGCGACGAGACTGCTTCGCGAATATATTGAATTTTGTTGATGTTTAAATGTCACAAATGTTAGCTAGGAAGCTCATAGCAATTTCGCTGTATTAGTATTTGCTTCAGTAGTCGGAAATACTAAAATGAATCCAGTTTTATTACAGTTATAAGCAGAAAATCTAGGAAGTATTTTTAATATTGTACAGTTTGCTTATTTAAAATGTTTAACATTTATGTGTATATTTTTATAGCTTTACGCTGTATCCTGCATATAGGTGGGTAGGCAAAGGGAACCTAGTGCTAAGACATTCCGTTTCCCACTTACTGCCAAGCCTTAGATTTTTCAAGGAATTGCGTGTTGAGTGACGGAACTCAACGCCGCCATTTAACATTCATAGACATTACATAGATACACATAATACATAACTCACTTATAGAAAATCTAAATCGATGTGAACCCGAAAGTTTTTGTTACCGCTAATTACCTTCCAAGTAATGAAGTGAAAATCATAAAACGTTTAGTTTTGTCTGAATAAGCACTTTGTTATCAGATGAGCAATTAGGACATTATTTTTTTCAGTTTCACGCATTATCCCGCATGTAGCACGGTGAGCAGGACACTGTCCGCTAATTTCTGAAGGCATTGCGTGTTGAGTGGCGGAACTCATCGCCGTGCGCTTGCTTCGACACCAAAGTGGAGAAAATAAAATTATCAATTTCTTCGAGTGAGAGTCAAACCCACAACCTAAAGCGTTTGCACTTTTGCCTCTGCACCACTTCTGGCTTCAACAATAATATTACATTCATATAAACATATAAGTCCTCTAGTGGTAATATAAGTTCTTACTACGTAAGTAATAAAGACCTGAGTAACCTGACAAGTAACTGAATCTGAAAATATATTTATAATAATATTACTATTATTATATTTATAATATAAAAAAATAATAGACCACAACATAGATATTTAAATAACACTAAAAAATATTCTGTATAAAAACACAATATCTCCGTACCAGCAACAAACATAATAATATATGCACGCCGTCTCCTACTATCTCGTTAATGCTCAATATTTACTGCACACTTCGCTTCGACAACGTTTATCAACAACAAAAACGATAGAAGGAATATTTTTACAGGCTGTGAATACAGACGCATTGGATGTGAAGTTTGCAGCCTCCCCGGGGCGACCCGCCTTCCCCTCGCGCCGATATTTGTGGAAATATCTCGCGAACTTTTAAAGAGGACGGAATCTTCGAGAACTCACAAATATATTCAAGAGGACCTATTATACCATTTTAATTTTGCTCAATGCAGATCCAGACATTTTCATTTCCTTCAATATTTAAATTCGATCTTTAATAATTTAATTCTTTGATGCCAACAAATACGGCTACACGAAATATGCATCGTTATAGACCAAATGGCTGTAAAATCGTATTATACATTAGAAAATCCTAATCTCAATTTACTACACATGTGAATTTATTTATCGCTCGTAAATCCTATTTCAGTTGTAAAAGTAAAAGGCAGTAAGTATAGTTTTAAATAAAACTGAGTGCACGAAGTTGTAGAGCGGATTTGCCGGAAGCGGACGCGTCGACAGCGGCCGTCGTTTCAGGATCGTTCCACGGTTTCATTCATCCCCCAGTTAGGCTCTTTTGTAAGTGAGGGCTGTTTTACGCGGAAACTTTACACTAGAAACCATCCTCCTACCGGTAGCGCCCTCCCGCTCGCTCGTGCGGAACTAATATTCGATAGACAGAAACGAACGAACAAAATCAATACTGTCTGGAGCCCGCCCACCGGCAACTGCGCTTCCTCACTGTAAATTCGATAAAATAAAACTGGGTAAAAATCATTAAAACTGTATATTGGTGTTAGAAAACGCACCACAGACGATAGATCACATACATACCTTCATCGATAAAAGCAGTAGATGTACCTTTCGTAGGACGGTGGGCTACCACATGTTTTGCACGTGGTTAGATCACGTTACAATGTTTACCTGCGAACGCTAACGGTCAGGTGAGATCCGCCGCTACTCTTCTCACAAACTACGTACAGCCCCGGTGGTTGACCCCCAAAGATAGGCGCTTCGGGATTTTTCATCGGCGTGCTACTTGACTTGCAAAGTTTCACAAATTGTTTATTGGTATACTATAATGTTAGTGTAATTTTATCCCGGACCATGCGATATTCAGCGAGCGTGGGCGGAGGAGCTCGCGGCTACGGTTTGCATTTTTATCAACTATCGACGACAAGGAGCAACATTTTATTTTTCCTGCCATAAATATTGAACTGTGGACGAACACACGGTAAAATAAGGTACTATATTTTCATGCAAACTTATATGAAACTATGCATAGTAAGTAGGGACAAACATCTCAATATGATACAAATCTAACGCATCTCGTTTGTCGGAAGGGCGGGTAGTTTAAAATTTAAATGACAAGAAGCCAATTTAAGTATAAGATCATAAAGACAAAAAAATAGAATACATAAAAATAGGTTTTATAGTCACACCTCGTGCCGCTGCGCCACGACTGGCCTCAAAAATATCAATTATCAGCATAAAAATCTATTTAAAATAAAAATCTAAAACACTGAATATAAGAAAGATTAATAACTAGGCACTTTTTACTCGATTTTCGATACATTATTAAGTTAGATGGTGGAACTGAAGAAAAAGCAGAGTCGTTTTTTTTTAAATATAAAAATCTTGTCACATTAAAGTCAAATCACATTTCATTCTTTCTATTATACGCCAAGTGAATTTTTCACACGCAAAAAACAAATATTTCACCAAAACATGTGAAGTTAAATTAAGAAAACGTACATAATAAAGCGTTCTTAAGGTACAGCTAAAATAGAAGAATTATACATACGAGTAGGTAAGTATATTAAATATTCTTATTGAAAAACATTTGCATCAAATGTCAATAGAACACTATTAATGCAATGTTTTCTTGTCTTTTCTTTTTTCAGCTTCACGGTGTATCCCATATATAGCAGAAGATAGAAGGAATCCAGCGTTAAGACACGCCATTTCCTAATTTCGCAGTCGCAGAATTAATCGCCACGCTTTGCCTCAACACCAGAACGAAGATATGAAAATGTTAAAACGTTTAATTTACACGAGTGGGACTTGAACCTAGAACCTGTCATGGGTACTACACTCTTGTGCCAAGACTTAATATTCTTACAGAACATTATATTTATTTGTATTTATAGGTATGCAAGTGAGCTTCGCCTCATTTTCGCGAAGTTCGCCATATGTGCTCCGAATATGAAATACTACTTCCCCTTCTTTTAGATGGGCGCCATGATAGCATTCTGTCATTTTATTAAGATCTATTAGATCTCCACGTTCTGACATTTAGAACTACTGAAGTAATAAATAAAATAATCAACTTCACGCTGTATCCCGCAAACGGCAGGGTAGGCAGAGGAAACCTAGTGTTAAGATAATTATGATTTTTAATGTTATGGAACTAGGTATAGAAATTTTAGAATCATACACTGTAATAAATATATCAATTCTAATATATTTCAATATTTATAGGGTCGGTTTGTCGAATCGGTGGGATTACTCATAAATGAATCTTAATGATATAATTTTAACAGTTTATTTAATAAAGTCGGATAAATCGATTTAACCATAATAAAAAAAAAGAAAATTCATATTAATTTAAACGGCAACACTGTATCTATTGATCACATTGATGGTGCTTGATTATTTTGTTAACCCTAACAAAGTTAAAAGTTTTACAAACTATATAAAATTTTGCCTAAGAATAAGAAATTAATTTATTAGTCTTAAGAATGTTGACAGTTTTATAAAAGACAGATTAATAAAAGCAAAGTTACCACAATTTCTGAAATTCCACATACGATCTGGCGAGTGAGTAGATAAATTTACTAAATATTTATCATATTATACGCATTGCAGCACCGCATTTAAAATGATTTGTTAGGCTTGAGTGGTACTTACAATATTTAAGAGGAACGCAACCAGAAAGCAAACTACTTGCTTCGTTAAAGATCGCTATACACAATAATATATACACTAGCATGTACGCTGAATAGAAAAAAGCCCAGCGTTGAGTTCCGCCAATCAACACAATGCCTCGAAAAATTCAGCGGAAGGTAGCGAACGGAGTGTCTTAACAATAGGTTCCCTCTGTCTACCCTGCCTGCTGATTTATTTGATTTTATGTACACTAAAATTAATGAAATTTTACAACACCTTTACAATGAGTCCGTCACGTTCCGCATCCTAATGATAAAGGCAACGTTCATTAACGGAAGATTAAATAGATTTCCTGAACGTGTCTTATACAAGATTTTTTGTTTATTTTATTTTTATTTGAATGCATTAGTAAAACAAGGTATTTTCATGCTTATTTTTGAAGATCTAGAAAAAAATTAAAAGTGAACAAAGAATATGTATACCAACTGACATTAATGTTCTATATTTTAACTGTATTATACAAATAAAATACGCAAAAAATTATATTAAAAAATGTAAAACACAACATCAACATCATAAAACATCCAAACATATATGAAATATGTATTTCAACAAACATCTAAAAATAGATTCCTTATGAAGGCGAATGTCGTCATATAATATTATTAATATGTAAATATTATGCGCATTTCATCATAATCAATAGACTAATGTGTTATAACAATTAAAATTAGCAACTAGTGACGTCCACCATTAATTATTTAGTTGGTACATCCTTAGCGACGTGCAATAAATGGGACACGCTTATATCCCTTATATTCATAGGACAGAGTGGGCGCGTGATCGGAATAAGTAAGCGGCTTCGCCAGCTATCTTCTCTACATAAAGATTTATACCCATCTGTAACTGAGAGGCGACGCGACAGTTTTTCCCAATTATAAAATGTAAGAGCCTCATTTGTTAACGTCTCGTCAAAGGAATCACGATCGCTCGTTGATGGTACTGTTGTTTTAGAGTTTAGAGGAAACTTTTAAATTTATGAATAAAAAGAAACTTTTAAATAATGAATTATTACTTGTCAATATTTTCATTTCTTCACTTTGACACCAAAGTTGCCTGCTATATGCGGGATACAGCGTAAAACTGATTTCAATGCTTTGGCCTTTCGATTTTTTAAGTTTTTTTCGTTCACAGATAAGCTAAAGATTTGAGATTTATGACTTAAACTATTCTAATTGTCATCAAACACACTGTAAATGCGTGACGCGAACAATAAGTGCATATTTTTCAACACAAGACTATTTTATAGTGGGTAATAAAACTAAACTGACAGAGAAAGCCATTTAAACGATAACTACTCCTGAAACGACCAATGCTGATCGTAGCGAAACTTATTGTAATATCAAAACACATTTTGTGAAATTTTCATCTTGTTTTTTCCATACTTAGGGCGGGCACATACGTTGCCAAAGTATGGAGTCTATTGGAATACTTGGCAATGTAAATAATAAACCTACTTAAATGTTATTCTGCCAACAATAGCTTTACTTACCTAATCTATGGAGTTTTAAAAATATAAAAAAATATATTTTGATACGTGAGAAATATATAACTAAAGTACATACAGAAGTGTTATTTTGAAAGTTATTGCAATTATAAAAAATTAATAAACGGTTGAGGCCAGTCAACCGCTTGTTTATTTTTTGCCAGCCAGTGTGACTGTAAACGAGACAGGTTGTGAATTCGATGCGCACTCGGAAAATTAATTCATTAATTCCATTTCTTCACTCAAGGCAAAGCGCGGCGTTGAGTTCCGCCACTTTATACAATATATCTCCAAAATTCGACGGGAAAAGCAGACCAAAGTGTCTTAAAACTAGGAACCTTCCCTTTGCCTACCCTGCTACATACAGTATATAACGTGAACCTTTTCATAACTGCGACAATATTGTATTTCGTCAATAACCCCCCTAATTTTATTTACTTGTATTTTTGTTTTTGTACGGGACAAAAGCTGAAACCTCCACAAACTAAGGTATACTAAAATGTTTTTAAGTGCTGCATTAACGTGTAGTGAGCGTTGTAATTGCGCCCATCTGATGTTACTGCAAATATTGTTTCACTTGTATACCTACTATTTTTTTTTTGTTGAGAGCAATTGTAGATTTTAATATTTTAAGTATACCAAATACAAATTAACAATGCTAGGAAACGCTATTTTATATTTTTAAGTTTTTAAAACTTTATATTTTGGAGAAACAAAATTAAATGATATAAAAATATTATTTTACTATATAGAGAGTAATGCGTTTATAATAAAGAACTTAAGGCTTTATTATTAATTTATTTTTTTTCCTTTTAGCTTCAAGCTGTATCCCGCACATAGTGGAATAGTCAGTGAAAAACCTAGTGTTAAGACTTCTCCGTTCCCTACTTTCCGCAAAATTCTTGAAGCATTGCGTGTAGAGTAACGGATTTCAACGCCGTGTTTTGACTGCATATCAGAGCAAGGAAATGGAACTTACAACCTGTCGCGTATACAGTCAAATAACATTTCTATTCGTAACCAATACAAAAGTTTACGATTTCTACTGCAAGCAATAAGTTACGTAGAAATAAAAATTAAAACATAAACAAGATTTCTTTTCATACAAAAAAACGTCGAATGAAAACCTTGTCCCAGATGGTAAGCGGCAAATAGCAAATATAGGCGGGCGTAAGTTGGAGCTAATAACTTTCTTGCAAAGTTCTGGCTGCACCACATACATATACCTACTAAACTTAATGCCGAAAATTAAACAAGGCCTGTACTTACTATAATAAAATATTGTATATTATACTTTTTATCTGGATGTTTGTATGAAGATTGTGGTGGAGCAGGGGCACCGACAGTTATGGGTTCGATTCCCACTTGGGGGATGAAATATTTAATATTTTAATGTCTTCGCTCTGGTAACAAAGTCAAGCGCGATCTTGAGTGCCGCCATTTAGCACGCAACACCACAGGAATTTGATGGAAAGTGGGGAACGGAAGTGTTTTAATGGGAACAGATGATTTCAGGTACACTCATTTCCATTCCCTCAAAAAAATATTTTTTGCTTTTTATCAGTTTTACTTGATCTTGAATCAATGTATTAATTGGATAACATTTTAATATAAAGAGTTAAGAAATGACTCTGAAATGAGTGACAATAAAAAAATAGTTGAAAGGACATAAGAAAGACATGCATACTATAAGTAATATTCAATTTAATATAAACAAAAAGAAACATTGTTTAATCCAAAAAAATCTGTATAACAGCTAAAGATACGAGCTCTTGTATACCACTATGGTACTTAATTCCAAATAGATTTACCACCCCCACTTTGCCAAAATTTTTAAGACAAAATTTAGTGTGAAATAAAAACTTCGTCCCAGATGGCCCTCCAGTAGCGTGGTAGGCGGGAGTAACTCGGAAACTTAGCCGTCAACCGCTGGTAACTTTCTTATAAACTACTTCAGGGCAAACACATCCAACAACTACATACGCTTTGGAAGTGTAAATTACACATTGTATATTGAAAACGCATTTAAATAAAATTAGTATTCTCTAACTAAACAATAGAATAACATACTTAAAGAGAATAAATATATTTATTGATAAAATGTTAAATTTAACTCGCCAACGAAAGGAAATAAAGAATAAAGATTTGTTTACATTTTTAATGTATTTAAAGTATGAATCCAAACTTAAGAAAGAAAAGTACTTATTTAGAAAACATATAAAAATCAGCATTCAACGTTCAAATTTTTATACGTTTTCTAAATAAGTAATTGCTAATACTTTTTTCGGGTACCTACTTAATAATAACACGATTTTAAACTTATGTTGTAATATCCTGTGCGTGTAATTCAACTTATTAAAAAAAATGCTAAAAATCACCTCTTTTAATAGTATAATAAATATTTTTTTTCCTCATCCAATTTTTTTCATCATACATGACACACAATGCATATTGCTCTAGCATACTTTAATAAATGAAGATTTCCTTAGAAAATAAAAATAAGTTAAAATATTATTAAAATTTAACTTTGAAGACTGCTTATTATGTAATGGTTAGGCAAGTTGTTATATAGGCTTCTGATTGTTCCAGAACTTTCTCTGCATCCGTCTAGCACAAGACAATCATGTTTACCCATCTTATATTTTACCTGAATAAACGTTGCTTAACTGTATATAGTTGATGATATTCCTCCTAGGTTCCTTATAAATGATACTTTTTTGATATTTAGTACTGGCTGATTTAATAACGGGAACTTTTTTTAATATGGTTTGAAATTATATATTTGAAGACCAGAAGACCAGATGTGGGTTCTATTCCTACTCAAGCTAATGATTTCATTTAATATTTTCATTTCCCCGCTCTGGTCACGAGACAAAGCGCGGCGTTTTCCGCCATTTAACACGTAATGCTTCCAGAATTCGATGGAGAGTGGAGAACGAAAGTGTTTTGGGCAATACTTTCGTCCTAAAATGCGAATGGAGTGTCTTACCACATCGTCCCCAGGTTCCCTCTGTCTACCTTGCGACGTGCGAGATACAGAGTAAAGCTAAAAAAATATGTTTATGGTTGATGTATGAATGTTAATAGTTTAATTTCAAAGCGTATATATATGGAAAACCTTTCAGATTTAAATATTTAACTTATACACCTATCTTAAGAGTTCATTGAAGCGTATTTATATATAATTAGCGCAACGAGTGCTCCGTGTAGGCGGGTAGCATGAGATAATTAGTAGGATACAACACAACATTTTCATTTGAAACCTATGCACATTGCACAATGTAAAAACAGTACGACAGTACGCTGTAGCCTTAATATCCGCTGTTTCAGACTCGTAACCGGCTAACAATATTGCATTGCGTACGCCACGCGCTAGTTTCGTACTTATCGCGAAAGTTTCAGCCGCCGGGGGGGGCTGCCGGGGGCCGGGGGGGCCGGGGGGCGGGCGTGGGGGCCCGTTGCAGTATCGATCGCGTCTGCTGCACGTTGCAACGCTGTCTTCCGCAGATCAGTCCTTATCGTCTGCCGGAACGAGCCTTAGCCAGTGTGGAGTACTAAAAAGGCTTTACGAGAAATTCCACACAGGAACTGCACACGCACGCCGAATGCAGACGCCAGTATTGAGGCGTGCGCTCACGCTTCACGGACCTAAGCTTGTTTGGAGAAAACGCTATCTCGACTTCTCCTTCCGAAGCAGTTGGGGCGAAATAAATTTTTAAATTTAAACTGAAAATCTTCTTAGTGTAAAATATAGAACCTAATTTATGTCTAAGAGCACTAATGATATTAAAAGGAAGGCGGCGGTGGCCTAGGTAACGCACTACACTTCGCTTCGCCTCGCCACTAACTATAAAATTTATAACGAAAACCCCGAGACGAAAGTTGCCAACGTTGAAAATATTGTAAGCTGCACTCGTTTCAGGCAAATTAAATGAAAAACGAAGTTTTACCGCTGCCCGACAAAGTTGGCCACTCAAGTTTTAGCCGGTGGATGGCCGTGCATACAGACTGCGGTCCTCTTGTATGCTTAGCCATATCATGTATTATTATTTATTACCATGTACATAGTCCACGTAGGCGTGCCAGATACCGTCCTTAGGCTTTAATGTCCACAGAACTAAGCAGAGAAATTTAATAAAAAAGATGTTAGAATTTTGAGAGATTAAGCTTTAAAACAAGAACATGTTATGTCATGACAGCAATTAAAAACTTCTTAAAATAACCTAATTTAATTTAGAAAATGTTAAATATTTTATATTCTACAAACTTGACTGGTATACCATATAAAAGAACCAAAAAAGGGTTCCGTCGTTAAATAAACACGGCCAATTTGAAAGTGTACTGGTGTCCAGCTGAGAGGATTGCAAATTTTCCTACCAGAAACCGCCCGCCATTGAGTACACCTCAACATAAATATCACGATAAAGTAACGTCGCTACTGCGACTCTACCGTCCCGCCTAATTAACAAACTTTTAGATAAATTAAACTGAGGACTGAATGAATCTTTTCGTTCCTTTGAAATTCGATAAATTTTAATGTAGATCCTATATAACTATTTAAAATTAAATACAAATTATAAATTCAGATTCAGAGGCCAGTCGTGGCGCAGCAGCACAAAGTATGACTGTAAAATCGAATGGTTGTGGGTTTGATCCCCACTCGAGGAGATGAAATATTTATCTAAATTTATATTTCCATTTCTTCGCTCAGGTGTCAGGCAAAGCGCGGCGTTGAGTTCTGTCACTGAACACGCAATACCTCCAGAATTCGGCAGAAAGTGGGGAATGGAGTGTCTTAACACTAGATTCCTTCTGCCTGCCCTGCTGTGTGCGGGATACAGCGTGAAGCTGTTTTTTTTTTGATTATGCATTCATTTTATATAGAGTTGATAACATTTTATTTTAGTAAACAACGGTTTTAATAAAGAAACTTCAGTAATGTACAATTTTTTTTGCTTGTACTTTGAAAATTTATGATTTTAATATTCCATATCTGTATATATTGATAAATTGAAATAGAACACGCCAATAAACTTTTAATACATCAAAATTCTGGAGAATGGCAAGAGATGCAAAGGCGATATTCCTTTGCTTAAAATTCGTTTTAGCTTTTAACCTTGCAACTACCTCACTGCTATGTGTGGTTCACATTAAGTGCAAATTAAATATTATATGTTATTTCTTCATATAGGTATAAGCGGGACGAATAAATGAGCAGGCTATTATTTCGATACATTATATACCAGTTTCACTTACTATATATTCTATATTTTTTTTCAGCTTCGCTTGCATCCTACATGCAAAAAGGTAGGCAGAGAGAACCCAGTGTTAAGACACTCCGCTCCCCACTATATTCTGTAGGTATTGCGTGTTGAGTGGTGGAGCACAACGCCACACTTTTTTTGACTCTAGACTCTAGAGCGAACAGCGGAACCGACACTTGGTACAATGAAATCGCTAAAACGCAGGCTCTTTTTTAGTTTTCTATACCTTTAGAAACTTGAGTGTGACATAATTACAATATTTTTTTTTAATATTTCAATAATTTTAATGTTTTGAGGCCAGTCGTGCGCAGGGGCACAAGGTGTGACTGTAAAACCGACTGGTTGTGGGTTCGCTCCCCACTCGAGGAGATGAAATATTTACTTAAATTTATATTTCCATTTCTTCGCTCTGGTGTGGAGGACAAGTGCGACGTTGAGTTCTGCTACTCAACACGCAATGTCTCGAGAATTCGGCAGAAAGTGGGGAACGGAGTGTCTTAACACACTAGGTTCCCTCTGCCTACCTTGCAATGTGCTGGATACAGCGTGAAACTGATTTATTTTTATTTTTTTATTTATTTTAAATTTCTCACTAACCAAAACCTCTAATGTGAACTCAGCTTTAAGATCTATTCCGCCCGCTGCAGGTACAGCTAGGATTTTCACGTTCTGAAAAATTTATTTCTGTCTTCGTTGTTCTGTTGTCTTAGAAAAGAATCTTATTATGTACGTTGTCGAGTATAGCTTGTCGTTTGGTGTTCATGCTTATAAGATTTTATTTCATCTTCTTGTCGTATACATTTTTTTTTCAATTTTGAAATGTTAAGCATTGATGTTTATAGTCAGCTTAAAATATATTTTTGAATTAGAAGAAAGACTTAATTTTATATACTATATATATTTATTAAGAAAAAATATATTATATGGTTTTTTACACGATTTCACAATATTTTATAAAATAAAACGTTGTCAAAATACTATTTTTTTAATAATAATAATGGCTGCTTTGATATATTAATTGCTGAAGTCCCAAAATATAAATGTAAAAAAGAACCTAACATTTAAGCATGGCCTCCCAAAATTCATCTCTCATCATCCCTTCTCTCCAAAGTAGCTGAAGAAGTAACAGAACAGTCGTTAAAGAACCTCAGCCAGCAAGAGCAGTTTGCGTTGTTTGCGCCATCCACACGTTGTTTCCAAAAATTATAGTTTCAGTGAGTCAAATCGATACAGAGCGGCAATATAGAGGGCGACGGAACAGCTTGGAAGTACGCCAGGCACTCGATCTCTGCACGTTCGCCCACTTCACCACTGCGGTTCTCTATACGCACTCCGTTGTGGCCTGGCCGTAGACTCTACCACATGTTGCTGATTATATTGTGTTGTGTGTATGAGACTGGTTCACAGGCGTTTATAATTGTTTTTAAATTAACATACATGCATATTTAAATTGCCATACATAAATCATCATATTTAAATTTTATTAAATATTCTATAAATATTAAATGTTGAGTAAATTTTTGTTTTGAGTATATCATTCGTTTTTATAATCGTATACGTATATATATTTTTAGCTTCCCAATGTATCCCGCATATAGGAGGGTAAGCAGAAACAATATTGGAACTTAATGTTAAGACACTCCGTTCTCATTAAGACGTTCCCCACTTTCCGGTGAATTCTGGCCGCTACGCCGCTCGTAGTTAAAGCTCAATGTTCTAATTTAACTAAAACCAACTTATTAGATAAATATATAAATTCTATAAAGATAATAAATAATTTATAATAGGAATATTGTTAAAATGAGGCCAGTCGTCGCCCTGCGCCGCACAACATAAGTTTATAACTGCAAACGACGGGGGGTTCGATCCCACTCTATGAAATAAAATATTTATTTAAATTTATATTTTTATTTTCTCGCTCTGGTTTCGAAGCAAAGCGCCTCATAGAGTTCCGCTCAACACGAATGCCACTAAACACAATGCTTACAGAATTCGGCGGAAAGTGGAAAACGTAGGGAGTGTCTTAACACTAGGTTCTCTCAGCCTACTCTGTTGTGTGGGAGATACAGCGTGCGTACATCAAATCTGATTTAATTTTAATACTATTAAAATATATAATTACTTAAATTATATGATATTCGTTCATGATTTTGATTCGTAGAAAGATATTTTATGATCCAACGTACAATATCTTAGTAATGATAGTAAAAAGGGACAAATTGTTTTATAGGCAGCCTCCTTCAACTGATCCCTACAAAGAAAATATATGAGAATTGAATCATAATTTAAAAAACGACAAATTTTAAACTGGTGGTAAACCAAGCGACAAGAAATGTGCAGTACGTTTTAAACGTCTTCTATCAAAAGTAAGTGATACTCGTACATATTATAAAAATCAAGTCACAGCATTAAGAAAATATTTTTAAACCACAAAGGAGTGTTCAGTTAAATGTTAACGATTCACAAAATACGATTGGATTTCAAGGGTGTCTGAAAAATATAAAAAAAAAACCCCCATAACCGGAATATTGCGTACAATTGAGGCACTGGCAACGTCCGCTACGATAGCTACGCTGGAGCTACGCCAGATTCAATAACATGATTAGGCATATCCAAAATATTTATCAATATCTCATTGCTTTGTCATGTTAATACCGCCGATATTTGTTAGTGTTATCGCTGTTATATTGTAATTATTTACTGTTTATGATTAAATTATTAATTAACTAGCGAGCTGTTGTCGGCTTCGCCCGCTTGAACTAATCGAACTTAGTCATTAATATAGTAATCTGCATTACTTTCGTTCTATAATAATAATAATAATATTTTCAAAAGTTTCAGTCAATTCAGTAAAACAGTTATTTTTAGCAATTTTGTAAAACAACAACTTTTTTTATTTATAAGCCAATTTAAATAAAACACCAAATGTTAAAGAAAAGCTTGGCATAATACAATAGTGAAAACTGTAATTAAATCAGTTCCGTTTCTGAAATTAACGTGGTCGAACGCAAATACTTGGCAAAAATTTGAAAAATCTATAATTTTTAAACTTTTTATTACACTATTACTAATAATAACATTTTTTCGTATATATCTTCCATGTATAGCATATTACAATTTCAAATATATAGATAAGTAGGTACTCATGTACACAAACATTCCGAATCTATCATATTTAGTGGAGGGCAGAAAGAACCTATTTCGAAGCCAGTTAATTAATTAATTAGTTAGATGTATGTATTTGACTTCAAGCAAAGCATTTTATATACACACTTATTTACAAACTTTTTTCACATTTATTATTATTTATTAGAGGGCAATCATGGTACAGGGGCACAAGCGTACGACAGGTTGTGGGTTCTATTCCTAATCGAGGAAATGAGATTTTGTATCATTTCCTCGCTATGAAATTATTAAAATCAAGGCGTTGTTCCACCACTAAATAAACAATGCTTTTTGAACTCGGCGAAAAATTGGAAACGGAAGTGACTTAATGAGAATGAAGTGTCTTAATACTAGGTTCCCAGGATCCCTCTACACTTCTTATCGCGGGAAACAGTGTGAAGCTAAATATAAATTTATATAGCACATATAAAATATTTATTCATTTAAACAAAACAAATAACAAGAGGTTCTTAAAAGAAGAAACTTGAGATAGAAATTGTATAAAGAACTATATTTCCACAGTTACTACACACTTCAAAAATTTAACTTACACGCTAAAAGGTAGCTCGTAGAAATATACTAAAATTTTATCGCGCAGAAAATAACAAAAGGTGAGCCACCAAGCACCGCGAGAACGGTGTCCCAATTTTATTTCTTTCAAGTGAAATCATCATTGTAAAATCGGTGAACGAGTGGATTTCCTCGTGTTAGAGAGCGCCGCTGGAGTCCCGCCAGATGGCTCTTGTGAGGAGCACCCTCCGTCGCTAATTGCTACCAGCTCTTGCGTAACCATCTTAATTATACAAATTATAAATTATGCCTAATTAAACAATTGTTTTGTTTGCCTTTGTGGGTCACTGTTATTAGATATACGAGTACTTGTACCCGCTACGTACGTTGCGATTTATTTTACAAGATGCAAGAATATAGATAACATATCTTAATAGATATTAGATAATTCTAAATATGCATAGACCTATATATAATTCAGATTTATTGTAAGTTTGTTCGTTCGTATTACATACTTGTTTAGTTTATGTTTTGTATTATTTGAAACGACATACCATACATTTATGTTATATTAAAGTTAATTAATAAAGAGGCCAGTCGTGGCGCAGCGGCACAAAGTGTGACTGTAAAATCGACTGGTTGTGGGTTCGATCCCCACTCGAGGAGATGAATATATTTATTATCAATATTTATTTACATATTATACTTAATAATATGTATTTAAATTTATATTTCAATTTCTTCGCTCTGGTGTCGAGGTTAAGCGCGGCGTTGAGTTCTGCCACTCAAAACGCAATGCCTCCAGAATTCGGCAGAAAGTGGGGAACGGACTGTCTTAACACTAGGTTCCCTCTGCCTACCCTGCTGTTTGCGGGATACAGCGTGAAGCTTATTTAATTTTAATTTATTTTTTTAATTTAAAGTTAATTAATATTCATGTAATTGGTTTAACAATTCGACCTTAACAGTGTCTGATCGTGTGGATTTTGCTTAACATATCCACCATCTATTAAACCAGTTCGCAGTAAATTTTCTAGCATTAATAAAAAAAATAGCGATGCAAATTGTGAACGTATATATATATGTATTTAATGGCCTAGATCTCACGTACAATAGTAAGATACACTTAAGAAACGTTCATTTCCGTTCGTTAAATTTCAAACGCTTAATTTTATATACGGAATTTCAATATGAATATAATATGATAATCTATCATATCTTACGACTATAGACTATAAATAGTGCTTATATCGGCTAGACAATAAGAAAAAACCTCCAAAAACTGACATACCATTACTCGATGACTAGACACAGCCAGTATGACTGTTGGCAAGAGTGATATAAACGCTGTGTATACGTTTCACTGCCTACGTTTCAGGCAATGTAGGCTCGGCCTAATATGAAGCTGTAGCATATAACTAAGCTATAAAATTGGACCTCCGCCAAAATACTATGTCTGGACGTAGTTACATTTGCACAAGGGACGCACTAATCTTTGGAAATCAACCCAGTAGTGCTTTAGAGCTTACTAATAACATTAAGGCATTTTGGTGTATTGGAATAGAACATTTATTTAATTACTTCGTACTTAACTATTATTAGAACAATCTTAAAGAATGAACATGGAAAAATGTTGTAAAAATATTTTAAAAACCAATAATTTATTGAAATGTCTGTAAGAGATGATGTTGCAACCTATATACGCCGTAAAATCGGTCCAGCTTATGCTTTATAAAAGCTTGAATATAATACTGCACGTATCGTTTTATTGGGTCCATGAAGGATGGAGGCCCACACCACTTCAGAAGCACACTTGACCGCAACAGATGGCTCCCCACCTAACCTAATATCTATGTCGTAAGTAATACAGCATATACGAATAGCTACAACTTCATTACATGCCCCATAAAGCTTCAACGTGAATAAAATTTTGTCTCTACAAAGATTAAAAAACTAAAGGAACCTAATAAATCTAAGCTATTGCCAAAAAACAGTATTATATATTAGAGTAATATTTCTCACCAACTCTTAATTTATTTTGAAATAGATCTCTTTAGTTAATTTTATTGCAATAAAACATTGACTCTGATCCATAAAACTTATAAAAGAGGACCTTTTATAAGTTTTATGGAAATACAGTTTCATAGTATATTTTTTTTATTAAATGTGTAAGAGCTAATTGCTTTTGAATCGTGCACCAGGCTGGCAGCCAGGGGAGTTTGAATAGACCCTCGCGAGAAGAAAAGCTCATTTTACAAAAATGTATTCCAGATTTGCAACATCATAAAATTATAATTAGAAATATCGAAGGGAAAATGAATAAATATTTAAAGGCTAGATAATATTCATTTATTCATATTACTAGTGCCGTAAAACAATAATTCTTTTGTATATTTTTTTTCAGCTTTACGCTCTACCTCGCTGGTAGGTTAAGCAGAGGGAGCCTAGTGTTAAGACACTCCGCTCCCCATTTTCCGCCTAATTCTGGAGGCATTACGTGTAAAGTGCGCGTTTCGCCACCACGACACGTCACCAGAGCGAAGAGCGAAATGAAATTATTGAATATTTCATTTCCTCGAGTGGGAATCGAACCCACAATTTCTCGCATTTACAGTCACACGGTTGTGGCCCTGGCCACGCCACGACTGCCACCAACTGATACTTAACTCTTAACAATGAAATTAAAAATGTCAAGAGTAGTTGGTACATTTCTCAAATAAAAAAAAGTCGTACCAATAAAATTACTCTCTTACCCCAGTTATAGATGATGATAGTCGATTATAACGACGAAGGTATTCCATTGCCCTTTCGGCATAGCTGAATACAAACGAGATGAAAATGAGGGCATATCTTCACACGTTGCTTCCCGCCACGAATCGTGAACGTTCCGTTGCACGCAGCTGGCGGCGGTGCAAGCATTTCCGAACGCATCGCCGTTCAATATCCGCGAGGATTGTTTGTAGATGCCACCCCCCAGAACACCCCCCCCCCCTCCCCCTCCCTCCCTGCCGTCCTTTAATGGAGCCTAGCGGAGTGTCTAGTTTAGAAATAGCCTGCCTGTATTATATAGGATCGCTCCTGCAGCTGTTTTTCAATATTCCATTATTTTTTTATCCGTAATATTCTTTTTTTATTTATAAGAAAACTTTATAATGGTACGGCTAGCATGCTTTCAATTTTCTAATAACATGTTTTGTCTTGTGATAAATCTTCATAGGCACAATGTTACGATCGATGAGGCCTATAAATAAAATATAAATAACGATATTACTAGTTTCTCAGTCTTAAGTCTGCCAAAAAATTATAAAAGGTCTTTTCAATATTAAATAATTGACGTTCCACGATATTTTTTTTTCTTTTTGAGTGGCAAAAATATGAATAACACCTTAATTTTAACCTTAAAAACATAATCTATACTTACAAGTACACGTGAGGTCGTCGTGGCGCAGAAGCAACAAGCGTGTGTTTGTAACGAGACGGTTATAAGTTCGATTCCCACACGAAACATTTAATATTGTTATTTCTTTTAAAGCAAAGCGTGGCGTTTAATTTCGCAAAACGCAAAGTCTCGTAAATTCAGCGAACGGAGTGTCTTAACACTAGGTTGCCTCTGCCTACCCTGCTACATGCGAGATACAGCGTGAAGCCAACATTTGATAATCCACGTAACGTAAAATGGAACTTTTTGTTACACCTAATAAATACAAAGGCAATCGTTTTAGGCGTGTAACTTGTAAGCGGGAATACAAACCTCTATAACTTGCGCGCAAACGTTCCAACTTTAGTTCTATGAGGAAGTTATGCAGTCGATTTCGGAACTGTCACACGATACCTGCTCTACCTGCTCGCTCGCTACACCGTCTAAGTTGATAAATTCAAATGTTCACAATTTAGTCTTTTGTTATAGACAGCTATCTGTATACTTACTAAGATATCGATTAAAATTATCACAATAACAATTATTCGAATTATTCTAATGCTTCTTTAGAGGAGATTTAAATATTCTTTGCTATTTAAATAGTCGTTGAATAAATATTTGTAATGAGAAATTTTATTAAGTAAGTCCCCGTTTTTATTAATAAGTAGAAATATCAGCTTGACTCGCTTCTCTTCCCTCTTCTTTTTATATTACATCCAAAAGGTAATAATCTTTTAAAAATAATAATAAAAAGTAACTTATGTCCTTTATAATACCTCTAAGAATATATATATAAAGTTACATGATAATCGGTTGAGTAGTTATGGGGTGAAAGAATAACAAGAAAACTTACATTAACATATATAATATTAGATGTCATTTGATACTTATTTAGAAAACGTATAAAAATTTGAACGTAGCGGGACTCGAACCCGCGCCTCCGACCAGGTCGGTTTCCAGGAGGCGCGGGTTCGAGTCCCGCTACGTTCAAATTTTTATACGTTTTCTAAATAAGTATTTTTCTTTCCTAAGTGTGAAATAACACTTTAAAAATGTTTAAAAATGTCATTTGATGTTGTAGATGTACATGGACCATCGGATCTACCTTCTGTTTTCATCTTATAGCGCTCTAAAGAATTGTTATAAAATGTAATGATATACTATTACATTTTATAAAGATTTTTGACAAGCAAATTACTGAACATTTATTAGTTAAGAAGATTTCGAACTAGAAATAAAAGAAAACATAACAATATAAGTGTAAACAAACAAACACATAAATGGCTACTTTATTGCTTGTATATAATGACCAGTCTAGACATATTATATGAGACAATACTCATAACACATGTCTCTAAACCAAGTATAAATATAAAATATAATTAATAAGTAATAAAAACATTACTTTTATAAGACAATACAGTCAGAAGAAACTTGCACTCTTGGATACAATCTTTTTTTTATCTTCCGGCCATTTACATTACTAGGTAATCTTTGACATCAATGATTCTTTTTTGATCCAACAAAATTAAAGAAAAGTAAACATTGTCTTAGTGAACCACGATGTGAACGTGGGATAAAGAAAATAATTATTTAAAAAAAACCAGAGCCAAGCTTCACTGAAAAATCAAATTAAAATTATCCAATAAATCATGATTTTTCTTCTAAAACATAGCAAAAGATAACAATAATGCAATATTTCCCATAAATCGAACGAAGTTTCTTGAAGACAATTACTGTCTTATCAATAGGACGACCTCATAAGATTTTGTTATTGTTTACGTGTACACGATATAAAAGACATCTCGCAATGCTGATCTCTCCTTTATAATATTATTAGAGGGACAACTATCCATACAGGTAGCCAGTCATCTATCCCCAAAAAATATTATATATATTCTGCGGAAAGCTTAATGCTGCAACTTGTGTAATTGATAAGTCAGAAAACTATTTCAACATAAAGTATTAAGCCATCTAAATTCAAAGAAATGAATAATAAGGTCGAGAAGAGGGACATCTATCCTGGTTTTACTCTATATTTATATTATTATAACCGCTTTTACGGGTGGTTTTTCTATGCGAAATAACATCTATATATGTGGGATAAATAAAATTTGTGATCAACCTAATAAAATTATTTAATGTTGATATTTGTGCTGCGTAAGGATTTTATTTTATGTACGAATCACGCTAAACTTTCATTATTTAAGAGACATTAGACAATATAAATTCTAATGGACAGCTATTTCGCTTGTGGGAAGTCGTTAATGATCCGAAGAATCGTTTTATTACGTTTGTTTTGATTATAATAGAATACCTATCTTGAAACGTCCTTTATAGTACAATAGCAGCACTGAAACATTAATAACTAATTAAGACCAAATAACAAAATTAATTAAGTAGTATAGTATCATAGCCATAGCTTCGACTTTAATAAAATTTATTATAATATTAAATACTTTTGCCTTGCAATTTATGTTTATCTTTATCTTTTATAAAATTTAGCTCTTCAGTCTTTTATATATTATCATATTTAATAACTAATTTACTGAATGTTGTTGTATAAAATAAAAACCCTACTGCCGCATTAATACTAAATTCGTCTTGAAATCTTATATTACTGACAGAAGTCAGGGAAAACAATACTACTTCAGCTCTCTTTGAAATGTCTGCAGGAGTGTCACAAAGAGTAGTGGCCTGACTAAGAATTTTTAGAGCTGCAGCCCAGAAGCCCGTGAATTTAAGAAACACCCATCTCTACTAAAACCATAAAATAATATCTTTACATATCTATAATAAAATTCACCGTTGTCCCTACATGAATATGCGAAAACCATGGTTTTTTTAAAATAATTTTTGTCGGGTTTTTTGATTGTCTATTTATCTGTAAGTTTGTTCACGCTAATCTCAGAAACGCTCTAACCGATTTAAATGCAGTTTTATATTATATCAAGTCAAACGTTTTTATACGTTTAGTGTTTGTTTTATTTCTATCGATTCCTTAATAAAAAAAGCTGTGTCAGTATAAAGAACTGCATACGTTAAATTTGCTCCAAATTAAGTATTTTATTCGCCATTGTGGCGCAAGAGTACATGCGTGCAACTGTTAACGCGAAACACAAAACTTTATATTTTTATTTCCTCGCTCTGGTAGCGAAGCAAGTCACGGCGTTGAGTTCCGTCACTCAACACACAATTCGACAGAAAGTGGGAGATAGAGTGCCTTAACACTACATTGCGGGTGCGGTAAAGCTAATTACTTTTTTTTTTATTTTTCTAATAAATATCAATGCCTAACATCGTGATAAATATTGCGTTAATTTTCGACGGGATAAAGTCTATGACCACTTACAGCAGTCAATGTGGATAGCTATTCTTGCTAATAGAATTGTCACTAAAAGGAACATTCCTTGAATTTCAATCAATATTGATCCTAACGGTGTTATCCTGTATTTCGATGGTCAATAAGTAAAGTATCGAAAGCGAAAAATCGCGAAAGTTTATATCGCTCTTTTAAACTACTAATAAGTTGTTAAATGTGTTTTTTTAAACGTGTATGTAATCGAAAACTATCATTATTAGTAGTTCAAAACAGCACTAAAATATACTTGCCATTTTTCAGTTTCGATACTTTACCTAGGTACCGTCAATTTGATGAGTACAATACAATATAATTTAAGTAACGACTATGATGACTATGATAAATATAATATACAAGAATGTATGCCATGAGCATCTAATTATCTAAATAAGTCAACGTCAGCTTCTGCTATTATCACTGTCAAAAATATGTTTGACAGTTGACACTGTCAACTTCGCAGGTGCATCATGCAATTAAAACTTTGTTTCACAATGATAAGGTTATAACTAATAAGGCTAAAACTGTTTTAGACAAATATTTTAAATTAACAGCTATATTTTAAGTAGATATTCGATGGGTGACTCTGATAAAAGACCACAATTTGGAAACAGATTGTTAGAAAATGTGGACGAGGTCTTCAAACATAATGCTTGGTACTTTACATTTTATAATTCGTAACTATAGTAAGAAAAATAAACATATTAATATAGTCAATGTAGATTTGGAGATAACCCGGTCCAGAAAAAAACCCCAAGGTGGAAGTCGTTACTTAAAAGATAAGAAACAAGTATATCTTTTTAATGCATGGTATATAAACTTACTTTTTACAAAATATTTTTTTTCATGACAAGTTATTATATTAAGAAATAATTCTAACTTTATTTATTAACAAATAATAATACAATATATTTAGTAAAAAAAAACGAAATTCTTCAGGGACAATGTTCAGTGGGATGAGGAACAAGAAAAAGCAGCAGCAGAAAAAGTAGAGCATAACTCTCTTGTAACATTTACTGAGGAGCGCTTAAAAGATTTAGTATCAAATGCTAATAATCATTGGGATGCTTTCTATGATATTCATCAAAATAGGTAAACAACTTTGTTTTACTTTATTTTTTCAAACTTTAACTTAAAATTCTTTTTAGTTGCAGAATTTATCACTCATAGAGCATGATGACCAGGAAAACCTATTTATAAAGACATTTCATTCTCTATTTCCTGAATTTAAGACATTACATATTACTTATAATTTGCACCTATTGTGTATAGAGAACAATGCTATCCCACAGAGCAATAATAGCCTCAAACAGCAGCTTCCATAAATATATTTTTACAAATATTATTTAAATGTAAATTTTTGCATTATATCTTTAAATTTTACAGATTCTTTAAAGACAGACATTGGCTGTTCACTGAGTTCCCAGAGCTGGCCCCTGACAACACTTCAGCACCAGTCAGAGTATTTCCTAATACTGATAGTAGTCAAGAAACTAATAGTATAGAAAGAAATGAAATTGTGAATTCTGATATTAAACGCTATATTTTTGAAATAGGATGTGGTGTTGGAAACACAATTTTTCCTATTCTACAATACAGCAGAGATCCAAATTTATTCATTTATGGCTGTGATTTTTCATCAAAAGCTATTGATATTATGAAAGAGAGTGAACTCTATGATACTAAAAGGTGTGAAGTTTTTGTTTTGGATGCAACATCAACGGGTTGGAATGTACCTTTTAAGGAAAATTCTTTGGATATTATTGTTTTGATATTTGTATTATCTGCAATTGATCCTGCAAAGTAAGTAGTATTCATGTTCTAAAAAAGAAATCTAAAGATTAATATTGTATTCTATACATAACAGGGTAGACAGAGGGCACCTAGTGTTAAGACAGTCCATTCTCCACTTTCCACCAATTTTTAGACATTATGTTTCTGCACTTTTAGATTTTTATTAACAAAGAGAAGGAATAAAAAAATACATTCTTTGAATTTCTTTGCACTTAAATACTAACAATCATAATTTTAAGTCAGACACTGTGGTACTTTACCATCACAGTCTTTACGCAAGCTGAAAGCCTTGGAGCTTAAAACTCTAATTTAAATTATTTATACTAAAATATTGATAAGCTGTAATTTGATTGTTGAATATACTAATACTAGTTTAGAATAAAGAATAAAACTACTAGTTTAATTGAAAGATTCTCAATGTGTTTGAATAGTCCAATTATCAAGAATAGCTATAAGCTATATGTATTTACATCACATTAGTTATTTTATAGTAACTCATTTTACCTGCAGTCAAAGTAACATGGGCAAAAATAAATGTCATGTTACATTTGTCATACATATACTTAAATTTCTAATTGACGCGATACACAATAAAACAAGGCACTTTAGTCTAGGTAATATGTATTTCATTTATAATTGATGAAGTTAACAGTACTGTGGTGCACTGTGATATGTCATCTGACTGTAAATGCAACAATTATGAATTCAATCCCAACTCAGGGAAATGAACTACTTTCATTTCAAACATTCTGGAAAGACAAACTGAATTTCAAGACATAATATGCGTTATCTTGAGTTTATGTGAAAAGAAGAGGACTGATTGTCTGAACACTTCATCTATATCATCCTTACCAATCTATTTACTCTAATATTATAAAGCCAAAGAATTTGTTTTGTTGACTGCACTAATCTCATTCCATTAAACATTATGATGTAGCCCACTCAAGCCCCTTGCAACTAGCGTTACATCAATCACCATTATGCATTTAATATGAATATTTTATGCACAAAGTCACTGCACAAATATTTTTGTTATGCTATATTTAATTTAAATGTTATGAATTACAGGATGCCCACAATCGTGAACAACATTTACAAATATTTAAAACCAGGTGGTCTAGTAGTTTTTAGAGATTATGGCAGATATGATCTAGCTCAACTAAGATTCAAGAAAGGAAGATGCATTTCAAACAATTTTTATGCAAGAGGAGACAATACAATGGTGTATTTTTTTACACAAGACGAAATTTCAAATCTTTTCAAAAATGCTGGATTTGTTGAAGAGCAAAATTTGATAGATAGAAGACTTCAAGTGAACAGAGGCAAGATGCTCACAATGTACAGGGTCTGGATCCAGGCTAAATATAGGAAACCATTATAACTAAATAATATTTTTGTATATGTATGAAATATAATAAGTATCAAAACTTTGAAAATAGTTATCAATACTATATCTACATTTATTCATATACAATTAAATTGATTCAAACTTAAAATGATAAGGTTTCTTAAAAGAATTCATGATTTTTGTGATAACTTGCGGAGGAGGTCCGTCCCAAATGACATGTACATCTCGTAATAGTTTTTTAACAAATACTTCTATTTCCAACTCAGCTATTCTCCTGCCTATACAAGACCGCACTCCAAATCCAAAAGGCAAAGTGACCATTGGGTGACAGTTGCCATAATACAGTGGGTCAGATTTCTCAACTAACCACCTCTCAGGAATATACTCTTCAGCTCGAGGGTAATGCTTGTCCATCCTAGATAGATACTCGTTAGGTGCTATAACATCAATCTGAAAGTCAGGAAAATCATTTATTAAGCAATTGTAATAAATTTTTTATTACTCATACCTTATGTGTAGCTTAGAATTCTACCACTCACCATGCAATGTCTCGAAAATTCGGCGGAAAGTGGGAAACGGAGTGTCTCAATACTAGGATCCCTTGGCCTACCCTTAAAAGTGTCTCTCGTTATAAATATAAAATACAGCCACCGAGTCGTGGCCGCCATGAAATAAGGTAGAAAATAATCAAAAGTAAAAAATTGAAAAGGAGCAGCCGTGACTCGTCGTGTATAAGAGATATATTTACCTTACTCGCTCACGTTTGGAAAATACACTATATTATAAAAATAATAATATTAGGCTAAATGGTATTAAAAACCGATAAAATATTACTAGATTCTTAAAGCAAGCTGTTATTTCTCATAATTTGTATTGCAATACGAAATCTGTGTATTGCAATACGAAGTCTGAAATGTGGTAAGGCCGTGGGAGTAGATGGAGTTACTGGCAAGATGATCAAATATAGTGGGCCACGCATCGAGGATTTGTTCTGGTTTTTGTTTAATTTATGCTAAAAATCAGGAGAGGTCCTCTGGGACGCATCGCTTCACTTCGCCAATACGCGATTGGCGAAGTGAAGCATCGTGCCGTTGTATAAAGGCAAAGGTATCAGTTTGATTAGCTTAATTAGTAAATCTTATGCTAAAGTATTAGCGAGAAGAATGCAAGAGAGCACCTAAACTCTGTTGTGGGATGCCCTAGGAGGATTTAGACCTAGAAGAGGTTGTATGGATCAGATCTTTTCCATCCATGATGATGATGCATGATCACGGAAAAGTTTTCTGTGCTTTTATGGACTTGAAAAGGGTGCTTGACGCAGTTGTGAGAACGAAATGATAGGAGAATGGCGGTATAATGTGAGCGGACAGCCCGCAGTCTATTCACACAGATCACTGCCAGCCTGCGTGCGAGTAGGAGCTGGCATGTCGCTTTGGTTTGACATCCAATCGGGTGTTAAACAAGGTTGCGCCATGTCAGCTTGGTTGTTCAATTTGTGTTTGGATACCTAGCTGTCTCCAAGGAGAGAAATAAAGTGAACTTGAAGTGAATACAGCGCTCATTGCATCAACAGAATGCGAGTTGCAGGCATTAGTAGGCAACACTCTGAAAGAAGAGTGTGAAAGTAATGGTCCAATCCAGAATGCGAATAAGACGAAGTTTCTGGTATTTGAAAGAAATGAAGAAAGAACAGAATGCAAGATCAGTGTAAATGGTAAAATATTAGACTAAGTAAATAAAGTGGTATATTTGGGAAGTAGAGATACAGTTTTGGGTCCGCCATTGTTATACGGCAGTGAATCGTGGATGTTACAGAAGAAGAATGAAAGAAAGATGATAGCTGCAGAGATGCGATCTCTTCGTAGGATATGCGGATCCGCTTAGCTGATCGAATCCGCAATGAATAGATACACAGAATGGCAGGTACTATTGAGGATGTCACGGTGAGAATAAAATAGAACGTGATTAATTGGTTTGGATCTTTCAAACGAAAGAGTGATGGAAGAATGCCAAATATGAGTTTACTATGGAAAAGTGAGCGGTAAGAGAGTTAGGAGTAAACCTCGGTTAACCTTCGAAAACACAGTATCAAAGATACTGGAGGAAAGTCACGTAAAAAGCATAAGGACCCCCCGTAGGGCATGTATGAAGAGGTTGATGACAGTGGACAGACCGTAGCGTTTGACGCTCTGTTCTCTCTGACTACCCCGTTAGGGATACCGTATCGTTAAACTAAGTAAATAAATAAACAAAAAAAATTACGACTACTGACAGTATATAGGCAAAAGGAATCCTAAAAAATTCGAGTCTCCCACTCTGTCAATAATTTTTTAATATATTTTTCCTTTGGGTCAACAAATTTAAAACTAGATACTACTTACTCCTTCAGGTATACGATATCCAGCCACGACATGCTCTTTTGTGGTCCTTCTCAAGTTTGCTGGAACAACTGCAAATAGTCTTAAAGATTCTTTCAAACATGCTCGCAAATATTTGCTACTTTGTTCATCTGATCGTATTTCTTGTCTTAATTTCTCCTGGACATGTGGATTTCTTGCCAAGTTGTAAAGAAGACAGGTAGTAGTAAATGCAACCTTAAAGTGTTAAATATTTAATTTAGCTTAATAGTTGTGCTTTTTAAATAAGGTGGACGGTTAGATAGAAAGAAGATAATCTTAAAGACAAATCAGTCATAGGAATTATTTACAGCGTCGTAGTATGTTTTCTTATTCCATTAACACAATGTATTCTTTTAAAGAGATGAAAATTGAAAATTGAAGCTATTTCTAATTTTTTTTAGTTTTATAAGATAAAATAAATATTAATTGAATCATTTTATAAAAATACCGTATCAATTCCTGCAAGTAACATTTCATTAGCCATTCCAACTGCTACTTTTTCGTCTATGGCTAATAATTTTTCGATAACACTTTTGTCTTCTTCTGGGATATCGTGGCCTCTTTCTTTTAGTCTACTTTTTGCTTCGTTGATGAACTTAACACTAGCACTTAAAAAATTAAACATACGATACTTGGGTGAATATATTTAAACTTGGAAATTTAAAATAAAAGGTGAGGGCAAAAATATTTTTCGTATTTTGAATATATTAGTAGTAATCAAACCTCTTTGGCTGTACTGAATGTAACTAGCTCGTTATATTAATCATTAAAAATAAAAGAAACAGTTCCCGCCATTTTTCAATTGTTTTTCAAGGAAGCAAACAGAACGTATATGACGGTACATTTTAAAGTTTTATAACAAAAAAATAATTTTAAAATAAATAATCTCGTTTGTTATTGTATGAATTGTGTCTTTTTTACATAAAATGAATGAATATTTTTAAAATATGATAAAGCCAACAAACAAGATTTGAAAATATTAATATTTACATTATGTTGGTACAATCCATATCAACACCGTGTCTATGATGGTATCAATTACATATTTTTAATTAATTCGGACGGTCAAATTTTATTAACATAATTAGTACTCTTCCTAATACCCTATTTATGTTTAAAACAGAAATAAAAAATACTGAATGATCACACTTACTCCGACTGCATATCAAATGTTTTGACGAGGTTCTTGAAATTTCGAGTCGGAAAATATTTCCATAAGCTTGGACGAAACTCTAATTTATATGACAATTCCATTATATCACGTGCACATTTCATAAGAACACTTGCAGGATCATCTTCACGTATTGTATCATTAAAACATCCAAGTCTTGCTCCCAAACCTATTACTCCTACTGATTCTAATGACCATTTTGTCATTTCCAAATCGAAATTTTGTTGTAAATACGGATCATGTTGCAACTTTTTCAACCTATGGATAAATCAATATGTAATAATATTAAACTATCCAGTTTTTTTTATTTGTCATAGTTATTTGTATATTTACAGTTACCTTACTACCATGTCTTCAGCAATTTTTTCTAAAGTAGGCGTATAAAGTTTCACTAGTTTTGGTTTGAGTAGCGCTGGATTTACCTTCGTACGAAAATCTCGCCATTGTGCACCTTGTCTTCACGAATACACACATATATTTAATATAAAATATTGAATTATTACTAAAATATTTAATTTATTGTTTTTGTATCAGTATTTTTTTTTATAATTATATAAAATATTATCTGGAATATATATTATTTCAATAATTTTATTAATAAGTGTGTTAATAGTATTATTGGATAATTCCAAATAACTTTTTTTTCGCATTCGTAAAAATACTTACGCTGTTGTCAATCCATATATACCATTATACGTAGATTTTCTCATTACTGTCCTATAATAAACTTGCGTATCAAAACCAGGCCTTGAAGGCACTACGTCTTCCGATCTGTAAACCTAAAAAATAATTGTTTAAAAAATTATAATATATTAAAATAGAATTTTATATTGACAGTAAGAAGATAATACCGGTCAGTATGAAATTGCGCCTATATCTTTGTTCTCGTGTTCGCATAATTTATATATACACCAATTATTTTTGCGTCGAGTAGAAGTAATTTTTTACGTTAATTTATTTCAGACTTATCCGTAAAACATTACATTTTAATCGAGAATTTCTTAGTGAACATTTTTCTAGGCCTTAAACATGAAGCGCTACAAAAGTAGTTTTTTATATTTAAATATTAATTATGCCCAATTTCTAAAACTTATTGATATTAATCAATGTGTTTCTGTTTGATTAAAAGTAAAATTCACAAAAACATTCATACATGGATATTGGTTATTATCTGATTTGTGATTTCTGAATTCTTAGTGAGGATAGGTAGGTAATACAATACAGTATTACCAATACCCAATCTTTCCCTACATATATTATGGAGTACAAACATAGTAGGTATAGCTACCTGATCGAAATGCTCTGGTTCATATAATACAACCATGCTTGCTCTAGCAAATATGCCATCTAGCTTAACAATGTTACCAAATTTCTCGTGTAATACTTTAGATAGATCAAAAAAATTTGCACGGTATCCAATTGAACCTAAAAGATAATTTAATAAGTAACTGCAAGCTATAAATATAGGTAATTATAACATTTAATTTTTTACCAATTCCTGGAATAAAGTGATGTATGGGGCCCAGCAAAGGTAAAGATGATAGGCCTGGTATTGACTCAAAAGGTTTTGTATTGTCGACTGTAGTAGAATAACTAAAACGTAAAAAAGGTAAAGCCTAATTTAAAAGTCGAACATAGAGAGTACTATATATTTATTATAAAGGGATAGAATCTGTGACCTTCGGCGTTGCATTGCATGCGTTACTGACAGACATAATTCATTTTTAAATATATTCCATACCGAAATTTGTTCCATTGTCTAGGTAAAAAAAAACATCGTTGCTGTAAAATTTCCCACATCTTACACGATATCAAAATAAAATTTTAAATATGTTACTTGGCGGAGATCTGCGCCCTGCGCCCGAATTATAATTTGAGAAATGAAACCAAATTCGTCTATTAAAATGACCTTGTGGCAAGAAATTAGACCTTGTTCATGAAATTATATATAAATAACAATTTTTGATAAGATAAAATTTTGTGTCACAGTTTTTGTTTAAATTATGTTATTTCTTATTTAGTATTATTTTTATTTATTTCGATAAACATTTTTGATTAATTATAAGTTTAGGCATAGAAATATATATAAAATCTAATAAATTCTTAATTAAATATCTAAATTATAATAATGCATATATATCTTCATCTACTAATATTTATAATTTGCAGTGAATCGAAGAATAAAAAATTAGTTCGTTTGTAATTACTATGTAAAGTATTATGACTTTTAACGTATCAACTACAACAGTATTAGTTATCTGTGTTGACAGTTGACGTTTTCATACATTGTTTAATGGTTGACACAAAAATAGTTTTGATAAATATTTGGAAACAAAACCAATTCAAATGTTAACATATCTAAAATGTTATTATAACAATACTATATTTTTAGTTCGGTGATTAACGGGTTAAATTAACTATGTTTTATAATTATATGAAATTATAGCGCCCTTTCTTTGTCATGAAAATAGTTTTCTATATTATCGATCGATTACGAAAGACTATTCAACAATACTTATATTGTTTTGTACATAGAAGCCTATTTTAATTTAACTTCAACATTTCAATACACTTAAGATTTTTTTGTGATATACCGCAACGAGCTGCTTTTTATGGAATGCTAACGTGGTAAACGAATATGTGTTCACGATCCCGCTTCACGGTTATATTAGGGTTCTATTTATTTTAAAAAAAGAACACGATTTAAGGTGAGCTTTCGTCTCTTAAATCATGAGATAAATTACTGAAGTGTGCCTGGAATTTGCGTCCATGTATTGTTGTTCTTTCCTGTGAGTATTTTTTGTTTATCTTTCTATAAGTAATTTTGAATTTTTTTTATTTAGTATATTTACAGTTAATCACAATTTCTTTTACTATCATGTCATTTTTTGTGAGTACTATAAATTTTCACTTTTTTTATTTTTTATTATTTAATTCAAACTTTCCTTCATGTTATAAATCTTCTTATTTTTCTACAGTCCAAAATTAGAGTTCTAAACATAAATATTACTGTCAATGAACTTGGCACAACACTACCAATAGCTGGCATTGGCTTGACTTCCTAGATACTTTGTACTATTAATTATAATATATGAAATTATAATTTCTACATATAATTTATTACATGAACAATCAAATAAACCAACCAAAATAATTGCTTCTGTAAAATATAAAAAGAATAAAACTTGAAATAAATTAAAACATATTTCAGTAATAAAAATGTAATTTGAGCATTGTTTCACACATTTTTTTATGACAAACATCATTCAATTGAAGCCAATGAAATAAATCAAGAGCAATCTGCCCGGATTGGTGATTCACATATAACAGAGTACTGTGCATATTATCTTATATTCAGTGAGCAGGTTAAATTAATTATGCTTTAATAATGGTTGTCTGCTTCATTTGCTTCTCTGTATTTGATATAAAATAATAAGATTCATGCTATATCCTGTATTTAGCAAAGGATAGTCATAGGGAACCTAGTCTTAAGACACTCAATTTGCCAATATTTTGACATATGTGAATAGCTAGGCAATGCAGAATTTTATAACCAGAGCAAGAAAATGAATAAAAACATTCCCACTAGTAGAAATTTAACCTTCAACCAATGCATTTACAATTAAAAACCTTCACTGTATATAATAAAAATATATAGATAATAGATTCTTGATGTGTAACTACACTAACATAATATGTACTCAAACATTCTTAACTTTATACTCATAGTATGTTTCACAATCAATGTGCTGCTTCTAATAGTGTGCTTAACAAGCATGATCTTGTCTTGTTAAAAAATATAACTAACATATAACATCACTCTTAATATATTGTTTATAACTTTATTACATTGTTTGGAATTATTATGTTTTAGAGAGAAAAGGATAGAAAATTTCAAAGTAATAAATTTTATGAACCAAATAAGATCATAAATAGCTTTGTTATTAATACTAAGATGGTTAATATATATTTCCAGATGTGTTATTGAATATAAAAAATAATTTCTTTTGTGGACAAAAATTTTATAATTTGGTATGAATTTTTGAGGCCAGAGCAATGACACAGTATCTGACTCTGCATATGATAGATGCTTGTTTGATTCCCAATTAAGGAAGTTTTTTTACATTTTGGCATGTAATTGAGTCCTGCCACTTGATATGCAATGTCTGGAAAATTGACATAAAGTGGGGACCATTCCCCACTGTCCGCCAATTTTCCAGATGTTTCTTGACAACAGGTTCTTAAAGCCTTACCTGCTGTACGCAGGAAACAGAGCACTTCTAAATATAAGTAAGAATTAAATTTTAAGAAGCTTTTCAAACTTTTTAGTTATTACATGAATAATTTTTCAAACTTTTTAGTTAATACATTTATGATGCAAATATAATTAACAGTTTTATCAAAATATAGGCAAATATAAAAATATCTATGACAGCTAGAAGTAATTTTCGTTTATTGCTCATCCATATAAATGATCATAACAAATCATAACCAGTAAGAATCTTAACAAATTAAACTATAGTTATTTATTTGACATAAAATACAATAAAACAATTAATATAATAATAAGCAATACATTTTCCTTTCATTATCAAATATCCGGTTAAATGTATTTAACATATTGCATTTTATCTTTTATTAAAATGAATATTGTTACTGTGTGTTGAATAAACAGATTTAAACACCGCTTTATGTTATTAAAAAAAAAAATTTCAACCGAATTCAATAATATGAATGAATATAATTCAATAAATATGATTGATATAAATATACACATCCATTATATCCAATAGTTCTATATAGATAACTCTATATAGAATCATTTTATGTTGTGCAACAGTTCACGGCTGGGCGTCGGGATGGCGAGCATGAGCTCCACGCTCGTCGAGACGGTGTCCATCAACTATGAGGATTTCAATGAGAGCTTCCTCACTTGCGGCACATGTTTATGTTGGTACACCTATATATTATGCACATCATATTTTAATATCATTTGTACACACAAAACACAATCTGTTTTATTTATATTTTAATATTTTCAATACTTATCCCTTGGCTTAATATTGATTTATTTAAATATGGTTATTATTTCTCGGATATATAATAACCATAAAATGTATATTTCATTCGCAGGCACTTACGACGGAGGAGAACATACGCCTAAACTTTTGCCGTGTTCACATACGGTTTGCTTGCACTGTCTTACTCGAATAGCGGCCTCTCAGACAAGGGACGCGGGTAGCTTTAGATGTCCTATATGCCGCGAATTAATCACTATACCACGTGGTGGAGTGCCAGCATTGCCACCATCCTTTCTAGTAAACCAGTTGTTAGATTTAATGGCCAGACAAAGAAGAGAAGTCATACCTCAGTGCAGTTCACATCCTGGGAGGGAGTTGCTGTTCTGCGAGACGTGCGATTGCGTTTTCTGCAGACATTGTGCGGACGGTCCGCACAGTGATACACCTTGTGATCATACAGTGGTGCCGTTTTCTATAGCGTTAAAGAGAATGTCGGAAATATTGTTATATAGAGCCAATGAGTGCCTGAGTAAATTAGGATCGGCGAGAGATGCCGTGGCGAGTGAGCTGAGAAGACTGGAGGCTGCGGCTACGGCGGCGGATGAAGCGATCGATAGACATTTCGCGGAACTGAGAGCGGCCTTAGATAAACGTCATAGTGAATTGAAGTCTGCTGCTGCAGCTGCTGCCACACATAAAAGAAAGCTACTTGAGGAGCAATTAAAGTTGATCGATGCTGAGAAAGCAAAGGTAAAGTTACAGCAATTCTGTGTCAAAAATAAATTAGGTCATTGTCCATCATCACTAAATAATTAAAACAAATTTCAATTATATCACCAAAAATAATAACCACATTTATGAATAGCTCCGCGGAATTAACCGCATATTTTAAATGAATAGCTTTAGGAAGCGTGAAATGTACATAAAAAAATTAATAAAAGTAGTATAAAATTGCAGGTAGAAGCAGAATGTTCCGGTCTACAACAGCAAGTAGAAGTAAGAGAGGTGAGCAGTCGTGCTGCAGCCCTAGGAGCTAGGCTAGGGGATGCGGCCGCGCTGGCAGAACCAAGGGAAAACGCCTTCTTAGCTGTAGACTTCGCGCATAACGACGCTCAACAAAGATTTGCCGAAGCCCTGGCGGAGTTGGGAAGGGTCCGAACTAGTACAACATTCCCTGGATTATGTACTTTGTCTTTAGGTTAGTTCTTTTGCCCGCTTAAAATTAGTATTTATGACATTATAGCTAAATTATACAAAATCTTTACTTAAGTTGTAGCCTATATTTATTCTCATATACATTCGTTCAGTACTTTTTGCATAAAAATAGAGTATTCATCCATCCTCGCAAACTTTCACATATTATTAGTTGCACTAATTTTACCCGCAGCTTCGTCCTCGTGGTATAGCCAAAATAACTAAGGAGCCTTTAAGATTTTTTTAATTTAAACCATTACTTTCTGAGATTAGCGCGATCAACCAAACAAATTCTTCATTTTATATAATATGGAGGTTATCTCTCGTGTGCTATTTTTGAAATGTAAATATCGTTTACACAGTACATGTTTATCTCTGCACTCTGCAGTTTGTTTTACGAGTTGTTTATGTTAGAATAAGTTTAGAGTGGATTGTTGGAATATGTTACACCATTTGATAATAAACGCTTCTAACAGAATTAGTAATATTAAAAAGACCGCTGTCATTCGTTTCTTCGTTTATTAATTTATTTAAAAATATAAACATTGAATATTCAGTGTCTTTTCTAGTAATTTGTTACTGATTGTAAACCCAATAATTGTAGGTTCAATTCTCACTTGAAACTTGAACTCACTCTGAGTTACTTTTATTTTTTCGCTCTGATAAAACACTCAACACACCGCCACTCAACAATGCGACTTCATAAAACTTGGCCTTACTGGGGAAATGGGAAACTGGGGAATGGAAAATATTAACATTATGTACCGCTCACTGCCAGTGTAGCGATCATCTGAAAAACAAGGCCAAGTTAGTCTGAAAGAAACTGGGGGTCATCAGCAGAGTGAGACAGTACTTCACGCCAAAACACCGATTGGCCTATATAGGGCCCAGGTTCAGCCTCGTTTAGAGTATTGTTCTCAACTCTGGGCTGGTCTCAGCTTGACCGTGAGACATAGGGTATAATAATAATAATTAAATGGATGTTTTAACACCGTGCTTATGGTCAGAGTCTGCGTGCGTGTCTGGTCTGGAGCTGGTGGTGGTGCTGCGCACGGTGGACTACCACGGCGAGGCGCGCAGCACGGGCGGCGACCCCGTCACCGCCGCCGCCACGCTCGACGACGCGCCGCTGCCCTGCACCGTCACCGACCTCGACTCCGGGCTCTATAGGTGAGGATTAACAGATAGGTTAGCTTAGGAAAGCTTAGAATGCTTATTATATTTATAAGTTTATGATTTTTTCCCGACTGTTAAGTATTGTAATAATTTTTTAAAATTGTAATGCTATTACTTTATAAATGTGATCCTGGATACAAAAACGAGCTTGAAAAAGAAATCGAAGAAACAGATGCTTTGCATTTCAATTTCCATATAGCATCTAGCAGTAAGTAAAGAAAAAAACCACTCACTTCCGCTTACCATCTGAATCTTGATTCAAAATTGAGCAAAACTCGACACAGCCCTTGTGCCAGCCCTGAGCGTGCAAATGGAAAAAATACATTCCGCAGAGTACGGATAAAAATCACGACCATCGCATTTACAGTCAGCTTTTGGCTCACTGCGCCGTACATAATGCAGTGTTAGTACCGACGTTGTTATACGGCAGCGAAATGTGGGTATTACAGAAGAAAAATTAACGAAAAATGAATGCCGTGGTAATGCGATCTCTTCGTAGGATATGCGGAGTCAGCTTAGTTGATCGAATCCGCAATGAAGAGGTACACAGATTAGCTTGTACTATCGAGGATGTCACGGTGAGAATGAAGAAGAACGTGCTTAGCTGGTTTGGGCACGTCGAACGAATGAGTGATGAAAGAATGGCAAAAAAGATTTATGATAGAAAAGTGAGTGGTAAGAGAGGTACCTCGGTTGACCTTCGAAAACGCAGTATGAAAGATATTGGAGGAAGGTTACGTAAAAAGCATGAGAACCTCCGGAGGACATAGATGAAGAGGTTGATGACAGTGGATATGTAAATTTAAAAGTAATAAATAGTTTGGATTGCCAGGATCTCCATGCGGCCGTGGTCGGCGGGCGCGGTGTGCGTGCGCGTGCTGGTGTTCGCGCGCGGCGTGCGCGACTCGCCGCTGCGCGCCGCCGTGCTGCCGGCCGCGGCCGCGCTGCGCGTGTGGGGCGCGCGCGGCAGCGGCAAGGAGCAGCTCAGCCAGCCCGTCGCCGTCGCCAGGTGACGCGCCCCCTCCCTCACAGCCTGTAAACGCGACCATTTTGGGTTCGATTCCTACTATAACGACGCGAACCTATTAAGTTCTGGTACTCAACCCGCAATGCCTCGAGAATTCGGCGGAATGTGGGAAAGGGAATATCTTAAAAATTAGGCAACATGTAAGCATAAAACTAAAAAAAAAAATTCAAAAATTAAAATAAAAAACCCTTTGAATCGTATATACTAATTAATATAATTAGTAAATATATTTTACCATGATGACAGGTACAGTATCAAGCACATATTTTTAATGAAACAATCATCCCATCACACTATTTTTCTATGTTAATCATTCTGAACATTACAATTTATAATCAAATACATATATTTATAACTTATTTATTAAGATCTCTATATCTGCTCTGCTTAAGCTTATAATATTATTCTATCTTCCTGGCTGCGAAAATAGACCGAAATAAGAGAACATTTCAATCTCTATTCTTATCCAAGAAAAATGCAAAAAAATAAAACACTACACAGACTATAATCTATGCATTTAAATGTATTATGTCAGTGTACCTAATCCACAACAATTACTCATATGGCTTTACTATCATGTAAATATGTATGACGTTAATCTATCAGATTATAGCATACACGTATCCTTGATTTAAGTTACATTAAAAAGCCATTAGTACAAAAAATGCGTTTTGCTCGCTTAAATGATGGTGATTTATTCATTTTCTTATCTTACACTTTGAGGGTTTTTTGTGTTAAAATAAGTCCGCGAGGCGTAAATTGAGCTTTGCATGTGGGTGAGTAATGATCAAAAGTAGAGCCAGAAAACAAAACAAAAAACAAAACATATTATTAATGATCTATAAAAAAATTAAACAAATAAGTTCAATTCTTCTACATCCAACTTTTCACTCTTCCCTTATTTATCATATTGGGTACAGTGATCGTGCCAATTTTTTTCTTTTACTCCTAATAAATCGAACCGAATAATAATGTTGACAAGAGATGTAGACTGTAGTTATGTCAAATACTTAAACTAACCAAGGGTTGTGCCGCTCTTCAAGCCGTCGTCACGCCTATACTATTCTGTACACTCCCACAAGTGCAAAGCTCAGCTTACGCCTCGCGGACTCTAGTTCCTTTTTACTCTTTTCTACGAGTATTTACTAAAATAGAAAAAGTTTAAAGTCAGTTTTACCATAACGAAAAAGTATTATTTTAAAAAAAATCTTTGTATTGTTATTGCAGATGTCCAAAACGCCGGGAAATTTATGTCTTAGATGCTGGCAACTCGAGGGTCAAAGTGCTGGATGACGAAACGTTTGCTTTTAAAACACATATTGTTAACGATGGTAAATATTTATATTATTTAGAAATGATATCACAAAATATTAGATTAGAAATGATGTGATGTACATGAGGTGATTTTGAGATCAATTTCCTCAGTATTTCCTCAGTATTTTTTTTAACATGAATAATAATTATTTGGTTTTCTAAATCGATTTATTTTTAAAAGAAAGAGCGGAAAGTGGAGAAGAGAGTGATGTATATTTAAGTTAGTTCTAACTACTTTTATTATGAAGTCCAATGTTATTAATTTCAACCTAATTAAAGTTATTACAATTAAAAAAAAAAAAAAGTTAAAATGTATAGTTTCAATTCTTACCTCTGGTGTTAAGACAAAGCGCGGCGTTGAATTCCGCTACTCAATACGCAATGTTTCCAGAATTTGGAGGAATGTGGAAAACGGAGTGTCTTAACACTAGGTTCCCTCTGCTTACCCTACTGTATACGGGATACAGCATGAAATTGATAAATATTATTTCTTGTTTAAGGCCTAGCAGGACGAAGTTGCACCGGCATAGCAGTTACTTCTGAAGGTGTAGTAGTCGTCAATTGGAGGACGAGGACGCTGACTGAAGTATGTATTTGTTACTATCATTCTTATTATGCATTTCCTGTAAATTAACAATTTTTCTAGATATTCATTATTCTTAATTATTTTATCTAATAAAACATTGCTTGTTGTAAATTAAAAATATATAATATGATTTTTCTATTTATATCAAAAAAATATAAAAAGAAAATTTAATTCCTAATTATAAATACTAGAGTATTCAGTCCAGTCCAGGAAATTGTATATTTATTTCTTGGCTCTGATCTGGTCGAGGAAAAGCGCGGCCTTGAGCTCCACTATTTTTACACGGAAGCCAGAATTCGAGCCTCCAGAATTTGACGGGAAATGGAGAGTGGAATTTTAATACAAGGCCCCTTTTGACTACCCTGCTATATGTGGGATCGGGGGTAAATTTATTTAGTTTTCTTACTCTGGTAACAAGACAAAGTATGACTCACACTTACCCTGCTAAACGAGGGACACTACTTGAACCTTTACAAGCTCAATATACGTCATAGCAGAGGAAAATTTAAAAAAAAACTATTGTATTGTCAGATGAACTGCGATGGTGTGACGGTGCGCACTATCCGGTCGGAGCGGCTGGTGGAGCCGGTGTGCGTCGCCGCGCACGCGCCCTCGCGCCGCATCGCCGTCGCGGACAACGGCGCGCGCACCGTGTTCGTGTTCGACGAGCGCGGGGACATCGAGAGGGAGGTGGGTGTGTCTGTCTGTCTGTCTGTATACAAGATGGACGGCGAGGTGTGACGTGCGCACTATCCGGTCGGAGCGGCTGGTGGAGCCGGTGTGCGTCGCCGCGCACGCGCCCTCGCGCCGCATCGCCGTCGCGGACAACGGCGCGCGCACCGTGTTCGTGTTCGACGAGCGCGGGGACATCGAGAGGGAGGTGGGTGTGTCTGTCTGTCTGTCTGTCTGTCTGTATACAAGATGGACGGCGAGGTGTGACGTGCGCACTATCCGGTCGGAGCGGCTGGTGGAGCCGGTGTGCGTCGCCGCGCACGCGCCCTCGCGCCGCATCGCCGTCGCGGACAACGGCGCGCGCACCGTGTTCGTGTTCGACGAGCGCGGGGACATCGAGAGGGAGGTGGGTGTGTCTGTCTGTCTGTCTGTCTGTCTGTATACAAGATGGACGGCGAGGTGTGACGTGCGCACTATCCGGTCGGAGCGGCTGGTGGAGCCGGTGTGCGTCGCCGCGCACGCGCCCTCGCGCCGCATCGCCGTCGCGGACAACGGCGCGCGCACCGTGTTCGTGTTCGACGAGCGCGGGGACATCGAGAGGGAGGTGGGTGTGTCTGTCTGTCTGTCTGTCTGTCTGTATACAAGATGGACGGCGAGGTGTGACGTGCGCACTATCCGGTCGGAGCGGCTGGTGGAGCCGGTGTGCGTCGCCGCGCACGCGCCCTCGCGCCGCATCGCCGTCGCGGACAACGGCGCGCGCACCGTGTTCGTGTTCGACGAGCGCGGGGACATCGAGAGGGAGGTGGGTGTGTCTGTCTGTCTGTCTGTCTGTATACAAGATGGACGGCGAGGTGTGACGTGCGCACTATCCGGTCGGAGCGGCTGGTGGAGCCGGTGTGCGTCGCCGCGCACGCGCCCTCAATTACATAAAAAATAATTAATTAGCTTCACGCTGTATCCCGCACACAGCAGGGTAGGCAGAGGGAACCTAGTGTTAAGACACTCCGTTCCCCACTTTTTGCCGAATTCTGGAGGCATTACGTGTTGAGTGGCAGAACTCAACGCCGCGCTTAACCTCGACACCAGAGCGAAGAAATGGAAATATAAATTTAAGTAAATATTTCATCTCCTCGATTGGACACACTCACGCTTCGTGCCGCTGCGCCACGACCGGCCTCTACTGACCGGACATAAATTACATGCTGATGATTAAATTACTTATGAAAAGTGTCATAACTTTATAGAAAAAAATATTTTTTCCTACGTTTAATTTAAAGAAATAGAATTGAAATTTATTAAGTAAATTATAATATGACATATCTAACTAGATCTAAATTATTAACATGTTGTATACAGATAGGTAACGGCGACCTGGGCCTTGTGGGCGGGTTAGCGCTGACGGAGGAGCTGGTGGTGGTGGCGGACGCGGCCGTGCGCGTGTACGACGCGGACGGCGTCCTGCGGGACACGCTCGCGCCGATACCTAAAGGTACAGGTCGACAAACGTGGTTATTGCTGATTGTGATGTGTACGGTCCGCTAGGTCTAAGCTGAGCTTTGCATTTAAGTATAATCAGTCACTTGTCATAATCAGAACGATTATTTTTTACTACAAACTGTATATTAGATGAAACTAATTAATTTCAATTTAAACTCATGGAGTTATTACCGTATACATATAAGATTGATATTGAAAGACCTATTGTTAAACTTGTCGCCTTTCACGCCGAGAGTAGCGACATGTTGATTTGACGATTCGAAAGTGTCTTGGCCATTTGAATAAAGAAAATTTTGAATTTGAGTTAAACTTAATATATATTTTCAGGGCGCGGCGGGTACGGCGGCATAGCCCTCGAGCGGACGGACAGCGGGTACGTGATCGTGTGCGCGCGCTCCGTGCGGGGGCGCCCCGCGCTGCTGGCGCTGGAGGCGCGCGGCGGCCGCACGCTGGCGGCCTGCGAGCTGGCGGAGCGCCGCCCGCGCCGCGTGGCCGGCCTCGCGCTGCTGCCGCGCCGCCGCGCGCTGCTGGCCGACCTGGCGGGGGACTGCCTGCGCCTGCACACCTACTGGTGAACGGTGAGTGCGGGGCCCGCCCCCTGGGGACGACCGAAGTTGATTGCGCTGGAGGAAATGGAGGCAACATGGTGGCAAGGCTAATTTTTTAGGCAACTACACATTTAGGAATAAGTTATTTGTTTATTGATGAAACCTAGTAGTTGTTTTTGTTGAAGTTTCATCTTAACAATATATGTTAGAAATTAAGAGTTGCAATTTTAAGTTAAATTAAAATTACCAATTAAAAACTTAAAGGATTAAAATTATCATTTAATTTGTCATATTTTTTAATAAAAAACATGCAAACAGCAGAATGTAATATTCTGGATGTTTTGTTTATGAGGCCAGGCGTGACGCGGAGGCACAAAATGTGACTGTAATGATTATGGATTCGATCCCGACGCCTCAATTCTTTCAGAATTTGACTGAAAGTGGGAAACAGAGTGTCTTAATACTAGGTTCCCTCTGTCGTTCCCGCTGTGTGCGTGAAGTTTTTTTTTAGAATATAACATAACGCAAATTACAACGAAATTAAACTTTAAATAAATTCAATTATTTTCAGAAAACCAGTTGAAACGACACGGAGTTAAACCCCGCGGCGGCGGTAACGAATTCATGCTAGTCCAACACACTGCAACCTTGGCCATATCTCGAGCGACCGTACCAAAGTCATTAAGTGCGTGCACTGCGATTAGTACTTACAGTATTTATTTCATTTAAGTCCTAAAGTGATTTTTTTTATATGGCAATGTATTGTTTGCATCAAACATTTATTATAATTTGTTTGTTTTATTATTATTTCTACCGTATTTGTCAGTGCTATAAATAAAAATACAGTCATTTTCAAAACTATTTTCTTTATTATTTTTTATATGTTATGGCTATGTATATTATAAAATAGCTTGCAATACATTGCCACTAAAGTCTCATTTTAAGTTTAATTTTTAATACTTTTTTTTACGGATTCGATGTCAATCATTGATGTCTTTCTTTGTTTCGCGCATTTTAGCGTGTACCCTTAGTCAGTGTTTTAGCTTAGTTAATAATTTCTTTATATTGGCGTTTAATCTTAATTTACTCGAATACTAACCTGTACTTAGTTAAATCGATATACGAATTATATTTGAAAACGAATTACAAGCATTCTCCATAGCAATATTAATATAATAAATGGGAATAAAAGTTAAATGGTTACATATTAAATAAGAATAGCACTAACACATCGGCCATTACACTACATTACGACTACATGCTAGGAACTCATGACAATATTTAAATTGGATAAAGAATCATCATAGACGAAGTTTGTGCCTATATATATATCGTTTACTATTAGTGTAACATTTTGACGCGATCGTTTAGGCGTGCCAAATTCTGAATTACGATAGAATACAATAAATAATAATATGGTCATTGTAGAATTTTAATTTAGAAGAAAGAATAACCGTCTGACTGAAAATACGACGGTTGTCGGTTCGATTCCCATTCGGAAGGAATGAGTTAGTTAGTTTCGCTCTATGTACGTCTCGAAAATTTGGAGGTAGGGAATCGGAATTTCTTAACACTAGGTTTCTTCAGCCTACCCTTCTATATGCGGAGTACAACATTGTCTAAATACAGATTAGACTAAATTGCAATATTTAAATTAAATGTAAAATTTCTAATTTATTTTTCATAAAAAATATTTTGGTAATTATGTAATTTAAAAAATACATATCTGCTACTTAAATTATTTAACTTTCCTTTAATATTATTATTAAAAGAACTTAACTTTATACTGAGACTATAAAAAACGATATTTTTTTAAATTTAGTGCACTGGTAATAAAAAAATATTTCCGTAATTCAGAATAAGGTAAACAATATTTTTGTACAAATAAGGGTTATACATAATTAATATATAAATTCAGCCAAATGTGAAATTTTAAAATTGAGTAGATTTCAATTATATCAAATATTAACTCTTATTAAATAAATAACACATCTCACAAAAAAAAATCGATAAAATCTTAAAATTTCTGGTTTTATTTAGTTGGATACCTAATGTATATCGTGTTCTTTAAAGAAATATTTGTAACTTAATAAAATATTGAAACAAAGTATTTATGCATGTATTCTATTATTTATGTATGTATTGCTCATATCTATCTATAAATTATAATTATAAATGTCAAAATAATAAAAATGATAGTCAAAAATAAATTTTATAAAATCCAATAGCTCCGTGACCTCTTTCCATGACCCATAAGATGGGTGTACTCGTACATTATAACCTCATTGTGGTCTGGAGATACTAACTCAATCCCAGTTACAACTACAAAGTAAATAATAGTCATTACCCATAATTATAAACAGTAAGAATAACTTTAACAGCCAAGGATTCCTAGTAACTGGATGTTTTACCAGTATTCAAGAATATTAACAGGATAAAAATATATGGTATTGATATCTATTGAATGTCATGCAGGATAGTTGCCAGTTTTTGTAATAATTAAATTATATGATTGACATTGATAAGCAACTGTTGAGTTTCTTGCTCTGCAGCTCTTCTCAGCAGAACTACCTTCAAAGGCGGTGGTAGCTTCTTTTTGTACGTTTTTTCGAAGATTCCAAAATGCTTACAATAGTCTATTAAATATTTAGTATTTCATCTATTGATTTGTTAATATTTACCAGCAATCGATGAAATATAAGTTTACCTCTCTCCATCAAGCGAATACTTAAAAAAATCACAATACTAAATTTTTCAAATTGAATTCAATATCTGTTTAAAAATATTATCTTTATTGTAAGAATATGGTTAAAAACATGATATATATTGGGTTTCAATATTTAATTAACTCGTATATACTGCATTATATGTTGTAATATCTTTAAAGAATACGATATCATTACAGAAACTTGGTCTAAACACTTAATATTTCGATTAGTGTTATCACATCCAAAATTTATTCTGCACATGAAACTTAATAAGTCACCGTATTCGTTTACTTACAACAAAATCTTTTAATAATATCAAAACTCACAGAATTTTAATTATTACCTTTAGTTATGTTTTAAAAATAAAATAATGACACCTAAATAAAATAAATAACCTAGCAGCAGTAACGATAAGCTTACGATTTCCTCACAGTTTGATCACATGGCGTGTTTTAGACGTTCTCTATAATATATTATAGCTAGAGCTAGTGTTTAATTTTTGTTGTCATAAAAATATATAACTTATTATTATACATATTTAAGTCCGTCGAGGCGCAACGCGTCCACTGTGGACGTCCACGCTGGTAAGAAGGCAGCGCGGCGTTGAGTACCAACTTTGCCAAAATTGTATGTGCAGATTCCCTTTACCTATCTTGCTATATGCGGGAAAGAGCGTGCTGCTAATATATATTGCTAATAATATATTGCATAGGTACAGTTGAGTCGGATAATTTATATATATTTTTATGACATTTTAAAATTAAACATCGAACTTAGAAAGAGTACTGTTTAACATTTGCTCAATCGATGAGAACGAAACACCATATCACACGAAAAGCTTCCATTTTGCTAGATTTTAGATGAATTACGAATTAATCTGCATTTAATATAATATTAGACATTATTAGCGATTTATTCATTTGTTGTTGTTATCAAGTAATAGTCAAGTGAAGCAAATATAATTATATAAATATGGAGAAAGGAGTCTCATATCATTAGGTTCTCAAGAAACCTCCTTAAAAATATTCTATATATCTATAAATATCCTGTAGTTCATTCGCACGTTTAATACAATAATGTAATAAGTCAGATTTAGATAAACTATCGTCATTACATTCTTAATTTATAATTTTTGGATATTATTTAACATATATATTTTTTAAATCTGGTAATACTGTGCCCAAGTTTCTCATGAAAATAATCTAAGTAGGGAAATTGTGTGTTTTAACAAATTTTATTCAAAGTTTTTGAAAAATCCTTTATGAAACTTGGAATTTTGGCAGTTAAAGTAGATTTGCCCCTAACCTAAAATACAAATTGTTATGCTATCTCTAAAGATCAATACTATTATTGATGTCTGAACTTAACTGCCTTGTTTACTGATTCCCGTGCCACGTACTTTTAATATAATTTTCCCTCATTTAGTGCAACAATGACAATTACATTTCTTAAAAGAAGTGAATTGTATACAAACAGCAGGGCAGCCAGAGGGAACCTAGTGTTAGAACACTCCGTTCCCCACTTTCTGCCGAATTCTGGAGACATTGCATATTGAGTGGCAGATTTCAACGCCGCCCTTAACCTCGACGCCAGAGCGAAGAAATTTAAATATAAATTTAAGCAAATATTTCATTTCCTCGAGTGGGGATCGAACCCACAACCAGTCGGTTTTACACCTCGTGCCGCTGCGGCACGACTGGTCTCTTAATTAATTGTATATGGAAATCCTATTTACAAAATTTTGATAACGTCTCCCGCAATATTTCAATAAGTGCAAATACGTCATTGTTGCATCAAATGGAGCCATTTGTAAGATGACTTTGACCTTGTGTTGAAAAGATAATTATTTTCTTATGTGATATTCCTTTAATAGAACAACAGTTGAAAAAAACTTGATACCAATTAATAATTCACATATTATATGTTCTGCTGTCAGTCACATTTTTTGTAATATAACCAGTCGGTGTATACTTTATAGTTTGATATAATTAATTACCATATTGTTTCTTTCGCTTTTTTTAATATATAACGTGACTAAATATTTTATTATATTGCGATACGAATTTGGTTTGAACATCGATAATTATATGTCTGTAATTTTTTATCTTGCTCTCAATATGTTACAACGCATGTTTATTTTATAAAAAGATCTGAAATTAGATTTTTTATTGAGGCCGTCGTGGCCCAGGGGTGCAAGGGTGTGACTGTAACGCGACGGTTGTGGGTTCGATCCCCACTCGAGGGAATGAAATATTTATTTAAATTTATATTTTTATTTCTTTGCTCTGGTGTCGAGGCAAAAATCGGCGTTCAGTTCCGCCACTCAACACGCAATGCCTCCAAAATTCCCTGCTGTGTGCGGGGTACAGCGTGATGCTGATTTAATCTGGAAGTAAAGAAGCCCTAAAAATTATTAATTATGATATGGACCTTTTAACATTTTTGCCGCCATTGTCTTACGAATCGAATCAACAATATTTTTTTTGTAGTTGCTTAACAATTTCATGTACATATATGACATAATTATATGTATGCGTCCGGTAAACAATAAAAACAACTACTGTTTAAACAGTAATACTAAAGTTGCAGTAAATTTATAAAAAACTACATTATTATAATATGTTGTTTTCTATATTTTGTTAACCTTGACGATAAGGAGATGTCATTTTATAAATCAAAGGTGGTCAAGTTTTGGGTTTTTTTCCACTATCAAAGCGCGGCGGTTGTTTCATAACATCAAATATTGGATTAATGAACATTAAGTTTACATACAAATATTGCATATATTGTTGTATTTAACTGTGCGATAAAGCAATAAAGCCTTAAATGTTAGGCGTCGTCTACACTTGTGATTTCTACCGATCTGTTTATTATGAAAAAAAACTAATGTAGAACGTCGTTTTTAGATATTTATGAAAACATATAGTTATATCATCAAAAATAAATTCATTTTACATTATGAAATTATATCAATCCTTTCGCTGTCACCTGATTTTTGAACTACTTGATTAACTATAAAAAATTACATTGGATTTTTTTTATAAAGTCAAAGAACCACGAAATATATTACAATAAAAGTACAGTACTTTCCTTTTTGTGGTAACCGTGGCTCAGTATCGTCCTGGTCCAATTATTAAACAAAGAGTTCTATATATAAATCTTGATAGTCAACGGTATCCGCCAGTGAAACGTGATCTAAATGTGATACTAATTCATGTGGACCATCGAGTCAGCGAAAGGATTGCTTAAAGGATATTTTAAAAATTCAAAAAGTTTGCCAGAACGGACGTTGAATTATATATTACTATTACTAGAAATCCAGTATGGGCGGCCCTCAAATGTGGTTACCAGTTCTATATGAATTAGCAAATGATTGTTATCTTATCTGTTAGCAAACAGTTTAATGTTGTGAGTTTGTTCCTTGTGATTGTGAAATTTGTTCATGTTTCTTGTATTGTTTCTTGTATTGTACGCATTAATTACCTTTGTATATTATATTGTACTTGGTCACAAACTACCCACAAATCACTGCCTCTAGGGTTATACGCATTTATAGATTTGAAACACTACGAACTGTTACTATTAGTGAATATCGACATCGGCAATTGGTACAAAACTTATTTGTGATCTAAACTTATATTAAGTATAAAAGGAATATATTATTTTGCGAAAAGTAAAGTGACACGTCATGTTTCATTTCGAAATTGAAAAATCTATTTTGACATCAAAAAAAAAGTATTTTTGCAAATCAAATGGAATTGATTCGTTTAAATATTAGCTAGTTCTAGTACATCTATCATGAAGCTAAATTAAAATGTAATATTTATCAGAAGCTGTGAAACTGTACTTAAATTATAATCACAGAGTATCTCAGTGTATTAATAATGTCACATATGCGAAGTAAAATAAAAGAAATAAAGGCATTACGTTGTTTTTATTTTCCTTTCCTATTCTTTTTTTTTTAACACGGAAGAAAATTATATAAAATATTTGCTTTTCTAATATATAGAAAATATTTATTAAAATGATAAATAGTGCATTAATTTCAATAATGCTAAAGATCTGATACTTTTTTATGATAATAATTATATGGATGGGGTCATTGTGTTAATATTATTGTTTCATGATAAGTGTGTAGTGTTAGAGGCCGTTGTGGCGAAGTAGCGCAAACGTGTCTGTAAATGCGAGGTTATGGGTTCGATTCCCACTCTGAGTTATATGACGAATAAATATTTTTTATTAATATTTTCAATATTTTTACTCTGGAAACAAGACAAAGTGCGGCGTTTATTTTCGCCACTCACCTCGCTATATATAAAAAAATCCTTGGAAAATGGGAGACCGGAATATCTTAACAAAAAAAAGTGTATATAAACAGAATAATATTAAGTTTCAAATGAAAAATAATACATTTATAAAACAAAATGTTCGTCAGTAAACAAATAATGTTGATAATAAATGGATTTAAACGTACTAAATCTCTCGTACAATGTTAAAGCGAAGGAAAGTTTATTGTAACAACAAAAGCAGACTCATGACGATCGAGTTAGTTTTAATTTTGTAGTATTATTAACTATGTTCATAGTAATGACAGAATAAGTTAATTAATAAATTAATTATTTTAACATTTTCCTAGTAAGTACTATATGCGCCAGTCGAGGCGCAGTGGCAGAAAGTGTGACTGTAAAACCGATTGGTTGTAGGTTCGATAGATGAACTCGAGGAGATGAAATATTTACTTAAATTTATATTTCCATTTCTTCGCTTTGGTGTCGAGGCAAAGCGCGGCGTTGAGTTCTGCCACTCAACACGCAATGCCTCCAGAATTCGGCAGAAAGTGGGGAACGGAGTGTCTTAACACTAGGTTCCCTCTGCCTACCCTGCTGTATGCGGGATACAGCTAATTTTTGAAGCTAATTTTTCTTTTTTTTACTATATACTAAATATAAATAATTAAATATGACAACACACATAATTTCAAATAGTCAACATAAATATTTTTTACGATGATTAATGGTTCGATTCCCACTACACTACTAATAAATACATCAAAAGTCCCCTCGTACCTTTTTGCCTGCACAATATTAATTTGTTTCCAAGAAAAATGGACAGAAAGTAAAGGAGCAGCCATTTAGTTTGAGAAAAAATAAAAAAATACATAATAAATAAAAGAGGAAAACAATTTCAAGAACTACTTACCGGAGAATTATGTATCTATAAAAATGTTCTCATAAAATATTTTATATACGACTTCTTTACCTTAATAAAGCAATAACATCATCAGTTGTTCTTTTGTGTAAGAGCACTATGACGAACAATATTAAAATTATTCTTGTTAAATAAAAAAGCATCGTTAAGATACGCCGTCACTAAATATTATAGATGAAATAAATCGAAAAATAAGAAAGGTGTGAAAATAAGAGGCCAGTCGTGGCGCAGCGGCACCTAGTGTGACTGTGCTGTGGGTTCGATCCCCAGTCGAGGAGATGAAATATTTACTTAAATTTATATTTCCATTTCTTCGTTCTGGTGTCGAGGGTAAGCGCGGCGTTGAGTTCTGCCACTTAACACGCAATGCCTCTAGAATTCGGCAGAAAGTGGGCAACGGAGTGTCTCAACACTAGGTTCCCTCTGCCTACCCTGCAGTGTGCGGGATACAGCGTGAAGCTGATTTATTTTATTTATTTTAAGAAAGGTGTGACCTAGCACTAAATAAACGTCACCTCCTTTTACTGCTGAATTTATGCAAATATAAGTTGTAAAATATGTATTTAATAAATAATAGTTATTATTCATAATCTATCATATTATTTACACAAATCAGTACTTAAGTACCGACGTTTTCATCTTATTTATAAATAAACATACGCAACCTCCCTCACGTTGCGTCATAATAATATAACTTACGTTAAAGGATAAATAAAACAATATCGTTCAATGCGTAGTCACTTATTGCGTTGAACTTTATAGTTTGTAAGTATATTTCTGTCTAAACATACTATTTATATTTAATAGAAAATATTATTAAAAAAGAGGCCAGCGCAACAGTGGCGCAGCGGCACAAGCGTGTAACTGTAAACACGATAGGTTGCGAATTCGATTCCCACTCAAGTCAATGAAATATTTAATATTTTCATGTTCTCGCTTCGATGGTATATCAAAGCGCGGCGTTGACTTCCGCAACTTGTTGAGTTGCAAAGCCTTCAAAATTCGATGGAAAGTTGGGAGCGAAAGTGTCTAAATGGAAACAGAGTGTCTTAACACTAATTTCTCATAGCATGTCGCATGAAACTTCGTTCGTTAAAACGCGAAGAAGTATCGCGTTAAGGCAACATCTGTAAACTATACATAAATATAAAATATTTAAATAGGACGGACATATGTAAATATCAACAGCACAACGTATAAGAAATCAGTATTTATTAAAAAATATACACCAGAGATCTCAAAACTTATGAATAAAACTGATGAATAATGCACGCGGAGAGGTCTATTTTACGACTATATTATATATTTTGAAATAGGTACAATATGTAGGAACTATTAGAGAACATTTTAAGTATGGCGTCAAAACAAACCAGATCGTTTTAAGATAAAGTCTAAATATATGAATAAAACATTAACATCATCGAAGTATTTTGGAACCGTTATACACTAAATACTGTGTAAACTACGAACGGGACATTCAAATTCAAAATACGATATAAACGAAAGTTTAAGATTATAAGTATATTTAATATTTCACAAAAAGATTCATTTATTCTTAGTAGAAGGTGATTTACAAATATATTCATTACATTTAGTTTTGTATATTCATTAACATATGTACGTGTATATATGGAGGCCAGTCGTGGCGCAGGTTCACAAAAGTGACTGTAAACGCGACTGGTTGAGGGTTCGATGCCCGCTCGAGGATATTAAATATTTATTTAAATTTATATTTTCATTTCTTTGCTCTGGTGTCGAAGCTGAAAAAAACTATTTAATAAAGGAATTACGAAATAATTATCGTCGCCAATCGTTATCTTAACTGTATGTGTGTTATCACGATACGGTTTACAAATTATCATTTAACAGAACAAAGTGATTTAGAATATTTATCTTTTATATTAAATCCTTCAATGATTGCTTGAAGTATTACGTTACTCATATAGTATCAACATAATGGGAAATGCCCACTGCTAAGTCATATCGTACGATTGCTACGCAGAATTCCCAAGAAAATTATTAGAATTTGAATCGTACGTTGAAATAATAAAATATTACATTTATTTTGTTTGCTTAAAATTACAAATACATAATTATTTATCCAATTTATAGAAAAACACCTCTACGCTTTAGATATTGTTAAGAAAATTAACTAAAATATTACCATATAAAATATTCTAAAATTTCATTGTCACTGGTATAACGATTCATGGTTTTATGATACATTATAATATAGTAAGTAGTATACAGTTTTACAGTTCTAACATAGTTCTACTTTACATACATACATATATTTGGACCAAAATTACAGTTACTGTTATAAAATACAAGATATTTATAATTTTCATAGATTATGAATAGAAAAACTAAATAAGTGCCATTTATAATTTTATTTTAAATTATAATGAAGTGTTTACATTAATAATAAAAAATCTTTAAATTCTATGACTTAAAATATAACATGTACCTTGTATAGGTAAAAACAATAAAATAATAAATGCATAATAAGACATTTTAGTCTTTAATATAATAAAATTAACATCAATTGTGAAAACTAAAACATTTAAAAAACTACCTAACTAAGAGTACCAGTACTAAGTAATATGACATTGTAGACTACATCACAAGGCGAGTTCACTTGCCAAACTTAGCGAGGGTCGCCTTGCAGTCTTTGATGGTGTTATTGAGACGCTCCACGGTCGCGGAAGTCTGCTTCGAGCTGAGCAGCCTCGAACAGCTGTTGATCGTCGTATAGTACCCGCATACATTGTGAAGGACCCTCACCGCGCGGTCGCCGCAAACGTATAGGTACTTGCCAGCCGGGTCGAAGCTCATCTGGTTTATCAAACCTGGAAACGATATTTAATGTTTATTTTTATTATATATATTATAATATAACTAATACTTTGTAATAAACTACTTTGTGAACTCAAGGTTAGGCTTAAATTATAACCCAAAGAAACGATCTAGAGGTAACCTACAAAATTTACTTGACTCATTTGTCATCGTTGATTAGAAGGCACAGTACCAAATAAACGAACAACTTGACGCTTGCATAAAAATAAACGCAAATTTATAAATGACATTTATAAATGAACAGAATAGTCAGTCACTTTTGTTATGCACACATACAAAATCTTACTAATATAAATGCGAATGTAAGTTTGTTTGTTACGCTTTTACGCCAAAACTTTTTAACATATAATCATAACTTTAAACAAATATTACTAGAAAGGACATATTTTTATATAAAAAAAATATTTTTAAATATTATAGTTTGTCTATAATTTAAAAATAAATTTAAACGAACGAAGTCGAGTTTAAGCACATATATAAAAACACGAATGGTCTTATAATTTCGCAGGCGAAGCCGCGAACAGATCGCTAACATAATGCTATAATAAAAAAAACGCAAGCGGCATGCGGGCGCGGTCGTATGCAACTTTAACCGACGCTATTATAATTAACCAGTATATGATGGAACGTAGGTCACGTAAAATATTCAGCTCGACGACGTATCGACCTTAATCCAAGTGGACAAAAGGACAGAATCATTTTTTAATAAAACCATGGAATAAATAAATATGTGTTTGAATAAAACCTTCATTAATTGTAAATTAGGCAATCGCTTAGTTATTCATAAATGATAAAATAATATGGAAAACTTTTCCAATATATAAGATATTTCAAGTTAATTCATTACTAAACGTATATGTACGATTATGTATGTCATATTATAAACAAAGGTCTGTTGTGTTTCCTATAAAGAACTGATCATATATTCATTATAATACATAAACTAGAAACTATATTTAAATTATTTCTGTATTTCAATTTTTTTTCTTTTATGCCTCTACCACAATAAAGGATGATCCTTTATTGTAGCAGAGGACGTAATGGTTGACGAAATCGAACGCAACATATCAAAGATATTACCAGATGGGAAAAATATTTTCGTCAAAATGTTATCAATGTAGTGAAGATAGCCGATAAGGTTAATTAATCGTATTTAAAAGCTATCATGAGGTCGATAAACAAAACTTGTCAAGTCTGTATTTCCAATGTTATTGTAAGTTTCCAATTGCATCACCCACGGCTGCAGTTGTCGGTCCCACACACTCGTATACCTACTACAGTGTATTACACGAACAACTGTTCTATATTCAGAAAATCAATAAGGACGCCGATGTTCAATAATTCAGTTTCCGATAGCCTCGAGACGAGTTAAAAATAAATGCAGGAACATAACTGGAAAACTTCGCCTCTAGTTCTACTGAACTGTTTTCATTTATTCATGATATATGTGTATGTATTTTATGCTTACGTTTTACGTCATATCCGGGTGAAGTATTCCTATATTTGGAAATTGAGCGGGTCACGCTTTCATGTCGAAAGGTCAAAGTTCAACGCTACATTTCATAGATTTCAATAACTGATAAAGGATAGGTTTCATACGAACTACCTGTATGTATGGCGAGGAAATGTGATTTTGATATTTATAAATTTATAATGTTTTTATTTTAATCCACTCATCGATCAAATTTACAATGTTTTTAATGAGATTGTGTGTAATGTAAAAAATATAATGTTATATATAACTACTATATTTAATATTCATACAAAACATTGGCGTTGAGATCTCGACTAGCGATAACCTAGGGCAGGCGTGTTTTTAAGTACTATAAGTATCTATTGTTTTAAATATAATAATCAACTAAGATTGCATAATTATGTAAGTTTAACTAACTATATTTTTCGTTTGCCTAAACATATATAATACAGGCCTTACTTGGTTTAGGACTCGAAAAACTCGATTAAATTTTCCGAATATTATTACAATTTAAATCAATAAACCAAGTTTTCTATAGTATTTATCATCCACCTTCACGTTACATTTTTTCGTGATCACCGCAGGGAAGGCGGCGAGTACGGGTCACGACATATCCAGGATCTGCTGTAAACGGTGTTTGCTTACTAATGATGATTTACTGACATACAAACACGCTATAAAAATTATACTCGCATAGGCCATTAAGTCATTTTGCATCCTTGTGTTAAATTATTGTTAAAAGTGAATCGTAAATACGCTACCAATAATTTCTGTCTTTTTTAATTAAGAAAAAACCAAGTACTGCCAAATTTTTAACTCTGAACGATAAAGCAGCGATAAGTTGAATCTGAACGATAAGTTGAAGTTTTTATAATAATTTCTTGTTAGGAATAATTAAAGTATCTAAAATATGTACAGAAATATTAAAAACATTAAACAATTACCTGGTGGATGGTAGTATTTTCATTTTTTCTCTCTGGTGTCGAGGCAAAGCGCGGCCAGTTGCGTTCCGCCACTAAACAAGCAATGTGCCAATTCCCTCCGGAATAAGGCGGAAAGTGGGAAGTGGAGTGTCTTAACACTAGGCTGTCTACTCTGCTACAGCAGTTAAGTTGAAAAAAATCTAGCATATGCAATCCAAGGACTGGCTTCAGAATAGGATTGTTCTGAGAAAAAATATAATTTTTTTTTACTATTGGATTTTAAAAAAAATTACATAAACATATACTAACCTGTGTAAACATTCTCCACTGTGTCATACAGCTTGCCGGTGTAAGTGTCGTAGAACTCGATGTTGGCATCGCACGACACTGCGAGAACTTCTGCATTCGGTGATAGCGCTATCTTCGGTGGATTCGCGGTTTGTGTGTATACACCCGACTCTAGAATATGAGGTGATTCCCCACGAGCGTAATCGACTGGAAGAGATATAACATGGAATAAATATTATTATTATTATTGAGGCCGGTCGTGTTGCAGGGGAACATAGTGTGTCTGTCTGTAAACGCGACTTGTTATGGTTCGATCCCCACTCGAGGGAATGAATTATTTTTTATTAATATTTACATTGGTTCGTTCTGGCACCAAGACAAAAGCCCGGTGTTGAGTTCCGCCACTCATATGCCATGCTTCGAAAAATTCCGCGGAAAGTGGTGAACAGAATGTCTTAACACTAACGTCCCTGTTTGCTGTGTGCAGGATACAGCGTGAAGTTGATTTGATTTAATTTAAATTTATATATTATAATTGTAGATATTAAATGAAACAGATTCAAGATATTCATTCAAAACAAAAAATAACAATATTACCAAAAACAATTTAAATGAACCTACTGACTTTTCTCATATCAGTAATGATATGAGAAAAGTCAGTAGATTCATTTAAATTAAATTTTAAATTTTTGAAAAATTTAATGAGTGTAAATTCATAAAAATTTTAGAGAAAATATCTGGTAATCAGCCATGTGGATAAAGTTACGTTCCTATATTTTAGAAAAATGCGCTTAGTGACGTAAAATACCGCTGTTACGTAAATATTAATTATCCGTAGAAAATATTTTTTGAACTTTGTAAACAAATTTTATTCAAGAATAATAAATTCTTACGTGACCGTGACGTGTCTCACAGATCACTAAAAACAAGTTTTAAAAAAATCTCTTATACAAAAAATATGTATATTTTTTAATTAGGTGTCTAATAAAGTACTTAAACATGGAAAAATTTACAAACGTTGCACTCCATATGAAGTTAAAAAAAAGACGCAAAAAGAGCGACGCGCTTTTTTTATATTACCTAAATGACTTGTTTACCTCAAACTTCAATGTCATTCATACCACAAAAATGAAACCATTAACTATTTAAACAATAAGAACACGATTTCTATACGTACATCCTACATAGCATCCTTTTGAAGCAATATCCTGTTATAGACAATTCTTTAACTTCGATATAATCAAGACGAAATAACTATAGTTGCAAAATAAAATAAGTACGAAATGCAATCGACATTTTTAACGATTTTCAACATTTTTAAAGTGTTATTCCACACTTCGGAAAGAAAAATACTTATTTAGTAACGTACAGTTTTTTAAATAAGTATTTTTAACAATATAAGCTGTAACCTGGTGGTTAAAAAGAATCAGAAAGACATCGTGGCGCAGAGTTAAAATCATGCGTTGTGGGTTCAAATCCCACTCGAGAAAATGTCATTTTTAATATTTTCATTTTCTGGTTCTGATAATGAGGTAAAGCGCGGCATTAAGCTCCAATCAACACACAATGCCTCCAGAATTCGGTGAAAAGTGAGTAACAAGTGTCTTAATGGGAATAGTTTCTTAACACTAGATTTTTGGTTCTCTCTGATCTGCTATGTGCGGGATACGAAGTCAAGGTACCTACTTATATTTCCCTTATTTGAGTAGGTACTTAATATATGTAGGTTAAGGTAAATTAAGCGTTCAATTTCCAACGTCAACATTAGAATTTTTTACACACAATTCGCTATTATTTTATTATTATAACATATTTTGCTCAAGCAGAAAGCGACCAAAGCAGTCTGTCTACATTTGAATAGTATTTTTGGATACGTTATTATATTTAGTAAGCCACTTATTAAGTAACAGGAGTTAGTTACATTTATACTTACAAAAGACTAGGTATAGACATAGATAGACAGACATAGACAGGCATAGGCATTTGACATTACACGTTGACGTCAGACATAGACATTAGACATTTTACGTTGACTACTCCATTTCGACATGTGGGTATTTTTATGTCATACACATACTATTGCGACGTCCGCTTCAATAATAATGGCGTAAATTTATCTCCACATAATTACCTCCAATACTTCGTAATATTGACGCCGCGCAACCCGGAGCCGTATTACGTCACCCAAAGGACATCCTTATCGATGATTAAAATTGTGCAAATTATGTAAATTTTCCCTTAATTATTACTAATAAACAAACTTATTAAATCAGATTTGCAACATATTTTCGGCTACTATTTGCTAGTGGGCCGAGTAGCGAATATTTTATAAAAATCACATAAATACGTAGCAGCTATCCTTAAGCAGCCCTCGGTCTTATATACATACAATATAAGACCGAGGGCTGCTTAAGGATAGCTGCTACGTATGGCCTTATTAGGACATAAAATACTGTACATTGTATTTTAACAAAAATAAAAAAATACTTTCTTAAAAATGTTGTACTTCAGACATTGTAAATGGTCAATTCATTAGAATTTTCATAACAAGTTAGCTGAAATTCTCTTTAATTAAAGATCAACCTCTTAAATGACAATTTTTCTTATATTCCAATAGCGTAAGTACATACTCGCAAGTAAAAAACTTATTTTTTCTGCAGTTGTTTATGTGTGGTAGCCTGTATAATTATAGTGTAATAATTAATATTGTACGGTCGTAAAATATATAAGGTTAAAAAAGGATAAAATAAAACAAAGAAATCTTGACAATGTAATACCTAATTAAATAACATCTGTTCAATTTTTAAACATTTACGCTAAATTAGCTTATAATGTATTTATGTAATTGATATTTTTTTTAAATAAATACAAATGTATGAAATATATGAATGAAATATTATCATTTAGTAATATAATTTTCGGGTAAGTCCAATAAGCTCTTACGTCACGCCTGACGTCTCGTCTCGGGCTATTTTCCTGTTTAAATGAAAATCATTAAAAGTCCCAACGCATTTATCATGTTTCCTAACGCAACGTGCATACATTTACTCTTAATACATGATTCATTTATTCTCAATAAGCAATGTTACAATAATAATAATTAAAGCACATACATATGTGCATGCATATGTGTGTTTAAGATTTTTAAGCTAATTAGAGGCCGTCGTGGCGCAGCGGCACTGCGTTGTGGGTTCGATTCGCAAGCGAGGGAAAAAAATATTTTCGCTTTCTCGCTCTAGTGACGAAATAAAACGTAGCGTTGATTTGCGTCACTGGACACGCAATATATTGAAAATTAGGCGGAAATTAGGCAAAAATTTGGACGGCTTTAAACATAAAAAAAACATAAGTGCACACACTTATTTTATATAACAAGAACTGTTATTATGTAAGAGAGATTCATAAAATAAAATTAATAAAAGAAATCTGGAGCATGCCACCGACAACGTCAGTGTTATGATGAAACCCATATGGATAGTATTTATTTTTATTTCTAAATCTTTAACAGTGATAATGGTTCAATCACAGTACAAATAAAATTACCATTTACGCCACGCATATTTTCAAAGTCCGTTTTAGCGCTCCATACATTTTTGAAACAATGTTTTGGATATATAATATTTAAGAATTTAGTTAGTTTAGTTTTAGTTGAATGATAATTTATAATATATTTAATATTATTAACAATTCTCATAAGAGGAAAATAAATGTCCTTAAAAAAGGAGCAGCTAATGACTAAGCAATTTGAGCAATAATTTGATCTGCTTGCACGAACTGGTATTCCATAAAAAGTCAATGCGATCATCAAAAAGCAATAAAATTTATGAAAAACAAGGAAATATTGTAATATACTTAAAAAAATACTCCAACGCCACCACTATAGTAACACATGGACAATATCAATAAGGATGGCTCATACAGTTTTATAAGGTAATAACAACAATACAAATAGATTTTTAATTGCAAATTCGATTTGCATGATGCAACACAACATATTATTGGTAGGGCTGCATCTTAAAGAATTTTATGGCATATTATACAGCTACACGCGCATAAACCGGAGACGTAACCAGTTCAAGTTGGCGTCGTTTTTTTAAAAGGAACGTTCGGGTTAACGCACGTTACGTACGTACGTACGTACTCTACGGGCAGATGTTGTTTCGAGACCGACACCGATGAATACTGCTTGCCACGAAGGAACATAAAGCACATATTGGCCCCTTTTTTCTTGTACGTTGAGTTATGTTAAGTTCTGCATAGAGTTATGGTTTTTTTTTTCAGATTCACGCTGTATCCCGCAGGTTAGACAGAGGGAGCCTAGTGTTAAGACATTTCATCACTTTTCGCGGAATTCTAGAGGCATTGCGCATTGAATGGAACGTAACTCAACGCCGCGATTTGCCTTAGCACCAGAGCGAAGAAATGAAAATATAAAATTTCCGCGAGGGGGAATCAAACCTACAACCTGTGACGTTTGTGCCCCTACGCCACAACTGGCTTCAAGAGATATGTTAAGTTTCAATAATAGATTGCCTGTATTCTAAATACAAATATTAATCAGAGTGGAAAGTAAAATTATTAATAATAGATACGTATTTAGTATAGTTCAACCACGCCTACAATTATTTGAAAAAAAAAATCATACATTAACAAATAATTATTTCTCATAACAATCCAATAGCCTAGTTAAAGGTACTGACTGAGTCAACCTCGCGATATCAAAATGAAGCGGTGACTCACGAGTCACGTGTGCCATATACCTACTTATTACGTATAAGTAACTACAATACCTACAGCCTATTATAGTAAATTTGTAAACAATAACAACAGTCGTAAATGTAATATTATACGCTATGATTACGTTTTAAAACAGAGCCCGGGAGAAACGTTCGATTGCGGCGTAGTGCATGGGTGGAGATGATAACAATAAATAAACAGTGTTCAGTCAACAAGTTAGCTAGTGATGTTGAGTGATATTTTACTATTTTAAGATATTTATCAATTTATTGTTCAATAACTTTTTTAAAAATATTTTAACATAAAACCTAAACTGGAATAGAAAATTAACATATTTTTTTATATATCAAGTAACGTGTCTATTGTATATTTAAATTAGGCGGAGTAGACTTAGTATTTAACGGTATAACACTGTTTTCTATTTGACACAACTGATATGAACCCATTTAATTAAACAACGTCAGGAAAACGATATTATTTTAAAATATCAATTATCCAAGATGAGTTCGTATCGATGACCATCAGCAACTAAAGCCAAAACAGTTACATATAACAAATGCACATTAGATACATTGTTGTTTTTATCAATAGTATCCTAGATTAGTCTCAGCTTTCCCTCAACTTAAGAAACGTTTTCAAAATATATCAACATAAAATTATAAATATACAATATATAGATGATAAAGAAATACATTTCCAAATAGACAGTAATAAATATAACATAAGTACAACACTATTAATCAGTACGAGTACTTACTCCTCGTGTGATATAGCTTCCACGTGCCATCCTTCGATATCGTCGCTATATGCGACGTGTCCACAGCGAACGCGACGTCATATACGCCTGAGCTGTGTCCCGTCAGCTCGTAAGCTTTCGAAACATGTTTGAACTCGCCAGTCCTTGTGAAGACTACTTCCATCACTTTAACATCTGGTGAGAACCCAGTGGCCACTACGAACCGACCGCAAGGAGATATTTTGGCTGTATGCGTGTTCATTAGATATGTGTCGAGACGATCTAGCTGTTGCCCTTTGAGGTCCCAGATTATCATATCGGTTATGCATGAGCAGGACATCATAAATTTTCCATTGCTTGATATTCCAAATCCGACGATATTGTCTTCGTGAGCCTGGAATAGATGAATCAGCTGTATATTCAAAAATCGCAATATAAAATATTTAGCTTCATACACATGTTATATTCTAAATAATTATAATTTTTAAGAACAAAAAAAAATCGACTTCCATCGGATCCCATAATCAGAACCTAACTAAACTTTCATCAAACCACCCTTGAAGTGTATTCTTTCCAATAATAAAACAATCATCGAAATAAGTTGGCGTGATATTAAGTTATTCGTCCATTTGTCGCGCAAATATTTAATGCAAATTTAAGATTTATGTGATTTTATAATGGATAGCATTGAAATAGAATTGATAACATGAATCAGAAGTGGGCCAAATTAAAATTGGACCACACAAGAAGCACCAGATTTCAAACAAAAAAAAATCATTAAAATCTGAACCGATTCGAATGTTCTGAGGTAACAAACATATAAAAAAATAATCGAATTCATCACCTCCTCCTTTTACAGAAGTCGGTTAATTAATCAAATCTATATAGTATTTGTTATCAAATATCATTTAAAAAATAAATATAGTTTGTTTCAATTTAAACCATTTTCAATTTAAAATTAATAATTAATTTTAACCTATGGGCATGTGAAAAGAATCATCGCCATGAATAAGATACGGTGAAATGATTGCGTAAACAAAGTTATAATTGAAGATGTCGTCGATAGCTCTGATAATGACATAATAATAAATGAATTTGCTATTTAATTATAGCCACCCCACTCGTACGTGAGTTGTGTACAAAACAGCTTTAGAATCGCGATCGTCGTAATAGAAATTTTCTTTAACATATCAGAGAGGCCAGTCGTGGCGCAGGGGCACAAAGTGTGACTGTAAACGACTGGTTGTGGGTTCGATCCCCACTCGAGGATATTAAATATTTATTTACATTTATATTTTAATTTTTTCGCTATGGTTTCGAGGCAAATCGCGGCGTTGAGTTCCGCCACTCAACACGCAATATATATATATATATATATATATATATATATGCCAATTTGAGATAAAAACCGTCAAGTAAACAGTCGTGACGTCGCCGCCGCGCATTATATTAGCGTCGAGTTCGGGGTATTGCACTCTGGACGTCTGATCTACCAAAATATCTTATACAATAAACACGATATGTTTTTATTCGACGGAAATTCGTCCTATTCCAATGACAATGGGTTAATGAGCTCCACCATGTTTTAAATATATGGCTGTTTTGACAATGACTCATTATTCACTTTTGTGTTCTAATAAAAAAAATATATACTAAATATTATTAGTCATCTACATTTTCAATATCTTTGTCTATGTTTCCAGTTTCATAATATTTTTAATGGTTAAAAGCATTATTAAACATAGTTTAACAATATTTATGAAATTTAAATAATGATGAGTTTTTATAATGACTTGTACATATGTGGGTATGTATGACGTACATCTCCGACATACAGCAGGGTAGGCAGTGTTAAGACACTTGGTTCTAACTTTCCGCCGATTACATGTTGAGTGGCGGAACTCAACGCCGGGCTTTTGCCATAGTGTCAGAACGAAGAAATGAAAATACTAAGAAATAATAATTCATTACGTCGAGTGAGGATCGAATCCACAATCGTAGCGTAACAGTCACATCCCTGTGCCTCTGCGCTACAAGGGCCTCTACAATTAATAAAATGGAAAATATTTTACATTAATGATTTTAGTCCTGTAACATTTTCAATAGTTATAGGTTAAGTTATTTATAGTCATTTTTTTGTACTTATTACATTTAAAGTAGGTGATATGGTTTACGAAACAAAGCGAAACTCTGTGAAATAATGATGCAATCTATTGTAAATTACTAAAAGATAATGGTAACCATATTTTCTTTTAACTACCGCCTTTTGATAAAACAGCTTTCTATTTAATAAAATTATATAACATAAAAGCTATACAATATACAAAAGAAGGTTAAGTATATATGTAAAAGTTACATTATGATGAAATTAACAAACATTATTATTTTATTTTCTCGCTCTGTTACGTAGACAAAGCGCAGCGTTGAGTTCCGCCACACAGCATGCAATGTCTCGGAAATTTTGCGACAATTGAGAATCGGAGTGTCTTGGCACTAGATTCCCTCTATTTAACCCGTTGTATGCAAATTTAAAAACATAGCTTATATCATAAAATAATAAAAAAATGAAAGGCAAGTTAGAAAGTCTTGTTCTGTGATAACAACGATACACGTATATTTATATTTACATATATATAAGAACTGAATACATATTAGCACTTGCCATTATGTAGATGTGTATCATGTAAACAAATGTAATGTTTAATGTATACAAGCTCTCGAGGAAATACATATATCCATTGAACCTTCCTGTATCTAAAAATACATACGCGAGGCTGCGCGTGCGCCGATCTGAGTGTATGTACACTACACAAGGCACGGCAGCGGTACCTACGTCGCATCGATAGGTAGACATGTCACCGCCATTGTTTCAGAGAAGGTCGTTGCAGTGATAACGAGAATAATGGCGTGACTGCCTTTTGGCTGGCTTCCCTCCATAAACGGGGCAAGAACAAATTGTGACAAGTTTGGGGCTAGCGAATCAAATATAACTGTTCGTCCTTAATGCTTATATGCTTACTTATACTGAAAAAAAAACATAGTAATATATTATTATTTATATTTTTTATAAACACAATACATTACAAACTATCGTGAATATTTTTTTGCTTATAAAAGCACGTAAATTATATAATAATTACAGTTTAATTATAGAAAGAATAAGATTTTTTATAACTTAGCAGAAAAAAGTAGTACTTATTATATCCATAGAAATTGCATTGCCAAAAAAATCTACTACAGGACACCATCATGGGCGTAGGAAGGAAATGGATCATACCCACCCTAAAATAATCTGGTGTCCATGCCAAAAATCTTACTAACAAAAAAATTGCCCCAAAAAATTAAAAAAACAACGTTTACATGAACATACCTTTCAAAGGTAAAGTCCAGGCGACCCAAAAAATATCTCTAGATACGCTAATGGACAAATAAAATAAAAACAGGTAAAATAAACCAAGTCCTCACTAATTACTAGCCATTGGTTTATTACTACGACAAATTATCTTAAATTCAAATGCTGCTCGTCGTTCTGAGACACTGGTTCCCAACCAGTGGTCCGCAGAAGCCTAAATATGATCCGCGAGCGATTTTAATTTTATGACTGGGAATGGGAGGCGAAGTTTCTATTTGATTATCACACTTAATTTTTATTATACCTACATGCACAGTGGTCCCTGCTACCACGAATGATATAAAAGTGATCCTTGATCAAGAAAACCGCTGTTCTAAGAGAACTGGGCAACGAGGATTATAGTAACGAAATCCCTTTATGTTTCTAGGAAAGATTGTCAAAAGACTTCTGTTTAGCCTTCTCCGAATGAATACAATGGCATATCCTACTGACGTTGAAACTCAACCAATGCGGCTTCTTGCCCAAGCGAAGAATTGAGTGATCTGGTAGAAGGTTTTTAGCGAATCGAAAAAAACATTATAATGTTGAACCCATTACATATAAAGAGCGACGATAACACGAGGCCAACTTTAAAACTGGCCCTAAAGGAAGAAGCCGGTACGTAAGAGTTACGATTACGCCGTAGTAAACACGAAAACATATGTCACTCAGGCTATTTATTGCAGAGCCTCGTAAAAAAATCATCATGTCATGTAGAGTTTCTGGTCATTTAGGCAACGTCAACTTAAATTCAAAAAATATATATGTACCTTTCAATAATAAATTCAAAAGTTTGAAGTTGCGGCAGTGTAGTTTCTTGATTAAGGTAAGTGGTAACATTATGCACCATACAAAATAGAAAGCAAGTTAATAACCAGCTTCACGAATAACCTATACATAAATCAACTCTCTTAATAATGAGTCTTGCAGGGGTACTGAGGTTTATTTTAAAGCCTATACATTTAATAATTCATTTTTATTTCAAATTAAATCATGTTTACGCTGTATCTCGCAGCAAATTTATAGCAGGGTAGGCACAGGGAGCCTAGTGTTAAGACACTCCGTTCCCTAATTTCCGCCGGATTCCAGAGGCATTGCGTTGTTGAGTCGCGCTTTGCCTCGATACCACAGAGGAGAAATGAAAATATTAATTATTTTATTTTCTCGAGTGAGAATTTTTCAGACTCGACCGGATTTCATTACCATCGCCGGCATTTAAAACCGGCGTTAAGTAGTGGCCTTATGCCACTGCGTTTCGCATTAGGTAATGCCGGGCTCTGGAGCCCAAGCCACCTTACAGGCAGGCAACGCACCTGTAGTTCCTCTGGTGTTGCACTGGGGTCGTGGGCGGCGGTGATCACTTACCATCAGGTGACCCGAACGCTCGTTTTTCCATAAATACGCCTTGTCTTTTCCATAAATAAATAAAAAAATATCAAACCCACAACCTGTCGCGTTTAGACACACGCTTGTGCCCTTGCGCCACGACTGGCCTCAAAAATGCAATCATTTCTTCACGAAATAATAATTCGTTTTACAATTTAATATGATTATTGTATTATGTATTTATCATCTACCTAGTTGGTATAATCAATGCGAATATAGGCATTATATGTATAAAACGAACGAAAGTGAGGACAAGGCGGATAGATGTAATCGCAGGAAGGAACTCCTTTGTTGTTAGAGTACCTCTATACAAACAAATTTATTCTAAAAACCTTGTGTGGTGTGTATTGTCTTTTTTTATATTACAGATATGTACGACGGGGTTACAAGCCTTATTTATTTTTAAATAAATTTAAAACCACTAAATATAAATGAGTCATCTTTGTCATATATAACCTCAAAGCAGAGCAGAAACTAAAGCAAAGCGTAACTCGTAAGAGCTACAAATTGGTTAGTAATTATTATTTGAAATATTTAGCTTCAGTCAGAACTCAATGCTACATTAAAACAATTATTAAGTGACATTGAATCTGACAATAATCTAATGTAAGAAAACACAACAGATCATAAATCTACGTCAGTGGTGTCCATTTTATTATTTTTAAGGTTCCTCCTCAAAATGAAAAATCGGAATCCTCACAGGATCACTTTGTTATCCGTCTTTCAAGAGCATCTATCTCGATATCGCGTAGATGTATCAATCCGAAATAATTTGAAATATTCTCTCTCTCTCTCTCTCTGGTCTACGGTCCCTTGGGACACTGAAAAAATCAAGCTTCAGAGTCAAAGCAATCAAAAGATACGTTTATTTATGGTTATTGCTGCATTTTGTATAAAATTATTAATAACGAAGCCGCGTAATCATAATGTGTAGGGACCAACAATTATTAAATTTGGATGAAATTATGAAATTTAGAAATTAATATGTTTACAAATTTAAATTCGTCAAGTTTTTATAAAATATCTGCGGATGAATTTGGACTCGTGCGGCCCCGCGCTCACGTGCGAGGAGACACCGGGTTGGTGGGAGTCCGGCACGCCCCTCCGTCTTTCCCCAAACGGAGGTAGTTCATGAGGATTTCCCCCCGTAAAAAAAAAGTTTTATAAAATGTACTTTCAGATGGCAATCCCACATACAACACTGCCTTCCATACAATTGGTACGGAACCCTCGATATGTGAGTCCAACTCACATTTGACCGGTTTTTTAATGCTAAGACGGCCTTTCTAGCAAATATAATTTACCATAACATTATTATTATAATTGATATCATGACAGCATCTTTCCGCATTGTTGTTGAATATTTAGGTTGCGCTGTACGAGTGCGTTCTAGCGTGTTTATCACATCGCAAATGCTCTAAGTCATGACCTGGATGACGCAAGTGGGAGCTGGTCGAGAAATAGATTGGTGATGTCTTTAAAGGGTATCACAGTTTAGAAAAAAACCTATTAAAATAGTAAAAAGAAAATAAACAAATGATTTAAATAATTTTTGAATCAATCATAAGGTTACGTAAACAAATTTAAATTTTAAAATTAAGAATAATAAATGCAAGAAAATTTAAAAATAATAAAGTTTTTACCTATAGAAATAATTAATTTAATATTTGTTTTATTTTAAAAGAACCGTTTGAACAACCATTAATCTATATATGTTTTTATGGAAAAGACGGCGAGGAAAATACTCATAAATAATATTAACGATATGTGATTCTGAATACGAATAAAATTACATACAATTTTGCTATTATTGTGTTGACATAAAAAACACCCCGTGTGTTCATACAATAGTGAGAACCGCACTCAGACAATCTTGAAAGCGGCGCGCCACTGAGCGACATCTTAGTTACAATTAGCGTTTTGCGTAGTTTCACACATACTATTATTCAACTGTAATACATGGCTTTTGTATGATGTATTGTTATCTAGTTTGAATGATCACACGCACTTATTTTGCGTTAATGTTAAAGAGCGATTGGCAAAGCAAATTATGTTAATATAATAAAAATCTAATAAATAAATCAGTTTCACGTTGTATCCCGCACACAATAGGGCAGGCAAAGGGAACTTAGTGTGAGACACTCCGTTCCCCACTTTCTGCCGAATTCTGGAGGCATTGCGCGTTAAGTGGCAGAACTCAACGCAGCGCTTTGCCTCGACACCAGAGCGAAGAAACGGAATTCAAACTATAATAATAGACATTGTTTTTTGCACAATTCAAGCAGAGAGAAACCAGTGTCAAATTACTACGTTCTCCGAACTCCCGTCGAATTTGAAGCGAATTTGAGTGGCGGGACACACTACATAATCCTTTAATAAAAATATCATACATACGAGGTAGGTATCGAAAAAAAATACTAGTTGAAAAGCTTTGAATCATAAAGTTAGAGCATCAAAACTACGAAACGAGTGACTGCAAAAATAAAAGAACCACAATATTTTAACGTTATTTCAAGATATTTCAATAATATTTCAAAAAACCAGCGAAGTTGCCTTTTACCACAAATAAAAACATTCGCTCTAAAATTTCTGTTTTTCTAAAAGTTCAAGTTACTCTTCAAGCGTCAAGAATTATTGCGGATAAAATTGCAACAAATTTGTTGCTTAGCTGTGACACGACGGATTTTAGGAAAATAACTCTAGATTTATATTTTTAATTGACTTAACTCGTTTATCGAAAGCACAATTAAATACACAATACTGATAAAAAGCAAACCAATTAGATATATATCTATACCTCTGCTTATAATACATACGATTTTAACATAATTAAGTATATTTTATACTTTACTACGGCTTATTCTATAATAACGTTACATAACGTTAGTGTTGCTGAATGTCTTTAAAATGTAAATTTGCTTACGTAACTATTTTTTGGTCTAATAGTGACGAAGATACTTCCTAGTTTAATTTATTCAAATCTTATTATAATAGACATATGAGGCAAGTATGCCAACATCACTTTGGTACGCCATGAAACTGTAAATTATTTATAAATAGAAACAAAACGTATTTATTATTAAGATTGTATTTCTTAATAATTTAAATATAATAAAAATATTGTCAATGACTAATGTTTTGGGATATTACAAAAAATGGTTGCAAACGCTCATTCTAACCACAGTATGGAGATAGAGTACACATTTTGATAAACATACACCCACTCAAGTGGCAGGACTTTGTAGGAGGCATCGAAGAAGGGTCGCCCCTTTGAAGTTGTTTTGAAATATTTTAAATGTGCACGCTTTCGCAATATGAACACATACATATGTATATGCGTATTATATAAATTTTTTATTCATTAATGTAGGCGGTCCGGATTTAACAGCAGGCTGAGTAGGCTCGATTCTATTTTAGAGGCGGTAAATCTATTGACCAATTGTTTGCCTCAAAAATTTAAAAGATTATATGACTGTTTTCTGATTACTTTAAAAGCCACACACACTTTAACTTCATGTTTATAATACATTTAAAGGTTCTAACTACGCCCAAAAATTTCACTGAAAAAAAATTTTGGATTGTAACAATCCCGAAACTAACTGTTGAGTTTTGACTTACTACTTTACTTCAAAAATTTATTAATTTTATAATACTCTCAAGTAAGTTCCATCACCCTATTCTTTTATCATCAAATTATAAGTACTTAACCTTTTTTATTCAATGACTAATATCGAAAAGTATATGCATATTAATGTACAATTATGAAATGTTCATTAAAAAAAATAATATATAAGTGAAACGACGCTACAATACTTTCATATTATACAACTCTATTCATATATAAAACCCAACGAAACAAATTAGCCTAATGACTCATTTCAAAATGACGTAGGAACTCCTACGTTTTAAGTAAAAAGCGAAAAGCTGGTTATCCTTCACTTTGCACTTAAAAAAAATCTCAAAATTTCATAGAAGATGTGGGCTTCTTAAATGTTTTTTTGGATAAGTAAGGTAAGTAATGGCTAATTTTAAAACAATAAATAAAGGTAATAAAACAATACAAAGTTTAAATAGCAACCATTCTTTCACGATGCAGATTAATAAAGTTTTAAGATTTTAAGACTAGACTAGTTTTTTTTTTCTGTTAAGTCCAAGCAATTTGAATATTCCCTTTTGTTATGCTTACTTATATTGCTTTTATTATTGCCTTGTATTATAACATAAAAGAAATAGTTTAGGGTCTGTCTTCTCTGAATGGTTTAAATAATAAATATATTCTTATTTTAAGTAATTTTCAAAATTTACTATACTATTACCTTTTATTTTCTATTGTATATGTATATAAGATATTTTAATGCCTCCTGAACAGGTTTAAAGTGTTTCATAAAAAAAAAGTCTAAATAAAGACGGCACCTAAAGGTCTAAAATATCCAAAGTAATATTTTTGTTACCTATTTTTATAGAGTATACAGATGTATACGAACTAAAATAGACTCAGCTACGCTAAATCACCTCAATAAGAACATCCGTACAAACTGCTATCAGCGGTTATCATCAACATTGCACTTTATTCTATGACCCCCTTTTTTGCTTAGCGACTGTTATATTTTTAACTATATTTTATTAAACTAAAAATGTGCTCAATTATTTATACATTGATTAGGTGCAAGTGAACGTTATTATTTTACCAAAAAAAACCTTAACATATTTTTTTTTTGGCAGCTTCACGCTGTATCCCGCATATAATAGGGTAGAAAGGCTAGTATTAACACACTCTGTTCCCCACTTTCCGTCGATTTTTCGAGGCATTGCATCAATATGCACTCAATAGTGGCGGAACTCACCGCCGTTAAAATTATCGCCGCCATTAAAAATTTATAATTTATTCCCCCGTGTGGAGATCGAACCCACAACCGTAGCGTTACAGTCACACATTTGTGCCATAACAATCTTACATTAGTACGATTAATATGTTAAAGTAAATTTAGATATACGCCTTTGTTGTATAGTTGAACCGGATCTGACACACATATTAAGTTTGAATCCTTCTAGAGAAAACTTGTATAATTTAAATATAGGCGCTTGTTTACACTACTCTCTAATAGACAATGAGAAAGAAGTAAAGATCAAAGGCCGCTGTCATTCTCTCCGTAAAAATATATAGTAGTGTATGATAGTGGCGAATTAAAATAATAATAAATAAATGAAAAGTCAGCTTCACGCTGTATCCCGCACATAGCAGGCTAGGGACATAGAGGCAGGGAGAACGTAATGTTAGGACGAAAGAAGAAAGTTTGTAAAAGCAATATTTATATTGAATCAAAATCACGTATTGGCCATTAAATAAATCGACATCCAGGTGATAAATCTGCCTTCAAAATGTATCTTAGCATAAGACTAACCTCTCTTCTTCTATACTATATGAAATCCAACTAAACACAAAGATTTCCTTACCACCGTACCTTCCGGAATTTTATCAAAATCAGATATTATTTAATCACATAAAGAAAGATAACAATGAATGTCTGATAATTGCAAAGCCATTGTTGGGTGTTTCGCAATACACCAAAGACAGGCAATTAAGCTTACGACAGACTCTCCAAGGCTACCTAGAACACGTACCAATACAAACGATGAGCAATTAAACATTTGTTGGAGAATCTATTATTTCTTCAATTAGTTGTAATAATTCACATTCACGCTTCTACTTGGTTTTCAATGAAGTGAATTGTTCGTTCGATCCTTAGTCAATACAGCTACAGTAACAAATACGTAAGGTTATTTTATACACATACGGTTACATCAACATTATAATTGGACATCAATAAATATTATTGAACACAATTCTTTACATAAGGTAAGAAATAAATGTGGTATTTAAAAACTGCAAAGAAGAACATCTAAAGAAATTAATAACATAATATCTTTCGTGGGTATTCATGTACATACAACATGAAGAATGTGGTAGAGTTAACAAAGGCCTTACTTCTCTTTCTCTGGGCAAACAGAACAGGGTAGGCCTGTAGTACCTGCTTACCACTTCTAATCGCATGGCTGTGTGTGAAAGCAAGGAGGACCCGGACGTAGACATTCCTTATCTTAGTCGGGAGGTTATTTTCGATGAAATTGAATTGGTTTTGTCCGCAGTTTTAGACGAAGTTATCAAGACAAGGAATTATCAGAGACATATTATGAAAGATTGCACTATCGACATGTGTCGGACGTGTCATCGACCTTTGGAGTTCCTCAGACATATTGTCTCAGGTTGTTTTTATCTTGTTAAGCCAAGATAATATACCAGCAACTTGCTTTTCGATATGGCCTTGTGGAATTGAAGGTACCATCTTATAGGTACAATCCCACGACTGTTCTTGAAAATAGCTGTGGTTGGCACTACTGGGATCGATCTTTTATTAAGATGATATATTGCCAATAGACCTAATATCGTGGTAGAAGATCGAGTGGCGCTTTGTGCAGTGATTGACTTTTGACGTTGCTACACCACCTGATGATAATTTCGTGAAAGCCAAAATAGAAAAAATATTTAAGCTTAGCCCATGAGGTTACTGCCATGTGGGATGTCAATGCAACTGTCATTGTACCGATAGTGGCGTCAGTTAAGGGTTTAATATCGATAAGCCTCGACCAACATCTTAAGAGGTTATCACTTAGCTTTTGGATCAAGAAACGGATGCAGCAGACAATAGTATTACTTAAGACGGTATTGTGAGATGGTTACTCTCTCGGGAACCCTAGCCAACGAGTCTTGCCGAAATGAAAGAGTTTTTTTAATGATTTTCAAATGTATTTTTCATATTAATTTATAGTTAAAAATGTCAAATTTATTTATATTTAATAATAAAAGTATATGAAGTAATATCTAGTAATCTTTAAAGCTCACTCTAAGTTTATGTAATGGTAAATTACTCTAGAGCAACTTATTTCTATATTAATTAGACTGAAAAGAGTATTAAATTATATCTATAAACTGCATAACAAAGAAACGTTTATTTCTACATATTTGATAATTCCACTTATATTCTACGTATATAAATTCTTCTTGATTCAATTACGATTTATTATGATCTCTTCTATAAAACTCTGTATTTATAAAAAAAATAAAACTGATTAATAATAATACATTTCAAACAATGCTAGCAGGCACAGGCCTAATCATTTAAATCAAATAAAGCTGTTTACATTTGGAGATGGGTTTTCAATTTTTATAGGGCTTTCCTTATTATTTTAATAATTATTATTAAAAATACTGTACTTTGTGATGTTTTGCAGGCAATTTACAATAATAACAATAACAACTTAATGAGTTAATGAGTATATTTAATATTATTGTCTTACACGAGTACGTCTCTCTGTATGTAGAGTACACAACTACGCAATCTATACATAAACACAAACTCTACTAAGTAATCTATAGAACTGTTTCTAAATATTTTTAATCTCTTTTAATACTTCAAGACTCTAAATGATATAACAAGAGAAATATTTAACATTTATAAGCCTCTTATTTTGCTTAAGACAAAGAAGAGAAAATTAAAAAGAAGAGAGCTAAAATAGCTACATTAATCAAAATGTAAATAGTTCAAAAATCAATAGCAAAACCTTCAAGTAAACACTCAGTCTTCTTATGAATGAGATTGGTACATTAAAGTTTTTTCAGCTGAGGCCAACGATCTGTGCGTGGGTAAGCTCACTTTATGACGCCCACCTATATTCAGCTGGGCTATATTTAAAGTATTTTCATTATACCTCTATCGATCTGTTGACTTGTGAGGCCAGTCGTCGCGCATGGGCACAAGTGTGTGACTGTAAACGCGACTGGTTGTGGGTTCGATTCCCACTCGCGGAGACGAAATATGTCTCCAACATATCTCCAAATATTATCATTCACTTTAGATTCCCTTTGCTTACCCTGTTGTATGCGGGATGGTGTAAGCTGATTTTATTTATATATCTATGACGTGGCGTTTCTTAATATACCAAACGGTAAGTTTTATCTCTAATAACTGTCAAAAATCGATTAATAATTGCTTACAACCAGTTTCTCTAATATTGCACTACTTTTGTGGCAATTAAGGCAATGATAGCATATTAATTTAATTTCTATTGCGTAATGGCCCCGTTGTGGAAAATTTAGTAATACGAATGCACTGAAGAATTAATAGTATAAAATTACAAGTATTTTCACGGTCCATTTTCATTCTGTAATTTTTATCATTTGTTTAAATATTTTATAGCAAATGTTACAGATCTTATAAACAGTACAAGCATGACAGTAGTTTGTTGCAAAAGAAGATTTTGTCATAAATATTTTTTTTTTGGTCTGCCTAAGTATATTCATATACTTTAGTTCTGACACAATAAACTGACTGACTGGCGGAACTTAACGCTGAGCTTTGCCTAGTTACCAGAGCGAGGAAAATGAATACTTATATCAAATATTTCCCTTCCCTTCAGTAGGAATCAAACCCACAAGCTGTCGCATTTAATCACACGCTTGTGCCCCCTCGACGCCACGACTGGCCTCCTCCTCCTTATTAAAATATTAAGTTCAGTTAATTAAAATCTAACATAAAGTGGTTAACGCGGAAAACGGATAAAAAAAACGTATATTTATAATCAATAAGATCTTAATTGCGAAAAATAACACAAGATAAAGATTTACACACGTTATAATTATTATGATCAGATTGTATGCGCTTTCGCTGCACATTGCTGCACTCACGCTTCAACATTGGTATCTAGCGAAAATGTTATATATTATAATATATCTAAACATTATTACGAGGCCAGTCGTGGCGCAGCAGCACGAAGTGTGACTGTAAAACCGACTGGTTGTGGGTTCGATCCCCACTCGAGGAGATGAAATATTTACTTAAATTTATATTTTCATTTCTTCGATCTGGTGTTGAGGTTAAGCGCGACGCTGAGTTCTGCCACTCAACACCTCCAGAATTAGGTAGAAAGTGGGGAAGGGAGTGTCTTAACACTAAGTCCCCTTTGCCTACCCTGCTGTGTGCGGGATACAGCGTGAAGCTGATTTATTTTTAAATTATATTATGAACATCACATATTTTAATTAAAAATTAAAGGTTCATTTAATTAAATTTTGCTTTAAAAATAAAAATTACATATGCGAGATTTATGTTTCTCTCAAAATATATACAATATACATACTTCCGCGTAAACATATGTAAAAAATGAACCGTACTTCAGTTGCAGAATGCTTAAAATAAAAACCATTATGTAAATTTGATATATAAACGAAGTTTAGAATTAAGGAAGTGAATTGTTCATCATAACAATTTAAATAAATAATATTTTAGAGATTAATATAATGAACGTAAACGTATGAGGCCAGTCGTGGCGCAGGGGCACGAAGTGTGAGTATAAAACCGACTGGTTGTGGGTTCGATCCCCACTCGAGGAGATGAAATATTTACTTAAATTTATATTTCCATTTCTTCGCTCTGGTGTCGAGGCAAAGCGCGACGTTGAGTTCGGCCACTCAACACGCAGTGCCTCCAGAATTCGGCAGAAAGAGGGGAACGGAATGTCTTAACACTAGGTTCCTTCTGCCTACCCTGCTGTGTGCGGGATACAGCGTGAAGCTAATTTATTTTAACTTAAATGTATGAGGCTAGTCGTGGCGCAGGGGCTCAAGCCTGTGACTGTAAACGCCACAGCTTGTAGGTTCGATTCCTACTCGAAGAAATAAAATATTTAATAATTTTATTTCTTCGCTTTGGTGTCGAGGCAAAACTCCGCTACTCACACGCTTATTGCGTGTAAGAAGCGGAATTCAGAGGAAAGTGGGGGAGTATCGGAGTGTCTTAACACTAAGCTCTCTGCTAAATGCGGGATCCAGATAAGTTAAAATATTTAATCTTAATCAATTGTTGCGTGTCCCCTTGATGATAACCGATTAAATAGTACGCAACTGCATATATATAGTGAAAATGAAAGTAAAAGTATGCCATGAAAACGTGGTCGCATATAATAAATATTTAATATGTAGTATCATGCGATCTGCTGCAACGGTCCTACTTTTTTTAAGCAACAAATGTTTAAGTAAAGCAAAAAATATTTTTTTAATGAATATAGGTTACCTTTACAATATTCTTTTTAATATTTATAAGTGGTTAACTTAGAGTGTCGTGAGATGCTGTATATTAGATACAGTATTAACTTGCTTGTCTGTGCGTATTTACAATTTGTCGAAATAAGAAAACTCAATATATAATAATAAATTTAAAATAAATATTGTTACCAAAATAAAAAGTTATATAGGAATAAGATGCGATCTTATTATCAATCTTCCTGTCTGCGTGCCAAATTGTCCAAATGCATTTAGCTATTTTGGTATGATTAATTTGCAAATGAACATTTATAATGTTATAAATGTGGTAAGAGAACAAGAAGTTATATATATACTGTAAGTATGTATCTTTATAGGTGAAAGCAATTTTTAACTGGATCTCTTTTTTAACGTGCCTTCTCTTATTGTGTAACATTATCTCTGTTTGAGATGTGTGCGTTCTCCATACAACGTGACATTGATGAAAAGCACAGAACAGAAGAAGTTTACTTGTAAAATAATACTTCCCAATTATCTGGTGCATTTTAAACTCCATAAGAATCGATGTTAATCGACTAATAGTAAGGTAATTATATACATTTTGTTAGAAACAAAACTAGACTTACCTTATCAAAATTAATAACAGGTGTGGCTGAACCAATGGTACCATCTTTTTTCTTCTCAATCTTGTATACAACTATATTATTTTCCCTCGCTGTATGTAAAACGAAAGCTTTTGAATCCGGACTCCAAGCAACATGTGTCGCATGATCGAATTCGATATTCACCCGCAATGTCTTGTGTTCTTTTACGCTAAGATCACGTATGTCCCAAAGCATCACTGAACCATCTGTTAAAGAAAAAATTGACTTCGATAAGTTGTGGTTTCTAATGAATATAACTGTATCTGGGGATATTTTCTGAGGGGTGGTGGGCCTGGACTTTAGCTTTGAACTGATATGCTCGTGTTAAGGGGTGTTTTTTTTAATTTTTCATAGCTATTTTTTTGTTAGTAGAATTAGTAGGCTCACCCAGTTCCCACGCCTATGATGATAGGTACGTGAAATACTGGAGAATTTACACTTACCTACATAAATTAAATTACGAATTCTACCACATATTACCAAGTCTTGGAGTCAACATTTAATAACAACAACAATAAATTAAGAATGTCATATATTTATACAAATAATGTTATATTCTCATAGTATGTCGCATAATATAAAACATCGCCGTGTAAATATTTACTGATGGCACGTTTATCCTTGTATAAACAAGTACAAGCAAATAAAGACGATTTCCAATGTAAAATGAACATGAAGGGCACAGAAACTTCCCTTTTAATATTATTATTATTATTATTATCTGTGACACTCTGCGAGATGTTTGAAGGTGAAGTATTTATCTCTATCTGTAAATTTTATATTTCCATTACACAATGCCAGGGCATCTGTGACCATGACTGTTGCTCGTTTCATTGTCAACTTCATTTTGAATCGTAGCTACAAAACGACGTAGGCAGACACTTTTCACCCACACATAAATGACACAAAGTAAAAATATATAAAAAATAATTTGAAGATAAAGTGCTTTTCTCATTATATTACATTTCAGGTATTAAAGTAAGTTAAATTTTTAAAAATCCAGCTAAAAAAATCAGTTAAATGCAAAATGTCTAACAATGCACAGCTTTAACTGTATCCGTCTTTTGTTTCGTCGTCGCTAAGCGTGTAATCTCTTCGTTACTTTCAAAATCAGGTAACTCCGTAAAACACGAACAAAAAGATAAGAATTAACTCTACTCTTAATTTTAACCATTTGGAAATCTAGTTAAAACTTTCAAAACTTTTTTTTTTGGATAAATATATATATATTTTTTTGGAATGCTTAGCAGGTAACTAGAGGATAAACACAGGTTGCCATACGAGGCGGTCAGTAAAATAAGTATTATAGGTAAGTAAGCGTGCAACAATGCGGGAACCAAGTAAAAGGTCATCAGAGCATTGAGATATCGAAACTGAGTCACTGTACCAAGGCCTTTTGATTTCAGGCTGTTACGAAGGCAATTTTTAGCAAACTCTTGATAGACCAGTGACGGCAACTGATCGCTCAAGCATATAAAAGTGCTTTTGCATGAAATTATAAGCCATTTCAATTTATTTTTACTCACAGTATAATAATATACGTCACACAAACACGCAATAAAGTTATCTCCTGAACTTATGTCAAGGAGAGCTTGTTGAAATCAATAAGTAATAAGAACAAAAATACATTTTTTTTTAAATATATTTGTAATAGAGGCCGTCGTGGCCCAGGGGCACAAGGGTGTGAATGTTACGCGACGGTTGTAGGTTCGATCCCCACTCGAGGGTATGAATTATTATTTCTTAATATTCTGGCCCTGCGTTGAGTTCCACCACAGCTGATTTAATTTTTTATTATAATTACCTATTAGTAAGCCAATGCTGTGTAACGAAAAATAAAAACAAGATAGATTACTAGCACTAGGTCAGGTCGAAGGAAATGTATGGGCAATAGTATGAAATTAGAAACGGATATTTCACATCATCTCATCACTCATGTTTCGTCAGGGTTTTAGTCAAGATCGAAGTAGTAGTCAAGGCAAAGTATGAAGTGGAGTTATTGAAATTCTATCTTACCCATCTATAACTCTAGTAATAAGTAGTTATTGTTGAGTTTTAATGATAACTATATTAATACATTGAATACTAACGGATTGGTTCAAATATAAAAAAAATATATATTCTGTAATAAGGTTTTTTAAACTTTTTAAAAAACTTGTCACAGAATGTTTACTACGAGTACTAAGTCGGTTGTTTATTAAAAAATAAAAAATAGTGCTCATAATATTACTACACTCCTATTGCATTGGTTATTTAAATTTAAGAAAAAATAATAACTTAGTATTTTTTTATATAAGTTTACTGTATATGTTATATATGTATTTGAGTAGAGCAAGCACAGATTAAAAGTACAGCAAACTGACCTCGTTTAGCATAATCTAGAATAATTTATATCTGTATTTTTTTTTAATATTACCAGTTTTGGAGAAATTAGTCGTCTAGAAATTTACATCGCTTTAAATTCTTAATAGTTTTTAACAGTTTCTTACTAATATTAATAAATAACTTTTGAGAAAAATTTACGTTAACTTAACAATATTTTCGAACACTGCCAAAAATGTACTGATCGAAAATTACCAAAATATTATATTTATTTAGCTTAAAAAAAAATGCTTTCGCATTTGAAATATTTTTTTGATGATCATTTAAATTTTTAGTCCCGAGGCCAGTCATGACGCAGAGGCCACGCAAGTGACTGTAAACGCGACAGATTGTGAGTTCGATTCCCACTCGAGGAAGTGATATATTTAATATTTTCATTTTCCCGCTCTGGTCACGAGGCAATGCGCGGCGTTGAGTTCCGCCACTCAACACGCAATGCCTCCAGAATTCGGTAGAAAGTGGGGAACAGAAGTGTCTTAACACTAAGTTCCCTCTAGCTACTGTGCTATAGCTGTCTTAACTTAAAAATCTTATTTTTAGTATTCAAATAACAAACAGTTGAAAATTATATTATTTTACGCCTATTATTTTGATTGGTATTGTAGAAGCATTTACTCTCAGATCTCAATAATAATCAGAAAGTGACATTATTAGAGAATTTGACCCAGATTCATCAAGCGTTCGAACTTCTAATCCGCGTCACAGAATCTACAGTTACACTATTTTAAAAATGTATTCGCTATAGTAGTAAATATAAGTATAATCTTTTATAAAAGAATAAAACTTTTTTAATTGAATAAAAAATATATTTATATACTATGAACACGACCAAAGGAGGTTGTTAATTCTTTTAGTTCATTGGCCTTTTCAAGGGAACCAGGAAGTGACTCCGCCCCGACAGTCATGATAAACGTGAACCTTCAATTGCCATCAGCAAGTTTGCAGTGTAATCACACATACGTTATTTAAATGATCATACAAGTCATTGCTCAATTCAGTTCATAATATAACTAGTATGAGGATTTTCAAATACGACACAAAAAAACCTGTCCAAGTGAGTAACGCTACCAAATTCAAGGTTTCGCATTATAGATGATACCTATTAATATATCCAACTAATTCTTTTTATATAATAATTATATATTTTCAAATATATAAATAAACAGTTAATTTTTATTAATTTTGTTATGAATAAAATAGGAATAAAATAAATCATAAGTAGTTAGAAGGCTGTTTATCTGTTTTTAAATATTTATATTTACATGTTTGTGGCAGAAGCAATGTCATCTTTTACTCAATGGACAAACCATATCTAATATGTGACAATGCATGATGGTGTCTTGGTGGGGACAGAAGGCGTGTCGAAGTGCGATGATGAAAGACCCCACACTTTAAGCAACTTATTGTGAAAGACTTACGTGGAGGCGTGCTCTGCACGGTCCACGGTCAAACTGTTTGGCATGGTTTGCGTTTACATCCAAATAAGTTTGAATACAAAATCATATTTCAAAATTATTTTAAATTGTTGACTCAAATCTGTAAGTAAATATTAAATGTTTTATTTGAAAATAAGAAAAGTCTATCTAGAATAGTCTATAAGTATAGGGTAGGTGTACCCTCTAAATTATAATTATAGTATTCATAATTTTTTTGTTTTTTTAGAATAATAGTTTGAAATGTATTGAAGATGTACGAAACATCAATTGATATTTTTTGTTTAGTAAATAATATAAAATTCACCATGGTAAGAATTAATTAAAGTTTCTATATTTTTGTCGATATTCGTATTCCGTACCAGTCAAAGTACGATACTTACCTCAAGCCGGTCAGACACTCCGAAGCGCCGCGCCGCGAACGGTGACGTGGCCGCTATAGAAGCTGCATTCACTTTCTTAGAATTATGAATGACTAACAATTACGATATTTGATATAGGAATCACAATTTGTTTATTTACAATGTAGTAGTCATTGCTAAATCTTTTTATTAGTTACATGTAGGTTAATATTAAAATAGCTGATTATTTGTAATTTTATAGATATCAATTACAAAATATATTATGAGATAAGATAGGAAAAAAATTATATCGAAATATGGTCACTCGCTTTTATTGCCGTCGATATCTAACGAGGAAATATAGAAATGATTTGTCCTCGTTGATTATATTTTACGCTGGTGTTTATTAGAGAGTATGTAAGTCTGTGCTAAATTTCATTATCGCCCGTACGTAGCTTATAGTAAATTGGGCACATGTCAGATAATACATAAACTACTTTAGTATAAACAAGACTATTATACTATTATTAAGTGGTTGGTTATTGTTTATTTTTTAGCTTCACACTGTATCTCGCATGTAGCAGGGTAGGCATTGCGTGTTGAGAGGCGGAACTCAACGCCGCACATTGCTACAACACCAGAGCGAAGAAATGAAAATATTAAACATTTCATTCCCTCGAGCAGGAATCGAATGCACAACCTATCGCTTTACAGACACACAAACTGGGCTCAAAGTTAATTTAGTTAGTCATTAAGTTTGCTCATCTACTATGTATTTCAAAATTGGTTTATATAAGGCGATTATATAAGCTCGCCAAGAATACTCGTTCGTAAAGGTTGTGCAACAGCACAACGCGCAAGAGATGCCTTAAATTAACATTGTGCCTATGATACATTACGAATGATTATATATATGTATATAGTGTAACGGGTTATATGACGAAATTGCTTGTAATATTATATGAGGATGAACGGTCGACTGAGTCGTCCTACTTAGAAGCCGCAAGCCGTTTCGTTGAGTCAGATAAAAAGAAAATAAATTTTCGCCAAGTTCGCGAAACAAAGTGCTCAAGTCTTTTGGCAAGGTTAAGATTGTGTAAACTATTATTAATATAAAATTTCTAAGAGTTGAGATATCGATAGCAATGTTTATATGTTGTACCTGATATGGTGTTACGTGATGTCGTTTTCCTCTACGTGGAGGTTTGACCCAGACATTAATGAATCATCGTCGTTGTAGATATAGTTATATCTCTCGTTGCTTGGAAAAACACGTAAGCGGTAATAAACAAATTACAATATTCTGAGTTTTTTTATCAAAGGCATATTTCCCCAAAGATCTCTTATGTACTACGGAGTATTTTCCACCCTTTCGCCCTGTGCACGCTGTGTACGGTAGCAATTGCCAGTTATGTAGCAGTGAAATCTAACTTAGTGAAAGTGTTCTATCATATGATGTCGAAGCTATGTACCTAACTATAAAATCGTATGAGGTCTGCATTAATCATGACATACTTTCTTTATGATTTTACCGTTGTAAACATTTAACATGAATTCCTCTATTGTTATGATTAACGTGGAATATTGTATCACTATTCATTGAAAAATATAAACAATTATATATATGGAATTAGTAAACTTACTTATATATAATAAATGAGAATATAAAAAAAACTACAAAGTAGAAAAATATATTACGTTTATTGCTAGTCCGCAATTCGAAGGCACATAAACAATACGCGCACTCCGTCAACGTAATAAATAAAAAAAGTCATTTGAGAATCGTCCATAAACATATCGACTCTGACATTTGAGAGAAAAATCGTATAACATTTATCACTTGTAATTCAGGCGGAACTAATCAAAGGGTCATATGGTTGCAATATGGGGAGCTGATTCGAAGTGCGGGTTCGTTGAGCGCGTTCCTCGTGCACTTTAAGTAGGACGAGATCCAAAGCTGCTCGCGCATCTTCCAGTGGAGAGTGGCCCGAGCTGCTCTTCTGAACGCTTCTGCCGAGTAATTCTTCTGACAACGTACGTAAAGATCGTCTAAACGGAAAGCCTCGGGAATGCGGATACAGGGCACTCGTATCCACCACTGCCCCGTGTAATAACTTCAATGACCTTAAATCGTTTTCTAAGGCATGTCCAATTAATATTGTGTCACTTCCAACAAATCCTAATATGTCATTTTGTACATCTCTCAGCGTCTTAGTCGCGCGCGCCATGTCGCGCGGCCTGATGCCTGAGAACCGCGTATTGTGATCGACAACAGGTGAACTAGGCTTAACTAGCGATCTGTATACGAGTCGTCCGTCAGCTGCTATCACTGCAATGCTCGCCAATTCCAATCCTGCTGTGGTGTAGCACATCTCTGTGTCAATAGCGTAAACGCCGCCGCGAGGTGACCGTGCCCGTACGTAGCCTTCGAGTGGCCCGTTCATTCCAGGTTTGGTTCCACTCCACACGTGAAATCGAGACATGCTGCAACCTTTACTTCCATAGGGAGTATTACAGCAAGTGTGGCGCGAGTCGCCGCTGATGCGGCCCCAATGATACACACAAGATTCTTCAATTGCATATTCACCTTCGCGAGTCATACGAAACATTTTATCACAACGCACACATAAATGTTCCACTGCATCCGCTTCTTCATCACTTTCAGAGCGCGGGGTCGAACCCCACGATCCACGTCCACTGTCACTTTGAGAGCCGCTAGGGATAAACTCCTTCGCATTGGGGTCGAACGGTTTTAACTGTATAAATCGAGGACGAGGACGCGGCGGCGGATTAATGTACACCACGGCCTTCGAAGAGTTGGGCTCTATCTCCAGCGGGTAGCCCAGGGCCCACATCCGCTTCGGAGAGAGCAGATGAGGGCGGAGAGCTTCCACTAGTTCCTCGGCGGAGATCCTCTGCGGCGTCGACGGCGGCGGCGGCGCGGTCGGGGGGCGGCGTCGATCGCGCGGTCGGCGCCGACGTGCTGCGGCGCCGGCAGGATCCACCGCCGCGTTGGTCTCTTGACAAAACCAATCATGCCAATGAGTACAAAATTGCATGTTTCTTGATAGGCTTGTATACACATAGAGTCGAGAAAGCGAGCGCGGAGCCGAGTCAGTAAATACGTGCAATCGCGCGCGCGGGCGCTATACTAATGGCGCGCTGGTTTTTTTTTTTTTTTCGAATGGACTTTAATGCTGTTGACCTGGAATGGTCTTGACAGCGTCACCGGGCTGGGAGGGGCGAGTGTAGCTCGCCCCTGAAGATTAGAATTACGAGCTTTGATGGACGCTCGTGAAGTGATGGCGATCGCGGGGGAATGCCCCGCGTACGCTAATCATGGTGGGTTTCGTCCATTGGGCCCCGCCGCGCCGAGGCGCGGGCGTGCCGTTAGATATGACTGGCCTCGCCGCCTCTTACGGCGGCGGAGAGTGGGACATGGGACTGAGGAGTGGGTCCTCCCAATGTATTGGGCGTTGGCAGCAGTGATGGGATCGTCGGGGTCCAGAAGCACGCTTCGAGGGCGTCGAAGACGTGGATGTGGGTGAGGAGCGTACTTACACGCTTCGACAATGAGTGGGTTGGAATGGGAATCTGCACGCTCGTAGTAGCGCTTGGCCAGGCGCTTGCAGAATTCCTTGAGCGATTCTAGCTCGAAGTCTTTGTGTAGGTCAACGTTGCGTACGTACCATGGGCATCCGGATGCCATTCGTAGGAATTTATTTTGGACCCTCTGAAGGAGGTCTATCTTGGTGTGTGCGAACACGACACAAGCATAGGTCATGACGGGACGGATGCAAGTTTTGTACAATGTCAGCTTGTTGCGAAGTGACATTTTACTCCGCTTGCAGATGAGCGGATACAGCCTGTTCATGACGTATGTGGCTTTGTTCCTGACATACGTGATGTGCGGCCGGAAGGAGAGTTTCGAATCTAGTACGACGCCTAGGTATTTGACCTTGGATTCCCAGGGGATCGGTTTGCCTTGCAGGTAAATAGTCGAGACGGTCTCGTAACGCTTACGAGGGAAGAGGACGGCTACGCTTTTCTCCGGGTTAACCTCGAACCGCCACTTGCTGAACCAATCGCCTAGGGCGTCGGCAGCTCGTTGCAGTCTTTCGGCTAGGATCCAAGCGGAGCGATCCGTGGTGTAAAGGGCGGTATCATCGGCATACATCGCAAGTTCTACTTTATCGGTACGCGGAATGTCGCTAGTGTAAAGCGCGTATAGTAACGGTGAAAGAGTGGAGCCTTGCGGGACTCCGGCGCGAACGGGTCTAGGGGACGATAGGGTCCCTTCTAATCTATATCGGAACGTGCGATTCGACAGGTATTCCCGAATGATGTGAACGAGAGAGTCTGGCAGAGCCATACGACGGAGCTTGAAGAGCAGGCCGTTGTGCCAGACCTTGTCGAAGGCTTTGGCGATGTCTAAGAAAATGGCCGCCGTGTCGCTACGAATCGATCTACGGACGTTATATTTCGCGATATGTTCGGTAAGCCGGTGAACTTGGTGTATGGACGAGTGGTGGGGTCTAAAACCGAACTGTTCGTTGATGAACAGTTGTTTTGCCTCGACTATTTCCTTTAATCTACTGAGAACGATTCTCTCGTAGATTTTCCCTAAACTGCTAATAAGACTGATGGGTCTGTAGCTGGAGGGAAGGTTGGCGGGTTTTTTGGGCTTGCGAATGCCTATGACTATTGCTTCCTTCCATTCGGTAGGAAAGGAGCAACCTGCTAAAAGAGCATTGAAAATCATGACTAGTAATGATACGAAGTGAATCGGAAGGGACTTTAAAACTTTATTAGGGATTTTGTCGGGCCCCGGGGCCTTTTTTGGGTTTAAGTCCTTGAGAATGGACTTAACCTCTTCTACGTCCGTGGGGCGAACCGGTTCGCCAGTCGGGGGCATCGAAGCCCACTCTGTGACCTCGGAGTCCACTTCCGTCAAGTGATCCGGGTCACATGGTAGGGTGCTAGGTGAGCATTGTGCCTCTAGGCTGTCCGCTAGGCATTCTGCCTTTTCAGTGTCGTCGGCCGCTATCGTATTATCGGGTTTTGTAAGCGGAGGCATAGTCGCCACTGTGTCGGATCGAAAGGTTCTCGACAGCGCCCAGTACGCCTGGGATGATGGCGAGAGCCCTTCGAGTCGACTATCCCAAGACTCACCTCTGAGCTGTTCAAATTGGGACTTGACTTGCCTCCGAAGATTGTTTAATTTCCTACTGTTTGCGGCATTCGGGCACGCATCGTGAGCTCTAGTAGCTAAATTTTTACGTCGGACTAGCTCCCTGAGCTTCCCTGAGATCTCAAATCTACCTTCAGGCAGATCTGGGACCTCTTTCGAGCAGCTGAGGAGAGCTTCTTGAATAAACGTCGTGAATTTGGACGCGGCTTCCTTGGCAACATCTACTGAGTCTATAATGCCAGGGATGAGATCGATGAGTGGAGAATCGTCCGCTTTGATGAGTTTAGCGAACTTTTTCCAATTGATGATAGTTTTGGTGGGTGGCCCTGAAGGGGAGTCTGTGCCTATTTTGAAAACAACTGGGCGATGGTCTGAGTCTAGTTCCGATAGTGATTCTATAGACCGCAGCCTGAGGGCGACGTTCTTTAGAATCACTATGTCCAGTACTTCTGGGTGTCCGTGATTACCGGTGGGAAACCGGGAAGGTGTCGGTGGACCTATTACGGAGAGGTTGTACCTGTCCGCGAGGCGTTCTAATAGTTGTCCTCGTGGACATGTCTTAGTAGAGTTCCAAATGGTGTTTTTACAATTAAGGTCTCCGGTCAGAAGGACGGAGTCTCCCATATTGAGGAGTAAACGAATGTCATTCTCTAGAATTGGTTTAGAAGAAGAATGATATACAGAAGCTATGGTGATTGGCTGATGGCCTGTGAGAAAGATCTGGCAGATAGACGCTTCGATGTTTTCGAGTGCCGCTGGCGGGTCTAATGGGACACAGTGGAGTGTCTTTTTGTAGTAGATTATGGTGCCTCCGCCTTTAGTGGCGAGTCTGTCGTTACGGACGAGTCTATAATTTGCAATTTTCGGATCGCGAATACTAGGTTTTAAGAATGACTCCTGTACGCACAGGATGTCGAGTTGATGCGCGGTAATGAAATCGCGGATTAGGTCACGTTGGCCGGCGACACTGTTAGCGTTAAACGTCGCGATGCTTAGGGCTCTAGGTTTAATACGCGCAAGGCGCGCGTCAGCGGGCAATGGCATATTGCTGTTAAAAACCGCCATTGGAATATTTACGCTTTAAAGCCCACGATGGCTTTGATGAGTTTTGCGTGGTCGACTGTGGCCTTAATTCTTGCCTGCTCGTTGCCGTTCGTTCGGCGTAATTTGTCGGCGAATACGAGAAGCTCGTCGATGTCGAAACGCCCTATGAATTCCGAGACGACCTCGGAATCGGACGATTGGTTGGGTACGTACGCGGGGGCGGTGACCGGACGTGGGTTCACCTGCGGCGCGGTCGCGGGCCTTATCCACGCGTTCGTGGTCGGAGGCGGTGCTGGGTAGTACACCTGCGGAGCTGAGGGCGCCACAGGTGTCCTTGTGTAGTTAGGGTAGGGTCTCGAAACCCTACCTGCCCTGCCGCCCTGCCCAGGATGCCTGCGGCGCGGGGCCCTGGGGCACCCGCGGTAATTAGCGGGGTGTCCCTGGGTCTCGCACAGCACGCAGCTAGGCGGAACGGTGGGGTCTGGGACCTTGCGGGGACAATCCGCAGTCCCGTGGTCTCCCAGGCATTTGACGCACCTAGGGCGTGCGTTGCAATTTCGGGCCGAATGTCCGTACAACTGGCAGCGATGGCACTGCCCGATTAGGCCGCGGTTACGAGGAGGCTCCACGCGGAGCCCCGTCAGGTAACAAATCGCGCGGACGTTGTAGATTTGTTTTCCCGCGTGGGAATGGTCTAAAATTACTAAAACACTATCGAACGGTTTTTTGTCCCTAAAGTGGTACATCCGATGTACCTCGCGGACGGGGAAGCCCTGGGACTGAAGGTCCTGGAGTACGAGTGCGGACTCAATCTCCTTCGGGATTCCTTTTATTACAACGCGTAAATGGCGCTCGTCTTCTAATGCGTACGTGTGGAAGCCAACGTTGGCCTCCCTTAGGTGTGCCGTGAGGCGGCGGTGGTCCGACGTGGCAGGGCACTGGACCTTGATGCCGTCCTGGGTGGCGCGTGCAGTGGTGAAATTCACCTTCTGCACGAGCATCCAGGCTGACACCTTGTTCCAGGCCTGCTTGTCCTGGATTATGACGGGCGGGGGCATACGTGCCCGTGGCGTCGTGGTGGCCTGAGGGGCCGTCGGTGCGCTCGCGGACGCGGTGGCCTGAAGGGCCGCTGGAGGCGCGCGGGCCTCGGCCTGAAGGGCCGCAGGAGGCGCGCGGGCCTCGGCCTGAAGGGCCGCAGGAGGCGCGCGGGCCTCGGCCTGAAGGGCCGTTGGAGAAGGCGCGCGGGCCTCGGCCTGAGGGGCCACCGTAGTCTTGCCCGCTGGGAGCGGGGAAATGGCGCCGCCTCTGCTGACCCGTGAGTCAGGGGCGGCGTTTTTCGCTTTGGCCGTTTTCTTTGGCGTTTTGGAAGGCGCGGCCGTTTCGATGACCTTCGCCTTCCTTTTCGCCGCTTTGGTGACGACGGTCTCGAAACCGTCGTCTGCGAAATCCACGGCCACATCCATCTCCGTAATGGAGGTGGCCGGAGCGTCGGTTGCGGGGTTCGATTCCTCGAGCATCTCCGGCGAGTTGATTTTAATATTTTGGGCGAACGCTGCAAGCCCGTCGTACGCGTTTTCGTGGTAATTCTTCAGGAATTCCACTACGTTTTCCTTAGGGAGCGCGAGGATAAATGCGTCCATATCGGATATTGAGAATAACCCTTAAGGGGTGCAAAAACGAAAGAAAGATAAAAGAGAAAATAAAACTAAACCTAGTTATACCTCTCCTGGATCGGGCGGGGCAGGGCAGGAACCACAGCACAACACAGCACTGCGAGTCACTGCACTACACAACACAACACGCACAAACGATAGCGGAGTCCGCATGAGCGTCCTCTACACCGCGCGCACAATCGGTTACGCACTTAGGCAGAGCCACTGGAACGAAGACGGAACGTCCGAGCGGTTCGGCGGTCAGCGCGAGAGTTCGTTCTGGCGCGCTGGTGGGGCAGCCCACGCTTTATACGTCACGTAGGTAGAGCGCGTTCGTTAACGGGACATGCCGATCGACCGGCCTATTCTCATTTTTCTAAACAATAATAAATACTACTTTCTGGAAAAATAAGTAAAAACAATCATCCCTATTGTAAAACTGAGAGCGATACAATATACACACAAGTACCTATCGACATCAATGCTAAACAGAAATGTTGCCGTCGCTATCTTTGTTTACGTGTATCAGCTGATTTGGAACCTTATCGTCGACCCAAATGTTGTGTATAGAATAATAGGAGTATCTAAATATTTCTTTTCGTTATCCGTTGTATTGTTTTTATTTTGAATCGTATTTATTATGCGTATAATTTTAAAATTATGTGTTAATATTTCATTTGTGGTTTTTGTTAATATTTACCTTGGCCTAGAGCAGTGGTTCCCAACCAGTGGTCCGTGGACCACCAGTGGTCCGCAGAAGCCTGAATATGGTCCGCGAACGATTTTAATTTTATGACTGGAGATGGTGAGGCGAAGTTTCTGTTTGATTATCACAGATAATTTTTATTATACCTACATACATAGTGGTCCCTGCTACCAAGAATGATATAAAAGTGGTCCTTGATGAAGAAAAGGTTGGGAACCCCTGGCCTAGAGCCTTGAATATCATGTTAAAAGATGTATGTATAAAATAAAATACGTATTTTAAAAAAAAATACAGAACGCAATATTAAATAAACTTTGCTTTTTTATTATTTAAATATTAGTTTGTTATATATTTTTATGTAAATATGTCGGTAATTTAAAATAATGGGATATCGCGCTTTATGAAACATCACGTTAGCTAATAGCTAAATCATTATTTAATTATATAAGCCAAATTATATTTACAAAAGACCTTTAGAGTTTGTAGTTAATAGTTCTATAATGATATTGAATTAACTGCTAAGAGATTTAAGTAAGCGTGTTCAAATCATTTCCTTAAATATAAGAAAATAATATTCATTATTTCGTCTTGGAATACCTATTGGTCTCGTATACGTACATCGACATTGGACGAAAGGACGGGCATTGCCCTCAAACATAATGTCACTGTACAATTTAAGATTTCGTATACTATAGATTTTTATAGTTTTATATACTTAGTTTAAATGTACTGCCTTATAATTTATCATACATACATATAAATAATAAATAACGGTAATTTCTTAACTGCGCAATTTACTTTGTGAACAAAGAGTGCAAAGAAGACTCTTTTATGCACGTACAGGAAAAGAAGACACGTTTCGTTTTGAGTTCAACGTCATCTAAAATCTGTGCGTCAACATTTAATATCAGTTTTATGTAATGTGACGTGATATTTGTCACGGTAGCTTTAGAACAAAATCTCTATCTTTTTTATTTTCATGTAAAATAGACCTAACGTAAATTTGATCCGAATTTTTTTCGTATTTCAATTTCTACATAATATGACTGTTTATTTAAAAGTAATTAACAAATGAATAAATAACATTTTGAAATTGATAGATTGAAAGAAATTATATAATAAAGAAATTAAATATACTAATAATGTCGCCGTTTGATCTTTAAACGCAAAAAACACTCAATAAAATATTTATAAAAAACACTCAAAACCTGATAGCAAAAAAAAAACCATTTAAAAACTTTTAAAAGGATTTTTTGGGTTCACGAGAAGTGGCCACGGCAAATTTTATTCAATAATGTATATATTAAATGTTCAATGAACCGCACTACGGCTGCGTAGCAAAGAGTGATACGTTCGGATCCAATTCTCGTAATCTGTATCGCCAAGATACGGTCAATGAGAGTCAGCCCGAGCCCGTGTGGTCGTCACGTAGCGTCCCGCTCGCGTGTGTGCGGCGGTTGTTTGTATACAGAGACGCGTGTGGGCGCGGCGCTGGTCGGTGACTCCGGCGATAACCTTCGAATCGATGTCAGAACACGCATCGCCGTCTTGTGCCGAACGGTATCCTATACGAGTGCGACTGAGGGGCCAATCAACTACATAAACTACATAAATCTTCTTTCAATCCATTTGTCTAAGTTTATATGAGATACTATGTTATAAATATCAAGATGTGAAGGACCGTTCGTGAACCTCTGATAAAAATGTTTGATTACATATCAGCATCCTATGCTAAATATATTGTTGTACTTTGTCATACTAAGTAATTATACTCAAAATATAGTAAATTTATGTATGTATATTATTTTTATTAATTCATTTGGATTTAATAATTAATTATTTTTATATATTTAAAAAATAAATCAGCTTCACGCTGTATCCCGCACACATCAGGGTAGGCAGAGGGAACCTAGTGTTAAGACACTCCGTTCCCCACTTTCTGCCGAATTCTGGAGGCATTGTGTGTTGAGTGGCAGAACTCAACGCCGCGCTTAACCTCGACACCAGAGCGGAAATATAAATTTAAGTAAATATTTTATCTCCTCGAGTGGGGATCGAACCCACGACCAGTCAGTTTTGCAGTCACACCTCGTACCGCTGCGCCACGACTGGCCTCATATATTTAAAACTTTGGGAAAATCATTGTTATTTATCAATACACTAACAATAACCGCCTAGAGAAACTTCATTGTCATACAATACGCAATAATATACCTACACCCTATTTCAATAGTCGTAGAAATACATATTACATATCTATGTATGTATGTATATGTAAATGGCGTGTACCGAGCTGACCAGGTCCTCTATTAAAGCGAAACTTCAGATTTGTGATTATATATTGTTTTTTAATCAGTTAGAGACCTGGTTAAAACGATTGTGAATAATCGATAAGAATTACTCATTAAGAACAATGACTTTCTTTCAAAAACATTGACTAATAAATCATTAACATTGAACATGAATTAATATCTTCCTTTGTTTGATAAATAGTATTAATATGCATAAAAAGCTGTCCTATAGATACAAAAGCCAAGTCTGATGTTCGCAACAATCGCGGTCAGTGGGCCACGGCTAGTAAACAGCAATACCGGAACATTGGAAATCAACTACATATATTTAAAATAAGGCGGAAACTAAATATTCATACATACGTATGTATGTAAATACACAAGACTCGAATTTAAACAATAAATTTTAATTAATGCAATTCCATTTATATGTTTATAAAAATCTATAAAATATAAAAACATAGTATTGTATTGTAGTTTAATTAAAGTGACAGACTAAAATTATAGATTTTCAATGTATATAATCTGATATTTGAAATTTAACTTGGCAATATTTGGTGAAAGTTGATCGCGCCATCAGTGACCCAGTCGCGAAAATGACCACCATCGTGTTTCGCGTCACAAGTGGGTCAAGGAACACTAGTTGCTACGACGGTTGAGCCTCCCACATTGTAACAATGAGAAATTGTTACTTAAACATATTGTTATCAATATATCGAAATTATCAAATTAGTTGTCGTTTTTATCTTTAAGCATTTCCCGGCGTTATCATAGTGTTTTGGGGCGGAACCAAACGCCGTACTTTGACTTAATTGGAAAATACAAATAATTTAGTACAAACATTTAGTAGGAATCAAACCGCAACTATCACATGCTATTCAACATTTTTGTACCTTTAAAGTGTAAAATGTCTTTGCAATATTCCTACTAGAAATAGGTATTGTACATACAAGAGTATACTAACGCATATTAAATATATCCGTTTTACACAATTGTCTGATAATTAATTATTGGTCAATAAAATTAAACACGAACAATCAAAGGAAATGTATGTTTGAAGGATCTAATTTCAAAAAAGATTTAACTTAAGAGCCCATATTAGGTTCTGTCTTTATTTCGGTAATAAATACAAAGTATTACTAATAAAAGATTTCAAATTTATGTAAAGTAAATCCAGACTTGTCTATATTTTCAAAAATCATGCTGAAAATGAAATTAAACACACTTAGAAATATCAAATAATAATAACAATCTAAACTTTACACTAACATATAAAATTAATTATAAATAAATAGGCTATGTAATAACGTTGGAAGATGCTAACTAATATGGCGAAACGAGTTCACAATAAACCGGAAAAATAACGTTTTCGTGACACGTTCCTAGCCGCTGGCTACGTCTGAACTACACGCACACTCTACGAGACCCGAATACACGGCATACGACTAACTACTCTTTGTGAATTTAAGGAAGTTTTAAGATTTTATAAGTTGTTTAATATGTATACAACGTACACTATGTTTACAATGTTTAAACAAAGAAACAATGACATGTTTCCAAAAAGTACTGCCCTATCATTTTCTTAAAACATTTTTGTCTCATGTAGGTAGAGTTCGAAAGTACTTAAACATTATTTATTTAATCGAAAAAAAAAATACCAGGGTAAATATTAAAGAAACAAGTAAACAAGAAACCTTAATAATAAATATATAATTTTCAAAACATATGTATTTTTCACCCACAACATAATATAAAAGCAACAGTAAGAATCATCACACATATAATGAATCATTTTCATTTACACACTAGCTGTGTTTATTTTACTTCGATTCGTTCGTAGTTTTTAACGGAACACCAGTCGTAAGCGCCGTGTCGCAGACGGCGACCCATATGCGATGGTCTGATTACAAGTATCTGTGCCTACATTGACCGCTTATCTGTATAACGCTACGCAGTAAGAAATGACTCTACCTATATCTCTACCAGTTTGAACTACTAGAATGGCCGCATTTACAGTTACTGATATGTAATCATTGAGATATTACATGAGGTTTGTTTTTAATATGTTTGTTGTGTTTAGATTCTTGAGTGGTTCAAAAATAAATTTATTGTTATGTTTAATATGATTGAATATAAACATAACATTCTCTGTATCAGAAACATTTGTATAAATATTTCTGCCGTTGACTCGACTTTACACTCCAACGATATTAATCATAGTTCAAAATGTATCACTTTAAGCATGCAACAATCTTGATAAAGAGAGGAAACTGACGTAATTTATTGTATATTGTAAACAAATATAAAAATGACGCACTCGGAAAATGAAAACATTTATATAGAGAATGGATAATCCAGTTCTAGCCAGTGTGGATTCCCCGAATACGGCATCTTGCCAATATAGAGTAATGTATTTTTATTAACTTCCAAATGCTATGTATATTTTAGGACGGTGATAAATGTAAACAAAAATTCATTTATAAAAACATTATCAAAAAAAATTTGGTGCTCTGTGTGAAACTTTGTGGTAGTATTAAGGGTTTTTAAGGTTTAATAATACTAAATTTTTACCACAGTATTTTATTCGTAAATTTGATAAAAATAAATCATAATTTTTATGTCATCAACGTTACAAGAAAAACTACTAATAATGGCCGAAAATTATTGTCGGTAGTTAAAGAATTCTGTTTCTAAAAACATGTTAATAAAAAAATGTTTTTCAATAGTAAATATATCAATATGGCAAATAAGCCATTTTAAGCTTATTAAATCTGTAATCATCCATTACAATTTATGAACTGCGCCAAAAAGAGGTGATACTAAAGGTATTGAAAAATTTTATTTTCTTATTAATTTTAATACATGTCAACATTTCCAGAACTGATCCAAACGTCAATTATATAATAAGCTAATTTTAAACTGCTTTTAACTAGAACAAAAGTACAACTTATATATGTATTTCGGAAACGAGCATGACGTTGGACCACAATATCGTACCCAACGTTACGTGTACGTAAGAACTAATTGTATATGAATAGAATGCGACAACAAACGCCGCCGTTGCCCAATACTAGCCGCTAATTTCTAAACGGAAACATTGAGTTGCAGCGTTTGTAGAAACGTTGGGCAACCAGTCATTCATACATGAGGCTGAAGGACTCGCTGAAAGCGTATAGAATAAAATAGTTTACTGTAATATTGACGAGGTTTCTAAGCGCGAGAAATTAATTTAAATACGTATGTATATATCGTATGTATTTTTTAAAAAAGAAAATTTATTAATTAATTATTTGGCTGTTTAAAAGATAATGATTTGGAATATTTTAGAACAGTTAACAAAACTATCTAAAAAGATTCGAAAGCAAAATGGAAACGTGCGCGCTATTATGATAATCGTTTAAGCGCCTAAATATAAACGAACAAAAACATGTGCACGCGCAGTTATCAGAGTGTGGTAAGTTTTGTTACGCATTCGCTAGCTCCAGTTTGCAACTTTTTCTACTAGAAAATGAAAAGTGGTGTGTATTTTTAATGATTTTAATTATAGATGTAATAGTATAAGAAAGATTATTATTATTTGTTTTATATTAATTACTATTCAAACTCTACATTTGTATAATCTCAAAATTCTTTGCTTATATTATTAAAACTAACAACAATCACACCCAATATAATTTACTTAGTAAACGACTTTTTACAGGCGACTTTGTGATCAATCTTTGTGACGATTTCCTCGTTTTATAAAAAAAATATGTATAAATAGTGTTTTACAGTCTCTATCTACACCAATTTTGTCCTTTGTCATCGTAATTTTTTTCTCAAATTTTGATATAAATCTTTACAAAATATAAGGCCACGATGTATATGTACTTTAAAAAAATATTTTAACAAACCTATTTACTTAATATTTAGTTGAATCACAATAGTATACGTTGAGGCCGACGTGGCAAGAGTGTCACTATAACGCGACAGTTGTGGGTTCGATGCCCACTCCAGTAAATGAATTATTATTTGATAATATTTTCATTTCTTCGCTCCGGCACCACGGCTAAAGCCCGGCATAGAATTCCTCCATTCAATATGCAATGCCTCGAAAAATTCGTATGAAAGTGGGCAACGGAGTGTCTTAACATTAGGTTCCCTCTGCCTACCCTTTATGCGGGATACAGCGTGATTTTGATTTAATTTAACAATAGTAAATGCGCTGCGCATCGCAACTTCGATGTTTATAATTTCATTTTTACCTGTGACTCAACGTATTAATTTGTAATTGTCAGCGGTTGTATAAGAACGAGCCATAGTATAAAAATGTAGGTCAAACGAGAGGAAGTTATGATTTTCACTGTTTTAAGCTTCCGGTGGATAACAATTAACGTCATTATACGGATATAACGGTGATCTTTGTTTGATATGTAAATTACATTTGCGTGACAATGAGAGCAAAATCTAATTATTTGCTTTAGAATTTGAAACGGTTTTGAAAAATCGGTTACACAGAAAAAATAACCTAAAGGCCTAGTTTCATTATCGATATTGTAGATTTTTTTTTATTTTCAAATAGTATAATATGATTTAGGTATATTTGGGTAAATTCGCTGTCTTTGCTAGAGATCTATGAAATAAATAGTGAACGTATTCTATTTAGTTAAGGAAGGTCACGCGTAGACACCACAAAAAGCCTATTTTTTAATACGACAATGGCATTGAAATAAAATAGATTTTTAAACGGATTTTTAAATGGTGCTGTGAAGGGAATTTTAAAAGCGGTTACAACTCCTTTGTTATTTTAAATTATGCTAACCGAATGGCAATCATTAATAATAAATACTATTAAATAAATGAAGAGATTCCTTTAGTGTTAAAACTTCCAGATAATATTCTCGGCTCTATGAATACACAAGCCTAATCAAACACATAAAATAAAAAAGAAAACAAAGTATATAAAAAAATAAACAACATAATATAAAAAATACAAAAAAAAATGTTAAAATAGTATTATTTACAAACAACCACCACCTTGTTAATAAAGCAATATAAAAAAATATGTTTGGTTTGCATCTGTCATGTGTATTTTTGACGGTCCAAAGTCTATTATTATTAGAATTAAAAAAAAAACAACAGATAATAAATAATATTTGGTAAAAAATATTCAGTAATAATATAAAAATTATGTTAAAACATTCATCTAATTTGGAAAAAAAACATGGTTGCGTAATACATATTTACGATAAAACCAATAATATTTTTATTATTTAAATTATTTCTCGTTATGGAACATTTCGCAATGTGAAAGTAACATTACGGCACGGCGCCGGCGCAGGTATAGCGCGGTCCGCGGCGGAGAAAGTGAACTTAACAACTTATAATAATATTTTTGTTTACATCCACGTATTTTATGTCGGCTTATAAACAAAAATGTTTCGCAAAATATGTACTTGCACACATTAAAATTATTGACTTAATTATAGAATATATTTGAATTTTCCTTTGATTGATAATAACAAAATTGAGATTTTAGAAATTAATTGAATATTAACATTCGGAACTAAACAAGATATATAATTAAGATGGGATGGCATAAAACTATACAATTATAGAACTAGTAACTTTTCAGAAAGTCTAGTGATGCGATACAGTTTTCGATTTATTTTTATTTATCTATAAATACTAAGGAAATAAAATATTTTGTCATTCATATTATCCGAATTGATGTCTTACTTATGAACGCCAAATCTCATAAGAATGATATAAATATAATATTTAGTTAAAAGTGAATATTCTAGACGAAGCAAGGTTATAATTAATCGCATCTTCCGCGCAGGGTGACGCTGCCGTTTGGACAGAAAAGACCTCGACGGTTACTGTTTTCCTGATTCTCGTGTATATGCCCTTGACTGAAACCGTCAAGAGGCTTTAATCATATAATAAAAAACTCTTGTTAGCAGTTGCCTTATGGTGGCTATAACATTAAGCGAAATATATAATGATAAAAAATTACCGGTTTATTCGTCACTGTTAAATGTCTCTAAAATTTTTTTTTAGCTTCACACTGTATCCCGCACGTGCTACATGCGGGCTAGGCAGAGGGAACCTAGTATTAAGACACCCCGCTCCCCACTTTTCTGGAGGCGTTGAGTGGCGGAACTCAACGCCGTTCTTTCGCTCGACACCAGAGTGAATGAATTAAAATATTAAATATTTAATTTCCTCCAATGGGAATCGAACCCACAACCTGCCGCCATTACATTCACACCTGTGCCCCTTCGCCACGACTGGCTATAGTCTAGTCTTTATAAAAATGACAAAAAAATCTATTTCTGAGCCAAAATATTTTTTCTTAATTTACATAAAATATATTTACGAAAGAATACATAATACAATGTAAAGTTTAACCAGTAAAACCCTATTGAAGTTTAATATGCTAGTTTCTTGAAAATATCACTACCTGTGGCGCCATCTAACTACTTACGTAGTAGTCGATCGCGTTGTTATAATCACTTCGTGCTCACAAACTCAGCTAGATGGCAATGTTATTTTTTAAATAAATTATTGTGTATAATGCGCATTTATATATGTAAATGCAGAATAAATATTTAATTATATTTAAAAGTAGATATTTTATTGTCTTGTGTAAGTTCAAAGACTTCTTTTTTGTGTTAACAACCTTTAATTAACCTCATATTATAAGAAATATCTTATTATTATGCAGATATAAATAATTTATTGAAATTAATTAAGTAATCTATAATAAATTCATATATTTTATCATATTTCGAATTTACTACAAAATACTATGCTCTGAAGATAACATGCAAGATAAGAGTCACGAACACAAAATATATATATATATGTACGATATAAACAAAACAAAAATACGAGCGTGTGACCACGTGGTCGCACGACATGCGCTCTGGCACCACGTGTTTACGAACAACACTATATTAGTCATGTGGAACTAGTATCCGAACTAATTTGCAAAAGGAAATTCTAATCGTTTGATGAATTACTATTCAATTCCACGATTACCTACAATAATTTATGCTTTTGATTATACGCATAATTTAATACAAGAAGTATGTTACGTTTTAATCTATAACGACTTCTGTGAATTGCGTTCGAATAGTGAAACTTCTAAAAATAAATATGTTTCATATTATATCAATGATGCGCATTTTGTAATACAAAAGTAAAGAATACAGAATATATATTCTGTAATATATTGCAGAAGATGAACGTAGAATTCATAAAAAATAATATTATTAGTTAAACATAAGCAAACTTTAAGCGAGTGAAAGTAAACTGGCTCGATAAGCTCACAACAGGATTACCGCATTTCACCAAGCTTTTCGAACAACTTAGAAAGGATATTGTTAGAGCATATATATACGTATCTATATGATATAAAATTAGGTTTTTTTGAGTTTATAGTAAATATCTATAAATATATAATATATGACTTTTTTAGATAAAGTGCTTAGATACTCTTTCACCCAAATTCGACACATCAGTTAAGTGGCGGAATTTAACATCACACTTTGTTTTGCTAAGGCAAAAAAAAAACAATTTAATTCATAGGATTTGTTATTTAAATTATAACATCGCATTAAAACGCTAACAGGAAATATAAGGATAAATATTTATTTTTCGTCATAATATTCTTTATGTATGACGAATATATTATACGAGGACATAATAAGTAATAGGTATTAGAAGAATTTTTGTAACTGATTATCAATCTGATAAGTTACTCTTATCTAATGAAAATTACGTTTTAAATATATTTTGTCCATTTATATATTATGTTATCTTATAAACTTTTACTCCATTGCCCAAATAGAAATATAAACGTCAAAATTGTATGAATTTTTTTACCGAATAAAATTTTTAGAAGTCAAAATTGTTGATTTACATGGAATAATGAATATTTTCTGTATGTGAAGAAAAAAGAGATTGCTTCCACAATTGAAGAAAAAAATTATAAATATATAGAATGTACTTATTTATATAAATATAAAGACATTAGTAGACTAATAACGCTTAGTTCATAATCCTTTACTTTAATTTAAAAATGATCTCACTGTTTGAATTAAAAAAAAAAAATAAACTGATTCGTATAAAGCAGTAAGAAAAAAAAACCACTGAGGAAACAACAGTCAACAAGGCATCGTGGAGGCGCTGAACTGTAGAAAGTGTGCAACGAGACAACTTTCGCGACCGAATTCGAGAGAAAGTAGTCCGGGGCGTTCCGCGCATATGTTATATCATTTAATCTGGCGGGTTTTGGATTATATCACAACTTATATTAATACATAATAAATATTCCCTTTTTCAAGATACCTATATCATTTATTAAGCAATCATTATAAATGTTAACAGGTTCGAGTGTTTCTCTAATATTTTTTTGAAATATTCACTTTTTTAACATTTTTAAAGTGTTAATCCACACTTAGGAAAGAAAAATACGTAAATACGTTGAACGTATGGCTCAGTGGTCAAAGCGCCTGGTCGGTTTCCGGAGGCGCGGGTTCGAGTCCCGCTACGTTCAAGTTTGTATACGTTTTCTAAATAAGTAATATTCACTTTCATCTGTAGCAGCGTAACGTAACGTAAATTACGGAAATGACAACTGTAGACACTAAATTAGCGTATCCATGTGTAACAATTTGAAACGCCTATTTACAGAGTGAACAATGGAAGGTCATATACTGCCAAGCGATACATACAAATGAAGATTCTATACCAATTGATGTACGTTTGTGTTTCCTTATAATTTTATATAGCCTCTCTTCCTCTGTCATTCTTTTAGAAATGAAACTGACTCCCATTATTATTTTAAAGTGTAAAAAATATAAAGACAACTGAATAATAAATACACATAGCTTAATTTTTTGCAATAACAGCTATTATATTTATCTAAATTATTGTATATTTCAGCACTAAGCAGGAAATATAAGTTTAGCATCTTGAAATACTAAGTTAGCTTCAAATTTAAAATGAAATAAATGCTACGCTAGAAACATTATTGTAATACAATAGACAGATACTAGTAGCGCGATGACCTTAGAGGAGCTGGCGTCAGCGTCGTCATCGCTGATCTCATAGTGACAATGCGTGTTGAGAGCTGTGATGTAGTTAAGGGTTTTGTATAATTTGTATCACAATATTTATATAATATATATAATAATATAAATAAAATATTATTTGTTGTATTCTTAAAATGTAATAGTTGATATAAACAAGAAGTTTAAATTGTTTCTTTAAATCTTGTTGTATAGAATAATAAGTGCAGAGATAACATAAAATGTATTATAAAAACTAGTTTTTTACAACCCAAAAAATACAAAGATGAATAAAGATAATTATATATTTTTATATAATTGTCTACAGATTAATTGAAGCAAAGTTGCGACTACAAAAACTTCTTGATCTTGGGTACTTGATATTTAGTGATAAAAAAAAAATTACCCAAAAATATTTCTGAAAAAACGTTAATATTTTTAAAAAGCGACAATATTTATATGAAAAAGAAATAATTAATTATTATTTAATCATTTCGCAACGTTTAAAGATAAATCAAGTAATTCAACCGCTCATCACAAGATCACCGTGTGCTATTTCATCTGGTCTCGGTTAGCAATGGAGTCGTCTCGTCTTCGCTCTTTAAAAGGCATCGTTGGCAATCTTGCAAAATCACGTATGCCACCTTTTACGTTCGTCAATTTTAATTGAATGAACTAATTGTTGTGTAAAGTAGCAGCGACTGAATGATATATTTGTTTTATTGCAATATGGCAGAGAAATATATAAAATTATTATTATTTTCTTAATGCGAATTTATAATTCCATTTCTCCGCTCAGGTGTCGAGGCAAAGCGCGGCGTTGAGTCCTGCCACTCAACACGCAATGCCTCCAGAATTCGGCGGAAAGTGGAGAACGGAGTGTCTTAACACTAGGTTCCCTCTGCCTACCCTGTATGCGGGATACAGCGTGAATCTTGATTGATTGAGTGATTAGTGTGAATTTCTAAGTTTTAAGTGACGATACCCAAAATATTTAATTTTATTGTTTTTTTTTTTTCATTCTCTTACTAAACTAAATGTTTACTGTGTACGGAAATAATATTTAAGTATGTTAATAATATAGTCTACAATGTGTTTGAACATGACCCCACATATAACGATTACGAAATAATATTATGTTTACATTTGGCTCGTAATCAGGAAAATACAATGTATGAAGGCGTAGGTATAATTTGCAAGTGTTTTCTATATATCAAAAAACCCAATATAGAAATATATTAAACTGGTTTAAAGAAAGGATATTGGATAATGTCTATGGCTTTGAGATAGACCTGGGTGACCCGTGCGTACCACAAAATGACATGGTGCCCAAGGGGCCGTTCAAGTATTATGTAAGCAGTTTTTTTGCAATTATTGCCCTAATTCTCACTAAGTGATTTTATATTTATATATACCAAATTTCTAAATTTCAACTTTGAACGTTGTCAATTTGTCGCTTATAGTAAAAAAAAGTTTTATATATGTAAGTGTATTATGATTGAGTGGCATGTCTATCAATATAATAAATTTATTATAAAATAACTCAATAAATCTTTTGTACAGGTGGTACAATTTATAAGAATAATAAAGATACGATCAAGTTGATAACCGATTGGTAATGATTAGTGCGTGTTCATCCCAAGTATTTTTTTATCAAAACTGACGCAATTTTTCAACGATATCAAATACTTGAAACTTTAGATAAAGTTATTATATATAATTGTTTATGCAAGCAAGTATTTTTACTTCCTGCTGTTATCATTTCTTACTTAATGAACAATTTAAGAAATGTACGTTTAAAACTATACATATTTTTATTTTTTTATATCATATTTTTTACTTTTTTATTTTTTTTATGTACATATCGATATTTTCTACATGTATGTATCAAAAATCATGTACGATTTTAGTTAACTCAGACTTAGTGCATACAGATTTACATACATAAAAGACACAATAAGCAAATGTAATAAATACCCTGGAACCAGATTCCGCTTTAAATTGCAGCCATGACAACAAAGATAATAAAAAAATATCGTGGCCATTAAAACATATACAATGTAATGACAAAGATAACATGCAAGTTAAGTTTGTCAATTCACTTTGCGCGACTCCCAGCCTAGCTACATAGCAAACGTTACAAGTAAAAATATTACCCTAAATTGCTTTGCATTCGAAGTTTTAATTATCATATACGATGTGTAGACGTATACAGTTAAAAAAACATCAAATCAGCTTCACGCTGTATTCCGCACACAGCAGAGGGAACCTAGTGTTAAGACACTCCGTTCCCCACTTTCTACCGAATTCTGCAGGCATTGCGTGTTGAGTGGCAGAACTCAACGCCGTGCTTAGCCTCGACATCAGAGCGAAGAAATGGAAATATAAACTAACCCACAACCAGTCGGTTTTACAGTCACACTTCATGCCGCTGCGCCACGACTAGCCTCTAGCCTGGATTTTAATATATAGTGCAAAATATATAGTTTTTAGAAGGACAATAACAACCCCCATATAAGTGTTACGACGAGCGAAACCACTCACAAAAGCTAGTTAAGTAATAAATACAATTAACGTAGAGAGATAAGAAATAGTTAATTCCGATGCACGCATGCGTAATACATAGAGCCCGGAGGGTAGGTGAAGGTTAAAACCTCCTGCTTCGGTTACATATTACAGTACAGTATCATCGTCTTGTATTCATTTATACTATTATGGTAAGTTAAAATTGAAATTAAAAACAATGTGTATATTATTGTACTCATAGTAATATACAAGGTATCTTTACATAAATTTATAAAAAACAAAAAATCTTTTTGCCCATTATATATTTAGATATTATATACTAGTGACTCGCTCGCGGCTTCGCCCGCTCAAACTACACAATTATTTATACTAATACGAATTACTTTTGTGTTTTAATTTACTACTTTATCATTTTAAAAACAATATTCATTCCATTGAAAATTTATGTTTCAGCCAATTCAATAAAACAAATAAGTATTTTGTACTAATTTTATCGAACAAAATATTTTATATTGATATAACTTTTTTACGATTACGATTTAAATTAAAGTAAAGGGGAATTTGCAAAAATATAATTTTCTTTGTTTATAAGATTTGATCGATAATAGATTTTCTCATATATCTGCCATGTGTAAGACAGCGCTCACTTATATTTTTTTCATATATATTTAATGAGATTTAATTTGGGAGAAATTAAACATCACGCAATTCAAGAGGGTACCAAAATAAGTATTTGTTAATATTAAAATAAAATATTTTCATATAAATGTAATAAAAGGCTATCCTTATTTGGAATAAATATTGAATTCGATCGAATGAAAAATTCCAATGCCCGCTCGGCCGTCTGCGCTACGAACAACTCATTGAGTGAATCATCCATCCGGTGCGCTTATTAAAAGGATCGAGAGCTTCGCAGAAAAGTTTTACTGCTAACGCATATATCAATACAAATATATATATATATATATATATATATATATATATCATGGAATCGATTCTGATACTTTATATAGTTGAAGACAAACAGTAAACAATTATAGTGAATCTTAACATAAATCAAAAGAATACGACAATATAAACTATAGTTTACGACATTATGCCCTACTCTGCCACGTGCGAGAAGCTAAAAACAGACTGTTTAGACAATTTTAAAAATAGATATATTATTCTAATATTATTGATTTAAACGTACAACAGTTGGTCTAAAATAAATATTGAAGTGTAACATCTGTAAAAATATAAAAAAAGTAATAAAATAGTATTCAACACGTCAAAGCGTGATTAACTAGTAGCATCAGCGGACATACAGCACGACGCGATCAGGCGTGACGCACAGCGACCGTGACGGGACCTAGGCCACGCGTCCTCGACTTCGGCCAACCATATCAATATCTGTGTATCGATAACAAATTTCACTATAAAATACTCCTTCCTCAATTTAGGTATTACTTGTAAATTTTGGCTGTATTTGTATGTGAAATATTGAATATATACAGCTTCGCGCGCACAGTAGGGTAGGCAGAGAGAATCTTATGTTAAGACACTCCGTTCCCTATTTTCCGCCAAACTCTGGAGGCATTAAGTGTTAAGTGGCGGAACTCAACGCCGCGCTTTGCCACGAAACCAGAGCGAATAAATGAAAATACCCACATTTACAGTCGACTGCTTTAGATTAATTTAAAGTGGCGCTAATATTTCAATAATGATAACGTATTATATTATTTGCAATGCAAATTTACCAAATATATTAAAATCCACCAACATTCCGTATGAGTCTAAAATGTTTTGTAAGTAACGGTATTGACATCGCTTTTTTTATATCAAACGTTTAGTGGGTCTTTAACCTAAGCTAAGTTTCAGATTTCAATATTTGAAATGACGTCTGTTGGCCAATACACTCGAATTGCAAAAAAATTTAGTAAAAGATGAATGTAATACTTATACTTTTTACCGATTAACCTATTTGATCTGAATTTATAAGAGCTTTTTTCTCGATTATTGCCTAACAATAGAATTGATGAAAAATTAGAATGTGTACGACAATATTCAGGACAGACAGACAGCAAAGTTTCCCCTAAATTATGTTGGCATTGCGTGTTGAGTGACAGAACTCAACGCCGCGCTTTGTCTCAGTGCCAAGAAATGAAAATATTTAATATATAATTTCCTCGAGTAAGAATTAAGCTCAACCTGTCGCGTTTACAGTCGCACCCACAAGGGTATTATGCCCACCCAATTAAGAGACGATACCCAAATATTTACAATAACTAAAACATAAACCGACCCAGTTCGAGAGTGCAGCTGAATCGTCAAGCGAACAGGGTCGCAGACGGTTTGGCGAGGTGAGCGACCCCGCGGTATCGCGACAATCATTCCGGTTAGGATTATCAGCGGGTATGTATGCGTACTCGTTTAGTAATGCAATGCAACTAGACCGGGAATCTGATTTACCATTTTGCCTAATAATATCATTATTAAGCTTTTAGTTTGTATCATCAGAGGCCTGTCTGATTGTAAAAGCGAGAAAAGCGCGGCGTTGACTTCCGCCATAGAACTCAACGCGCAATGCATCCCTAATTTGACGAAAAGTGAGGAGGGAAGTGTGGCTTTCCCCTGCCTACCCTACTATATGCGGGATACAGCGGGATACAAGTTTTAGCATATATATATGTACCTACGTTATCTACTAACTCACATGGAAATATATATTTTAATCGGTCAGACAGATCCTTTATAATTAATTTAAATATTATCGATGACAATATAAGCTGTCAATTGAAAGGTTCGAACAAGATAAAATAATTTGGCCGATTATCCTTCATGTTTGACTGCAAGGACTATCTTAAGATAGGTTTATCGTAGTATTTTTTTTTCAGTTTCAAGCGGTATCGTCCACATTGCAGGGTAGGCAAAGGGAACCTGGAAACCTAGTGATAAGACATCCATTCCCATTAGTGAAAAAAGAAAGTGTTTATCGTAGTGTGAGCAGCTTTATTGAATTATTTTAAGGGAATAATAGTTATTAAGTTCCATGTATCTTATAATAATAATCAGCTTCACGCTGTATCAGGCACAATGCAGGGTAGGCAGAGGGAACCTAGTGTTAAAACACTTCGCTCCCTACTTTCTGCCGAATTCTGAAAGCATTGCGTGTTGAGTGGCAGAACTCAACGCCGCTGTATCTTATAAAACCCTTTTATATGTGTTGGAGAAATAAAATTTCCGTCCCTGCTTCCCACATGGGAACAAACACAATATATTTTTAATTATAATATGCTTATTCTTAAACTGAATACAGAATTCAATAGAATTTCAAGATTGATGAACTTACATGCCTAACGGTATATTACACGTTAGCATTGGCGCACCCGTTACTTTTATACTTAAACTAAATACAATATAAGCTAATAAAAGTAAATTCTAAGAAAGTGAATCCGTCTAAGTTCATGGGTAAATAATTTCGAAATTTAAAATAAGGAAGTAAAATTTGTGAAAACTTCATAGAAAAAAAAAATGTTTATAATATAAAGATATCAAATGTTTTTTTAATAAAATAAGTATATATCAAATGTTATTTTCATTAGGATAAATATTTTTCTTAAAGTTAGTTCTTGTTTATAATACTATATATTACGTTTAGTGTACCTATGGAGATATTGACTTACGGACCCCTAAATTACACATAACAGTAGATAGAGTAAAATAAGCAACGAGATATTATGTTCACTTGCTCGTACAAAAATTATATATTACATTTTTTATTAAGGAAAAACAGTCAAATATAAAAAAAGACATCAAAATATAAGACAAAGTACGCAAAAACTAGGACTCGATAAGAGAATCGCCGTTGCAATTACCTTATTAGATCTGTAGTTTATAAATATTATAATGTAATATTGTATTTGCTATAGACAATAGAGTTTTGCAATTCAAATATTACAGAGTAATCGTTGAATAAATCCTAGCTGATACTAATATAAAGTAGGATTTCAAAATAGTTTCAAATATATTGCAATAAAAAAAATTATAGTATCGATTAAAGTTTAATAGACTAGAAAACGCTGTATATTTTATATAATAAGTGCACGAGAAAATGTTTACAACGAGTTAACTTATCCTTAGAGATGAACCATTTCTTTGACATATCCCAGTTATTGACTATGTTAATAAGATGCAAAACAATAAAAAATCTACAAAATCCTTATCAAATTAGAAATAATCATTTATCGTTATCAAAAATCATTAAAATAAAATAAAAAAAATTGAATAAGGACTTTGCAAACGTAACGGTTAAATAAATTATCTAATCTACATTTTTTTGTATAAATATATAAAAAAAACCGAACCGTTTCGCTTAGCGGTAGGAAGTTGGTTATCGTAACAGACACCAGAGCAAGACAAGTCAAGCGTGTCGGGTGCTGTGATATCGGAAATCGTTCGATCAACTTATTATCTAATGATATCATTTTATAATATATTTATATATATATAATAGTTACCTTAGTAACTGACTTCCTAGCGCGCTGCGTTTATAATTTAGTCTGTAATTTGTTACAATCACTACGTTAAAAAGCAAATATTAATTTATAGAACTAATCTACGCTTCCCAGAATGCTTTATAAACTATAAACTATATCTCTATGGCCTCCCAAACATTTGAATATTATCATAATTTAAATATACATTTATTTTGTAAAGCAACATTGCTTTGATATGCAGATATCAAAGATAAGACAATTACGAATAGATATATAAATTAAAAATAAATAGAATGCATGTTTAAAAGACCATTTTTCAGATTAATAATCGAGTAGTCTATATTAGATAATAAAAATAGTTAGTAAATCACCAGCCACCGACAAGTTATATATAGACATAATAATTATAAACTTACCATCACAGGTAGTGGCCATAAATTTGCCGTTAGCAGAGAAATCCATAAGGAGTACAGTCCCGGGGTGACCTTTGAGATTCTTTAACAGCCAGGGATGGCTGAAGTCCGTTTTTCCTTTCCATGGTGCTCGTTTCTTACTTTTAACAACTGCACGCGACTCGGCCGCGGCTGTAGTAGGGGCGTCGGCGGATGATTCTGAAAATTATTGAAAATTCTCTAAGTTGTGGTTTATATAGATAGGTATATAATTAAAAATAAAGTTGATAAATATAGTTTTTTTTTATATATATTCATAAAAGATAAAAATAACGTTTCACATTAATAAAAATTTAACGAGAATTGACAACCTATTTATTATACATGCCTTCGATAAAATCGATTTGATTTATAAATTAAAAAGCGTAATATTTTTATATAATATCTCGAATATATATAACTTAACAATACCGTATAAACTGATAACAGACTAACGTAATAGTCACATTACGTGATGTTTACAGGTAATCATAAACTTTATATTCTTAACAGTGTTAAATGTATTGTTTCGTGGTTTATCTACCTTCATAGTGTTAAAACACACGTGTTAAAAAATCAGCTTCACGCTGTACCCCGCAGACAGGTAGGCAGAGGGAACCCAGACATTCCGTTGCCTACTTTGCACCGAATTCTGGAGGCATTGCGTATTAAGTAGCGGAACTAAACGTCGCGCTTTGCCTCGACACAAGAGCGAAGAAATGGGCATATAAATTTAAATAAATATTTCATTCCCTCGAGTAGGGATGGAACCCACAACCAGTCGCGTTTATAGTTACACTTTGTGCCCCTGCACCACACGTGTTCTTTATTATTATTTTTGTAAACATTGAAAGCTATAAGTGGCCGAAATAGAATTTCTTTCCTTTCCACTTTTGTATGTATGCTATTTCAATTTCACTTTCACTTTATTACCGTTAGCGTATCTCAAGCTTCGACTGTAATATTGCAAAGTTAAATTAAATTTGAAACAGATAAATGTATCGTAATAAGAATACACTCAAATATATCAAATGAGGATACTATATATCATGATTAAAGTCTAACAATGCATGAGATTTTATGATATTCAATTAGTTTTAGTCGTTTTTTAATTGTTTAGAGGTACGATGTTGTCAAATTATAAAAAAATGCAATAACCATTTAGATATATAAGGAAGAAACAAATAAATGTGTAACTAGGAAATTTTATGTTTTTGTGTATTTTTGCGTCGTCTTCCTAATTTTAAATAATATATGTAAAATAGAACTTTTATTACATATCAACTATTATGATTTTACTTTATAAATTTAAACGTAAAAACAAAAGGTATATATAAATATAATAAAATACATATATTTATAAATGCTCGAAATATTAAAAATGAGCTTTACTGAACGAATGTTGACTTGGTGAATCTGTGACCGCTTGGTGCATCTGCCAGTTGCATTGAGTAATAAGCACACGTAATATCAAACATAACAAAAACAAAGAATTGTTTGGGCAGTTGGTTTTATATGAATATATAGAAAAAATGTTTATTATTATAAATATCTTAATACAATATTTGCTGTTCAATGACATATTACAATTGCGGCAACTTAATCTTCTCGTTAAATATTTAAGAACTTGTATTAAAACATAAATGTATGTATGTATGTTAAACATATTTTGTAAATATAAATAAAATTTTAGTAAATCGAGATGTATTCACGCCGCTTCTCGCACACGAGGTCGGCGTTATATTCGCCAAAACACAAAATATTTGTAAATATTATGAATACATTTGATAAACGTAACTAGTTTTCAATATGAGACAAAAAGTATATGTTAGAGTAGATTATTAGAACTAGTATTAGTAAAAATATTTTAATTCTACCTGTTACGCTCTCCGCTTCATGATTTTGTACTTCACATTTCTTATTACCGAAGATGGTCTTGTATATCAAGTGTAATATTACACACAAGACAATAGTAAAACCAGCTAGAATATAGGCATTCATTTTCTGACCGGCTTCTGTGTATCCCATATTCATTGAAAAATCTTATAACACCGCTAAATATAAAGTTTTAAATAGCGAGAATAGTCACGCGGTAAGAAATTAACTGAACTGACTCGATGAGTGACAGTGAACTATAAGACTGAACTGTTAGGAATGAATGAAAACAGATTCTATTCGCTAGTTGCTTCATGTGGTCACATTCTCGTACAACGAACTCGCGCCAACGCACGATTCTTTACACGCAGGATATTAACACTAATATGAATGTCGTAATAAAATCAAAAATTAACAAAAATAATCCTTTCTCTTGTTGATATGTTATGATCTAATCTTATATGATTATAATAAATAACAACAATTAAAAAAAAAGATCTTATTAATTTTAAAAAGTTGATTAATGTAATTAATGTAATAAAATATAATAAATGTTAGGGATTTAATATGTGTATTATTATACAATATCAAATTATTATTATTTTTTAAATTTTATTATTAAGTACCTGGCTGTTATCAATATTAAATCAGAAAATAAGAACAGTTAAAAGAAAATGTTTGACATACAAAATGAACACGGTAAAATTATAAAGTAAATATGACTAAATTAAAATATGTAATATAACATGCCCAGCCGTAAAAGCTATAGGTAAGTTTTATATTCAGTATATTTCTTTATAAACAGAAAAACTATATATTTAATATATTTTTATTGAATCGGATTTGCGATAGGTACTTAATTCGTTCATATAGAATTATAGACTATCAAAAATTTTACACATTATGACTATATTTTGTCCTTTACTTATTAATTAAAAAGAAAGGGACAAAGATATTCTAAGTTTAAAATTTGTAGTTTCTAGAATATGTGAGCGAAGTTCATTGATATAAATGTCACTGTCATGTTAATGATTCAGTTGAAGTTCGCACCTCGACAACGTTGTTTTCTGCAGTAAAGAATTTTTTACACGCGTTTGAAGTGATATTTATCTGAAAATCAAAATGCCTCGACGAGGACGATCTGCAAGTCCACCACCCGCTCCCCGAAGGTAAATCATATATCTTTAATGTTTTATACTTTTATGAGTATTGCGTGACATAACCTTTTTGATATATTTTTTAGAGCTGCGCCGCCACCACGGAGCAATGTACCAGCTCATGCTCCTCCATCTGCTCCGGTTCCAGCTGCAGCTTCCGCTCAGCCTCAACAACCATCTCTTTTTGGCCAAATGGCAGCTACGGCCGGAGGAGTCGCTGTAGGATCTGCAGTGGTACGTTCTTGTTACGTAACATAAACATTTATGTCCATGAAATCCTTTTCCATAGTATTTTTTTATTAAAAAAAATATTACACAATGTTTCAATATATTTCTTGAACTTAAATCGTATTTTCTAATATTCTTTGTTTGGCAATAATCCAATAACAGTCACGTGTTATGAAGATAACATGACGGTCACATCATAAGATGTAAACATGATTTGCACATTCAGATAATGAATAATTTATTGAAAATAAGTTTCATAAATATTTTTTTGTATGGAAGTAGCTACAATAACAAATAATTTCTGTGTTACTTAAAATCTGATTTCTATTTTTAATATACATATATATTTTATAACTATGTAATTTTTTTAACAGTTCATTAAATTGATTGACATTTAACATTAAAAATATTTGCTAAACTTTACATCCAATATTTACACATATTATAAAGTTTTAAACAAATGTAATAGACATTTAGTTAGATCTTCTATATATTAACATTTTTCTTCTAGGATAAGCAGAGAGAATTAAGTAGTAATTCTGATTTTTGACCAAATTTGAGATATTTGAGCAGTGTAATTCAATACTGTAGTCTTACAAGAGTGAAGAAATAAAAATAATTCAATGCCATGAACTGCTGATCAAATCCTCAGCTATTCTGTTTTAAATCAAATGGACTTTGTTCATACTATAAAATATTAATATTGTTAGGCAAATGAATTTGTTTTTTTTTATTATTTTACATGCAAAGATATATTTTGAATTTACTATATTTTAATTACATAAACTTTATAAATTATAATTTTTATTTTAGGGTCACATGGCTGGTAGTGCCCTTACTGGTATGTTCAGCGGAGGTGGTAGCAGTGAGCCGGCACAGCAGCAAGCTGCAGCTCTGCCGGCCCAGTCCACTTACAACCAGTACCAAGGCCAACAAGCACAAGGCCCCTGTGCATGGGAGATCAAGCAGTTCATTGAATGTGCCCAACAGCAACATGATTTGTCACTCTGTGAAGGCTTCAATGAGGCTCTCCGTCAATGCAAAGTTAATAACCACATCTAAACAAGCTGTTATTATTCCAACATGATAGTACTTTTATTTCCCAAATCAATTCTTTTGATTTATAAGAGTTGTGCCAACAATTTATTTTTCTTAAAGTGCTATCTAAAAATCCAGATTGTTCATTTAAACAATTTCAGATACCTTCCGAGTGATTATTTAATGTAAAGATTATTATTATTTATAGTTGCCATTGTAGCAAATTTTAGCTTTATTTTTATTAAATGACGTAAATAATGTAGGTCATTATTCAATTTATTTTATATTGTTAGTGAGATGTTACAATTATAAATAAATAAATAAATAGTAAAACCACATTGTTGTTTTATTTTTTCTGTTATATTATAATCAATATATAAGTTTCGATAATTTTACAAATCCAATTGAATAATTTTTTTCTTGAATTTTGTTGTAATTTGCAAGATATTTGCAAAATTTAGTGTAAAATATTTTTTCTTTTACTAGATGACGAGTGGAAATAACACATATACACTTTCATTGGGATGTGTAATTGTAAGAAAAGGTATTTTTTACTTCTAGTAATAACTTTAATAATGGTGGAAAATTACTAAGAGAAAACAAAATTAAACACTTCCACCATAAAATAGTTATGTATAATTTCAAGGTTGTATAATGATAATTACAATATTGTCAATAAATATATAAAACTATTATATTTAAAAGCGTAAGCTGAGATTTGCATTTCTGTGACGATGGCTTGAGGCGTGTCCCTTCCCGTCCCTTGCTTCTCTTAAACCGATTTATACTGTTTTTTGTCTACCGGCTAAGGTAACTCATCCCTTGTTTGACGTAACTACACTATGTACTGCTTACTAATTCTTAATATACTTAATTTTTTTCTTCAACTTATTAAAAGTTAAAGATAAAATTGGCACGATCATTGTACAAAAATAGATAAATCCTCGCGGAATATGCTTTATTAATATAAAATATTTATATTTTATATTTCCATTTAAATGTCATATTATATTCTACATTAACATTTGAAATGTAATTTTTATTAAGAGAAAGTTATAAAAACAATACAAAATATAATCAGTCATAAAGCTTTAAAGTGAATATCTTCGATCTACAGTCCTAGTCGCGGGGCTCGATCCCGCTACTCCCGCTCAGATCAACATGCGCCGGCGCACCCTCCCACCGTCATGGTGACGCCGATGCCGCGCCGCTCCGTGTTCAGAGATGCTGCGGCGATAGCGGGCGGCGTTACCGTTGGCACTACTATGGTGTGTGGAAAATGTTAAAATTACTTCTTTTAGGTTTGCTTATTGTCGTATAGCATGATAGGTAGAGAAGACTACAACTACCGTCAAGATATTCTGTTTTACTTACTAGAGACTGCGTGGTGGGTGGCGGAAGTCAATATTGTGCTTTATCTCACCATATTTAATGTAAAATATAATAAATACATTTCTATAAGATATTTAAATAATTGCCCTTTTTCATTGTTCTTATGTAGGCAGATACTTCTTATGTTATGAAAGATTTGAAATTGTTTTTCATTGACATTACTTTAATGTAATAATAATTATTACAGATAAAGTTTATATATATGTAAATATTTTAAATAATTTTACATATTTTTTTTTACTAAAATAGTGTTTCAAATACATATTTAATTTTCTCCAGGGCCATCTCGCCGGGGAAGCCATAACCAGTATGTTCACTGGTCGCCGGCGCGAAGAAGTGGTGGAAGTTCTGCCTAGAAATTACCAATTAGGTTCGGAACCCAGCGGCCCCTGTGCCTACGAAATAGCCCAATTCCTTCAATGTGCAAGTAGCCGCGACAATCTACAAGAATGTGAAGCGTTTAATGAAGCGCTTCGAGAATGCAAACGGCGGAATCGTATGTAGTTTTTCCACAAAATTTTATTAGTTTAATTATTTTTAATTAAATAATCTTTATTTTTCTCTTCCAGGTATACCTTAAGGGATTTTACAACCAGAGAAATGAGAGACATATATATTTGATCAACACTCCATGTTTCAACAATAGTTTATATAGTTTTGATATCTCATAATAAAAAATCATACTGTAAACATCGTTTGTTTGCTAAAATACTGCGATACGTAAAAAAAACTACTTAAAATTACAAAGAAATAAAATTAATTTACATACAAATATAAGTCAATATGATTAATTTACTCTAAGATATTTGAATGAATTTGTATATTTTTGCATATTTTGGGATATAAAAAAATAAAACACGTAAATACAGGTGTATACATATAAACTTAAAAATTTATTTACACCTTATTATATAAATGTTGTGACGTTTCTCGGTAAAGAACCATTTACAAACTAATCGATTGAGGTTTCGAGTGTTACAAAATTCGAGATAGACATTTTTTTTTGTATCAAGAACAGAATCAACAATGAAGAAATAAATAACTATGTATTTTTTTGTAATATTAAACAAAATATATTTATATTATAATTCTCTGTACAATATTTCGGTAATTTACATTTTGGCACGTTTTTATATAGAATTTGAGACGCCAAATTCAGTTCTTACAAGTCATCAACTAATTGAACGTATCTTTGGATTATACATATATGATCGATATTTGTTCTACTGACCAAGAACAAAACAGTACAACGATTAACAGCAATAAATTTGTGATATAACATACGAAAAGAAAAATGTTATGAAACTTGAAACCGTTTTAACTTCGAAGAACAATTGTATTGCGCATGCGCAAGCCTAAGTTAAACTTAACAAGAATCACTTTGTGACGGAACAACCTTTTGTTTGTGCAACATTTAACACTATGAAAAAATTTCGAGGACAAAGTAAAAAAATATGGTTTTTTTTTCTCTCTTAAATTTAACAAAGAAAATATTCGATCGAAATGTCGTACATTCGTATTAATGTTTACAATCAACTAAGAATACGTTTTAACGCTTAAGCTAAATCAGTCTAATTCTTAAAGCGACATAATGTCTAACGATAAAGTTAAAACGAATGCCGTGATCACACACTGGAAAATTACAAAGTAAGGCCACTAGATTTATTTACTTGAGGTTAAATCATTTAACCAGTCGAAACGTAAAGTACATTAGAGCGTAATTATCATTATTTTTTATACATATATTTTTATTAAATATATTAAACGAAATTATACTAAGTTAATATGGCGGTTCGCTATAAAAAAATACAATGCCAACGTAAATAGTTTACAGTTTTTCTTGAAACAGTTGTAGTGTGGAACTTTTGAGGTGGAGGTATCGAAATTGTGACAGTTACGCAAACTTATGCCTAAATATATTATTAATTAGCAAAAAATGCTTTCGATATGGTAAAACGTCAACATGAATATAAACGATCACAAAAATAATGCACCAGCGCGCAGTGCGCTACACCAACCATTGTAAATACGGGCGCAACGACAAATATACGCAAAATACAAAAATAATTTAAAGCTATCACATCGCTTAAGCTCCATATTGTTCATTCGATGCAACGAGTTTATATGCACTTCTGCATATATTGACATGTTTATCTTGCTTTTAAGAAAAACGCAATTAAGTCATTGTTGCACCAAATGAGCGATATAAGTAATTGTTATACTCCATTGCGTTTAACGGACACGGGTCGACGCGTGAATAGTTATAATAAACAATATTAGTATAATCTATATATTACATTTTAGTAAAATTTACATAATTACAGGTGCTCGGGGTTACTTATTTACATTAATTATTTATGATTCGAATACGTCATCGGGAATATTGATCTCAATATTCAGTGTTGTAGTGTTGTGAGGTACAGTTGGAGGGAAACGAAAAACCTCATATTATAATCAAATTAAGAGAAATTTCCGGGAAAATTTGGACGGCGTTAAATATAACAGGGACAGCAGTAGTCAGGCGCGCCTACAGGCGCATCTCCCACAGCACGAGATGCGCGTCGCGGGGGTTGGGGTCGGCGGCGGGCGCGGGGCGCTCGGCCGCGTCGGCCGTCTGGCGCCAGTCCACGTAGCCGCGCCCGCCCACCACCGTGAGCACGGAGCGCCGCGCGCCCTCGCCCAGCACGTAGTCGGCGCCGCGCAGGCTGCGCGCGGCCCGAGCAGGCGCGCGGGCGTCTGGCGCCGCCGCCGCCACGCCCGACGCGCCCGAGCTGGTGCGCGACACGCCGCGCAGCGCCATGGACTCCTCGCTGCCCGACGACGTGCACAGGCTGGAGGCGCGCGAGTCCACGGACCAGCTGGACAGGTCGAGGCTGCGCGGGCGGCCGGCGCGCATGCGCAGGCGCCGGTCCAGCGTGCTCACGCGGAAGGGGATGGCGGCCAGCTCGGGGTCGCTGCGCCGCAGCGCCTCGCCGCCCGAGCCGCTCACGTCGGCCTCCCCCGCGCAGTCCTTCACGAACATGAGGTCCCCGTACAGCCCGTACACGTCGCACGCGTTCAGGTTGGCACATTTGGGTAGAGTTTTGCTCAGCCGCACGTCGCCCGGTTTTTTTCTCCTGATTACGGCGGACTGGACGCGCTGCGGCCGGTATGGGCTCAGTTCTTCTGATATCCGCCTTTCGAGTTTGTGTTTATCATTTTCTTCCTTAGCTTCCTCTTTGAACTCCTGGACAGTTTCTGCTAAAGCGCGAGCGTTAGACAGATTGCGTCGTACAACATTAACGTCAACTTCTTTGGTTTCCGGAGCAAGTGACAGCAGGAATGTGACAGGGCCGGCGTGTGCATGATAAGAGACTGCAATATGGCCTCCGATGAGGGGCAATCCCTCTAACTTTGGTAAAGGCACCGTCACGCTCACTCCTGCAGTGGTGCCGACCCACAGTAGTCCTTGTCCCGCGAGCAACGCCGACACAAACGCCGGCTTGCTCCCTTCTCTAGCACCGATTGTCTTCGCCACATCAGCAGCTATGTCAATATTTTGCAAATGCTCGAACGTTTCCGAGTGGTACAAGCTAACATACGTTGAATCTGAGAAGGCAGCCCAAAGTCCCACACCAGAGTGAGCCAGATATTTCACAGCCCGGTCACCTTCTCCCTTCAATTCTAGGATACGCATAATTTCAGCTGTAAGCGCGTTGATGGCAAACACCCTCTTCGCGCAAGTCGCATATACAATGCCGTCGACTGGCAATATGCAGTGTACCGGTTTATCACCTAGTTCGATTGCGAGTGGCTCCTGCAGTGCCCACGAATCATCATGATTTCTTCTGAACACTGACACTCTGCCATTTGATAGTCCGACGAACATTGAGTCGCAGTGGTACTTGATCTGAGTGACGGCGGCCACTGTTGTCACCTCTGTCAGTTTTTCTTGCTTTTCAGGTTCTACGCCTGAAAAGATGATGATTTTCTTGTCTTCGGTGCCGAGCCATACTGTGTCACCACATAGCGTGGTCACTTGTCTTAGTCCTTTTGCGTATTCCATTGACGTTACCTGAAAATAATATGTATGTGTTAATATAAAAAATGGACAGACACAACCTTGGTACAGGAGTCAACTTTTGATTGGTGAAACTTTGATTGGTGATCAAGATGGTGGTGATATTAAATTCTACCTGGGGGATTGCAGCCACAAAATTTATATGTTATGCAAACTGAGTAGAAAGAGTAAGACAGATTGTTTCAACATTGGGTTTTTTTCTACATTGCTATGCGAAAAAGAATCAATCTGCTCATTTTATACACTGTCTACAATGTATAAAATGAGCAGATTGACTCTTTATTGTTTTAAATATAGGCGTGGTGGATGGATGGAAGTCCTGGTAACAAACAAAGCGCGGCGTTGAGTTGAGCCATGCAGTATCTTAACAATAGGTTTCCTCTGCATACCCTGCTATATTCGGGACACAGAGCATAGCTTAATAAAAAAAATACCTTAGTGTCCGGCAAATCTAGCGTAACCAGGGTCTTGAGCGAGGCCGCCCTATGGGTTAGTACAGCTACATGGGAACCAGTGCCGCCGCCCGCACAGACCCACAGCAGGGAGCGCGCGCGTCGAGTTGTGGCCCCGCGGGGGCTGCCCGATGACGTGTAGAAACACCCACAACGCACCTATGGAGAAACGGAAAATTTACCTTTTATTATTGTTATTATTATAAGTAATGGGCCCAACGTGGTGCAACGGCATTCTAATTAAAAGGATAATTGAGAAAAGTGACGAATGGAGTTTCTTGACAAAATACACAATATATATTCAAAATATATTTTGGTTAAATAACATGACAACTTCATAGAGCTAGTGGCTACTAACAAGGAGCATCTTATTTGGCAGGAACTGAGCAGGGCTGATAAACGCTATGCGTGGAATTGTATTGTGGACCAAACCTGCCCCTGACTAGTCTTTACTTTAAAAGTAACTTAAAAAAATCATAATTCAAAGTACCTCAGTTAAGCAACTACACAACAAATTGGCGGCTCCAAACAAGATGCATCATATAAAGCAGGGCTTGATTCAACACATGGGGCAAAGTAGCTGGTAAGCTAAAAACTGCACCAGCCGAAAGTCTATTGTCTAAAGTCTGCTTGTTTCTAACTCGTTGACTTAGAACGAAAGTTAAAAAATTCTAAATTTTTTTGTAACTCAAAACATACCTCAGTTAAACAACTTGAAGAGTACACAGAGCTAGCAGCTACAAACAGGGGCATCTTATACGGCAGGGCCTGACTGAGGGCATGTGGAAGTGTCGCAGGTAGCCGCCATGCGGGGCAGTTCGCCCGGGCTTGGGCTAGCTGTGCGAGCCTCAGTTCCGTGGCCCAAGCTCGTCTTGCCCCGGGCTCGTTTGCACGGAAGGTTATAGCTTCGTCTCGTCCTCGGATGGTTAACTGGAGACAGCATGAGTCTACCCATGCCATTTCGTCGTCTTTTTTCTATAATTAAAAATTTTATTTATAACATAGTGAGAAAATGCATGAAGTTATTTTTAGTAGTAAAAAAATTAATTGACAAACTACAGATTACATTGAATCCACCATAGCACAGTAGTAAAATTACTAATTCTAAACTCGACAGCTGTAGGTGCGATCCCCATTTGGGGAAATTACTACATTTTAATTATTTTCATTTACATACAATATCTTAAATTCTAGCGGAAACTGGGGATCATCTCGAAACCAGGTTTTCTGTACCTACCTACCTTCATGTGTAAAAAAAAGCATGAATCTGCTTATTACATTATGTTACAGATTGCAATAAGCCTATAGCTATATAAAGAGCGTTTAAGTACCTGTATACTTTGCTGTATAGTTTGCAACAGTGACTTAAACACATCCGGCGACAGATCCGGATAGGGGGCCCGCAACGACGCAGCCAAGTCCGCCATCCGCGACACCGTCTCGTAGTCGTGCATGAGCGCCGACATCTCGCTGCAGAGGGAGTCGCCTGTCGAACTGTTTGTTGAAGTGCTTGTATTGCTGGTGCTGCTGCGTAGACTGCCGCTGCGGTTTGTGCCTGAGAGGGTGGATATATTATACTTTAGTCATATATCATAATAACTAAATATATATTATGACTTGTTGTAAGTTTAGTTTATAATTATTGAAGCTATACAATAAAACAATTGTATTCATTAATAATGCATTTGACTTATTATTTTTTTATAGCAGTTAAATAAACTGGGGAAAGGAATTATATGTAACAAAAAAAATCAGACGCAGATGGAACCCAGTTTTAAGACATTCTGTTCTAGAGTTCTGTTCTGTATGCAGAGTGGCGAAACTCATCGCCGCGCTTTGCCTGGACACCAGAGCGTAATTAAATTAAAAAAGAAAACTTATCTAAATTAATTTAAAATATATCTCCTTAAATAAAACATTTAATTATACGAAATTTAAATAAGGACGCCTCACCTTGTGCCAAAACCCTACTCAAAGTGGGCGAAGTGCCAGTATCTAGTACATCTACATCTTGTACAGGGTATGCCCATTTGAGACCCAGGCGTTCTGTATCATCGCCACCGGTGCCCACAGACACACATACTACTAAATCGTTTAGTAGTAATAACCGTCGAGGTTTGCACTTTGTTAGTGTTCCTGATTGGTTGAATTCCTGGAACAGAAGGATTAAAATTGAAGCAAATTCGATATTTTTATTTTCTAATGCAATTTAAATTTTAAATAAACATTTGAAATAGTAAGATCTAAGTTGCTTATGTATATAATAGTTAATGTATTAACGTAATTTTATGTAGGTTTAGTAAAACTTATAAAATTTCAGTCTGGATATAATTTGTATTAGATAATTTATACAATTGATCTTATTAATAAGTTTATGTAAATTTACAATCTAATTTGAAAAATGTATGTATGTTTCTAATATTACACACATAAATAAAAACGAAATAGTAGAAAATAATATTAGAATGAGTTTAAAGTGTTGAGCGACTCACGAGCTGCAGCAGGTCGTCCTGGCGCAGCAGGTGGCGCTTGTCGGCGCGCGAGGCGAGCAGGCGCGCGGCCCCGAAGCGCGCCGCGCCGCCGCCGCCGCCCGCGCCCGCCACGCCCGCCACGCCGCCGCGCGTCAGCCGCCGCAGCGCCGCGCGGAACGCCTGCAACGCAACGCTGCTTGTCAAAGAGCCTGTCTCGTACGTACGGGACTCACCTCTCCCTAAAGTGAAATTCATTCTTTCTTTTTCGAACTTGAGGTTAATGCTGTTAGCCCTATTGGCCTTTACAGCGACACCGTGTGGGTAGGGAAGAGGGTACTCTGTCCCAGAAGAAATGCAAGCACTACCTGGCTGCTTGAGAGGAGTCGACGACTGTAAGGGCGCCCCCTGCGGGGCTAAGTGTGAAATTCATTTGTGGACCATCATTTTGACGCGATCTATTCCTCGAGAAACATTATTATATAGCATCAAATTCATCACGCTAATTAAAGTACACTGAACTTAGTTAATACATGATAGCATGTTTAACTTAAGACTGTAAACGTTTGGGTTCCACATGTCTACATGTATTTACACTACTGTACATCCTGAGTCCATTTAAATGACATAGTGTAGAGTAATCACCGGTTAACACTTAAATGGTCATAGCGACGTTCTTTATTTTATATATTATATTTAACAATTAGTTTATTCACACATTCTCCTATTTGCACCATCTACATATTTGTATTTATATAAAATATGTTTTACTGTAGTAAATAAAATAAAGTGGCTAAAAATCTAAATGAAGGAAATACCTGGGTCCTTTCAGCGTCACGTTTCCTCTCGTTCAGGGCGTCAGCCAGCGCCTCCAGCCTCGTGAGCGCGCGCTGTAAAGCCACGCGGTCCGAGTGACCGTGCGGCGTATGTTTTAAGAGATCCTGCAATTGTAATTAACCCATTTATTGGAATATAAATTAAAATTATATATTCCATTTGTCCATTGAATATTTTATTTTGATCAAAGAAAACAAGAACCAAGCCCACAATCAATTTGAACAATAGTAATCAATTTGAAGTAAAAAAGAAAAGGAATTATAATTCAAATTTCTATATAAATGATAAGTAGAATAAAAAAAAATATAGTATCTTAGTTACAAGATTTTTTCAAATCTTGCTTTTGTATAAACTTCTTAACGCTATATTTCGTTTCAGGTGGGCCTTACAAATTGCGGCACAGTATAATAATAATGCAGTTATTATATAGTTCCTAATTTATTTTTATATACATCATTGTTTTCATATAAACAAAAATAAAAAATTAAAAAAAATTAAATTAGCTTCACGCTGTATCCCGCACACAGCAGGGTAGGCAGAGGGAACCTAGTGTTAAGACACTCCATTCCCCACTTTCTGCCGGATTCTGGAGGCATTGCGTGTTGAGTGGCAGAACTCAACGCCGCGCTTAACCTCGACACCAGAGCGAAGAAATGGAAATATAAATTTAAGTAAATATTTCATCTCCTCGAGTGGGGATCGAACCCACAACCAGTCGGTTTTGCAGTCACACCTCGTGCCGCTGCGCCACGACCGGCCTCAACAAAACAAAAATATTGATACAATATAAAAAAAAAACCAATAGAGATCATCGAATGACATTGATTACCTGTAGAAACATGATGAACTGTGGAAACCGTTGCACCGGTTTCACCATTAGTCCGAAGAAAGAAAGCCTGTCGTGTGCGCTGATTTGCTTCACTTTGAAGAAGTCCGCCAACGCCGACTTTCGCTTGGATTCCATCTTTGCCAATTCCATTGCAACCGAGAAATTGTTAATGAAATCCGAGTACACGTCCAGCACCACCGCCTTGGAAAATGCGTTCAAAAAGACCTCGCCTGTAATACAGATATTGAAATGGTAGGTAAAAATTACTTACCACAAAATATTTTTAAGTAAAAAACTTTTTTTATTTACCTATTGTATTCGAAACAAGATTAACTTTAGATCAGTCGCCCTGTTGTATGCGGGATACAGCGTGAAGCTGATAATATATTTTAGTAAGATTGACGATTTGTATCCATCCTGATGTTAGGTTGTCTTAATTTTAGGATATTGTTCATCCGAGAAGGAAATAATCAAAAGTAAGAAAAACTCTTTAAAATCGAATCTACGATGCGATCTACAGTACTGTTCTTAATCTTACCAATTTTTTCATCGCGGTCCCACGTCCGCGCGCAATCCGCGAGAGCGGTGCGGAAGTGCAGATGACATTGCAGGATGTCGGGCAGTCGATGGAATAGCGTCTGGATTTTACTTGCATTTAAAATCGCGGGGCTACTCTCTTCTAGAGGTTTCTTATAGTCCTGGGGAACAAATTATTGATTAAAATTAAATGAAAATAATTATGAAAATAGTAGTATTCTTATAACACTTTAAAAAAAACGTAGTAGGACTTGAACCCGCCCCTTTTGGAAACCGTCCAAGCGCTTTGACCACTAAGTAATTCGTATACCTTTGTATTTCTATTTATTAACTATATATAATATATGCTTTTGTAAATACAAAACTTCGTATAATAAATATCTATATTAAAATTGAAACATTGCATCATAGTATTTTATATGAAAAATCTAATAGATATGTCTCATAATATAAGCTATGTTATTTTATATAAAGTACCTTGACGCATGAATACGGAAATAAAATTTCTTATACCTCATCTGAGTGCGTCATCACTTAGAATACTTAACGTGTTTTATAGACTGCAAAAACGTTAGCTCTTGCATTATGCTTAGAGTTTTCAAATGAAAATCATAAAATTCAATGTTTTTGCATCATCATAAATTTGAGAAACTAAACTCTTATATAATTAAACAATAATCTCTTAAGGATGACAAAAGCATTTTAAAAAAATAAACTTAGGTATTTATATACTTAAGTTACTTATTAAATAGTAAATACAACACTTATAATTTTTTTCTTACACACTAATAAACTGTTCTATGCTGTAAACATTTTTAAGACAAAATCTAAGTAGCAACAGATGTAAAATTATATTAAGTAGATAAAAAAATACTGGCTAAAGATAAAATAAATACTAGTAGCTATGTAACAAAAAAGTAAGGAAGCATTTATTTGCTATATAAAATAAATTATTCGCCATAAATAAATTTATTTTAAGTAACATTAACTTCAAGTTTCGTAGAGGTACCGTCAAATTATTTGCACATCTTTTTAAATTAATTATCAGTGTCAGAATAAATATAAAGACTCTACACATACTACTATAACAATATTTATTATAAAATCATATATAAACTGTGTACATTTAGGACTTTGAACTTCACATTATTAATAAGTTACGTCGATAAACTTGAATAATAAATATTGACTTCGTACGGTAATATTTTATCATGAAAACGTTCTTTTATCCGAACATATTTGTATTGATGATGTTCAATTTTTTGCTCATTAAGATTAATCTTGTAATAAAATCATGACTAAAATAAGATAAAGATTTGGATCCATATTCATAAAAAAAGGCTTTACTTTAACGTTATCCTCCTTATGCATTATTCTATAGCACGTTATTATTATGAAGGAAGTTTTAAAAATTTACGATCCATTCTGACTTTGGACAAACTGCTGACATTATAATAAAAACAATAGGATTCGAGCGCCAGTTAGGGAGACTAGCATTTACTACGGTGACCTCGGCCAGTCAACTTGTTAACAGAGCCTATTAAAACTGTCCCACTTCCCAATATGCAAATTGTAACGAACAATACAAGTGAAACACAGACATGTAGAAGGCGCGTTATTTAAATATTTATGTATAATTTTTACCATTTTACTTTAAAAGAAAATTTGCCTTTGTAAACTGAAAATAGATATGAAAGTATGTCACTTCGAAATCCTTATATTTATGAAATATTGAAAAAATGAAAGTTTCAACAATGGTGATACAAGTAAGATATGTCTTAATATATCCATAAATGTATAGGATTGAGATCCTAGGGCCTCCAGAGCTTTGTCATTTTAGCAAAGCTGATTTTTTTTGGATTAATAGTCTAATATGTAGTTGAGATAGTATGCGTACTTACTAACTTGAAAGTGTAATGGGGCTCTTTCAGAGATAGCGCCAACTAAATATACACGCTCACCTACGTTAAAGTAGAAACACTAGTATTTGAATATGGTTTTAAGAATAATGTAAAAAACGTATATTTATTATTGCCAGACCCTTTACGTGGGCCTTTATTCCCGTCAGACATACTACACATTGTTTAAAATTGTGGCAAAGTACGTTATACTAGTAAGCCTAAATTTTACATATATTATTTACGGGAGTATTTCAAGACCCCTTATCCAGACCAATCAGATGGCCCAATCTTCTTACCAGACAAAGATGTACCATTAGTTGGCACTACCTCTGAAAGGGCCTCTTGACTTTGAAGTTAGTAAATACGCATACGCTCAAAATTTCACCTTTGCTAAAATGATGTAAGTCTGGGGGACATAGGATCTTGGGCTATTATGGAACATTTACAATACCTTAAGTTGCAAATTTTACTTCTACAAGTCTTCTATATGAAATTAAGCTGACAGGTATGTTAATAAAATATTTATCATAATTATATAAATAAGAAGTGGTCATGTCTTGAAAGAGGTACGTTTAACTTATCTCAATGACCTCAAAAATTAATAAACATAAAATATTTATGAGAATCATAAATAAAAAATTACGCATAAAACATGAGCAAATTTATTAGGGATCGACATTGTTAATTTTGAGAATTTTACGATCAAAAAGATAACAATTAAAATATATCAGTTTCAAGACATTTTTGTAATGACACAACATGATAACGGTTACTTTTCTCAATTACAATGTAATGTTTTGTAATCGAAACACAGTAGTTGAAGTTTGTGATCGCTTTTAGTCCAGTAACGTCACTAAACTGTTGATTAACAGAGAGTTAACAAAGTTTTGCAACTGTCACCTGACAGCTTAATCGAGTGGCCCGTCGAGCTCCACCTCCACTCCACTCCACTCCTCAACAGAAAGAGTGGCCACTAGACTATTAGCATATCCTCAACTGACGTATTGCATAACACCGACTAACCGACCGTTCGCGACCATCAATTATAATCGCTATCAATTCCAATGTTTCCTCTTTCATCGCAGACGTGTTATGTACATGAGAAATGTCAACATGTTTGTTAAATCTTTAACAGGCAGTGGTCGGTGCGCTTTCTCTCGTATTGAGTGATTGGGAGTCTAGTGTATATTATAATTAAATTTGCGTGGGCTCATCCTTTTTTCGACTGGACATATACACTTAACAAGCAAATTCAATTAGCGTTACATAATACTGTAATATACTTTTTTGCGAAGCGATTTTGTAAAGGATTTACAAACTTTCGACACAAACTTTTTTGTTGTGTTGTGTTTATCTTTGGAGAATAGCAACGTTATGTCAATTACGGTAAAACGAAACTGTCCGACGAATAAATAATAAACCTTGGAAGTTTCTCCTTCGATTAATTATTTCAAGTATTTAAATAAATAAAAGAGAACAGGTTTTTTTACAACTGTTGCCGAAATTGTAGGCGTGTCCGCAATATCTTGAGCTATTGACAGTGCAGTCGCTTTTGTATTGACATTGATTGCGTAAAACAAATATTTAACATTGCACGGTAATCGTTAGATATTGGATTTAACAAGACAACCATTTACAAATAAACATAATTAATTTTAGTTACATTACAATAATAGAAACACTTGCATGCATGTACCTTTATCAAAAGATTGATTAAAAATGCGACAACAAACAATTAGTGAGGCCGGTCATGGCGCAGAGGCACAAAGTGTGACTGTAAAATCGACTGGTTCGATCCCCACTCGAGGAAGTAAAATATTTATTTACATGTATATTTTCATTTCTTCGCTCTGGTGTCGAGGCAAAGCGCGGCGGAAAGTTGAGAACGGAGTGTCTTAACACTAGGTTCCCTCTGCCTACCCTGCTGTGAGCGGGATACAGCGTGAAGCTGACATAACAATTAGTAAAAGTAGCAACAGTGGCTTAATATAACTTATGATCTTTTTCATAATTAAGTTTTTACAGTATAGTATAATTATTATGTTAAGACTAGAATTAAGATACAGCCTCAATCTATCAGAGAAACTCAAGTACTAAATTGATTAAAGGGTTGTGACACTATATTATCGATAAATTATATGTTTTCCTTAGTTAAATTCAAAATTATGAAATTAATCGATTTGCATTATAAAAGGGCCCTAGCCTTATTTAGTTGCAAGTGAACGAAATATCAATCAATAAATATTGTAATATCCTCCTACATAATTTAAACGGACATAAATTATTAGTTAGTAGTTGGTACCTAAAACTTACATATAAGGTATGCTACAATAATTATAAATTTCCTTGCAAAATATCTACTTTTAGTTTCCTTTTATTAATATTAATACATATTTATGTAGATCATGTAAACAACAAATTTAATTTTTTTACCTTCCACAATATCTTTAACGTGTTTTACTTTAAAGAAAACTTTAATTTATTCAAGTTAACATAATATTTCAATAACTACAAGATACTATACAATATTATGACTAACAAATAAAAAATAAAACCGAAGGGTTGATTTTTTAACCGATTGATCCTCTAAACCACTAAATATTGTCGTATACGTCCATCTCAATTGGAATGCATCGAAACATTTCATTGAGTCTGTTATGAAGGAACGCGCTCACTTCACTTACATAATTCCAGTTATGGTAATTTGATGTATAGATCGTTATCAATCTGTATCTTTACCAGCCAGCGCTTTGTGGTACACGGATGTTTAGTATGAACATAGCCTTTTTGATATTTATTAAAAATATTTATTAACTACTGCATTTTTTTATAAAACGGTATAAAAATATAATATGAAATTCTAAAAGAAGATACATTTTAATAGATTCATTTTCATGATATACTTGTAATTATTAAAAAAAAATCGAAACGAAAATGATACGATAATATAAAAAAAAAGTTTTGAGCGGCGGAACTCAACGCTGCGCTCTGCCACCACCGAAACCAGAGCAAAGAAATGAAAATACATATAACTTAAATAAACATTTTATTTTATTTATAAACGATATAATGCAAAAAAATATTTTTAATTCATTATTAACAATGTACATAATAGACAGTTATTAAATATAATTAAATAAATACAACAATAAACAATACTTTTCCTTATTCCAATGCGATATTGAATATCTCGAATAGTTTTAGCACAAAGGATTCCAACTGGTCATTCCAGTTGCAGCGGTCCGCATGTTTTCCCACGATAGTGATGCATGCTATAATTTACCGTTTACTTGTGTGGCGGTGGCCACCCGCGGATTTGCCGACACTTTGCCACATTGACATAATTATTTGAGTAAGTTATGTATACTTATACGCCATTAATTAAAGCGCTGTTTTGAGGTACGCTACTTAATATGAAAAGTCTCGGGAAGACTTTGACGAAAAGTGGGGATAGGAGAGTCTTAACACTAGATTGCCTCTGCCTATACTGGTGTATGCTAGATAGAGCGTATTATATTTGATTACTTTTAGTTTATTTTATAGCGACACGTAGATAAAAAAGTGAATTGACCTATATAACAAATTAAGTAATATGTAGGTACTCAATGAACTACATATTTTTTCCTCAAGTGGAAGGACAGAAATAGGTTGTCTTTTTTTAAATGCTTTTATTTAAAAGCTTCGGTGGTAGCTGGTATGTATGAAACTTTGACGCGTATTTTTACCGACTTTTAAAGGTCGTGAAATTATATATACATATTTTTATTAAGGATTGATGATTATGTAAATGTATAAAAAAATAAAAGTTAAGAAAAACTAAAAAAAAAACACACTGCTGTTTAAAAAAAGTGAATTTTTAAAATTTGAATTAAAAGCATCCTCGCTTTTTCATCAAAGCGTGTTTTTTATTATAGATTTTTTTACTATTATTTATTTATTTTACCTTACTGATAAAGAAAGAAGTTTAGATAACAAACGTGATATGAGATCAGTTGGACAGGCCGATAGAAAGGTGTAACACAACGTGTAGGTACCCACTACCAACTAATCATTCTTTAATGATAGATGTTAGCAAAAAATCGTGAGAAATTACCGTGATCGCTACATACATACGTAATTTACAACATTATCGACTCTTACTATTACGTACATTATCTAATCTAATTCAATCACTTTGAAAGTAATTAAGTTGAATGCGAAATAGTGGGTTATTTCGTCGCTTATGTAATAATATGCGAAATTAAACGCCCTCAATGTTTCTATTAAATAAAATAATTCATAATCATATTAAATATAATTACCAAGAAAAGATAAAAGGAAATTGTGTACAGCTAAATTAATTAAAGTGCCATTTTGAGCGTTTTTAATAAATCTGAATTACGATTTATTTATGGTATAACAATTAAGTGTAGGTACATATTTACATATCTGAGGTAACATTGCCAAAATTTTTTTCTTTTTGTACAATGAGATATCAAAAAGATTAATATTTTTCCTTCTCGAGATACCAATCTCAACGTGAGCTAAGCCATGCACTATAGCTAACTTATACAATATAGATGACAAGCGCAATTAACTTACATTGATAAGCCTCTGCAGGGTAGCAACGTAGGAGTTCTCACTATGTATAATAGCTGCGACCACGTGCCTTCGCCGGAGTTGTATCGGAGTGAGGCAGTCCGGCGGAGGGCCCAGTGAGGGCGGAGGCACCCTGCCGCCTCGCACCTCGCCGCCGCAGGAGAACATGTCCTCCTCCAGCTAAAATTTTAAGCATATTGTTTGAATTAGTTTTAGCTTAAATAAATCCCATGACAGTTATCCCATTTATGTTAGTAGTATTTCAGTTAGGTACATTGCTCATGTCCAAAAACAGCGTTGGTTATTTGTGTATTTGTTATAAATATGATATGAGAAGTCAGTCAGGCGCAGCGTTGAGTTCCGTCACTCAACACGCAAAGATTCCATAATTCGGCGGAGGAAAGTGGGGGATGAAGTATCTTAATGAGAATAGAGGATTTTAATAATAGGTTCCACTGTTCCCTCTGCCTACCTGATGCCACTGCATAAAGGAAAAAAATATATGAAGAAATTACATACATAGAACTAAAGTAATATAGCTTTCATGTTCAGTGGTGTAAAAATTCCAATATGGTAAAGAAATGATAAAATTTGTGGGATAAATAAAGCGAAACGTGTGGTTCGGCGAATGTTTAAAATTAGGTAATAGATTCAAAGAAAAAGTACTTTGAAATCGATACCCGTTTAGAACAAAAACACGTGAGAGAAACCATTATCATTTCATTGAACAAATCGAGACGAAAATACATTATGAAGAGCAACAACAGAGCAGTCAACAACATCAATACGCAGTGGACTGATTTAGAAATTTATAAAATTATCTTTACACATAACTAAAATATACATTAATATAAAAAAAATACAATTCTCCAATCTCTAGCTTTAATTATACAAAATAATCTGTATAACCTTCAAATGTTTGTACGTTCAAAACATATCACCGTACCAGGTGATATACAAATGAATGAATGAATGTTAGCATTGAAAATAAAAACAAATACTTTGGTAAAATTTCGTGCTATATGTGAACATGATTAAAAGTTTCATTTCTTTGACAAAGTCCAGATGAAACGGTTTCACTAGTGCATTTATATTTGTGATCGTCTTAGAAACGCGAACGCGTACATGTGATGAAACAGTGTTGGCGCGCGTCGAATCGTGCATCCAACGTTTGTATCACATGCGTATAAACCGACAAAATTACCAACCGCCAATATGCACATCACTTTATTTATATCTGTGCACGATATTATAGAAACCGGTTCACGTGGACCGTGTAAAGTTTTAAATATATAATATGACATCGTACACGTAAACGTCAAAAGCACCAACCAACCGCACCCGTCTAGCGACCACGTGACTTACGTATACATCAAATGTTGTCATTGAGTAAAGCGCTTTTTCACGTACAACTCTTACACAGAACATGGCTGATTCGATGTCAAAAATCGTCAGATTACCGGGAGGAAAAATTTAAATTCACTTTTGACATTTACGAATAGCACGTTACTCATGCCGTCTCACTAAAAATATACTGAAGTAAAAAATTACAATCGTAAACATGAATCCACTATGGTAGCTCACTGGACAGAGATCGCACATCATTATATCACATGTTTAAATAGACTATTTATTTAGCAGAGTAGTACATATGTACGTATGTACGTCTCGCCGGGTATTCTACTTGGTTACTGCGGTTTTGTTGTTGAACGGCGAGACACTCAAGCGGCCGATCATGATTCATCACTATATAAATGTGAATCATGTACATCATATATTTAATTGTACGAGTCCTTTAGCGGCCGTTGGAATTAAAGATGGCGTTCCAACCAATGAATGATGTATTTTATTTCCAGAAATTATCATGAACGCACAGGAAGCCAACGACCACGACAAAAGTACGATGTATATTCATTCAATTCCACATTGAACCTATACGTTTATTAACTACACTTGATAACTATCCATAAATTCCAATATTGTAAAATTGGCTCAACTATACCGAATGAGGGCATAGACCGTAACAATTGGCGTTCGTTAGAAACGGGGAACTTTTAAGATAAAAGCAATAAGCCTCAGTTGATTCTTTATACTTTAATCAACGTCAGTTTATTTCTCAAGGATTTTCTGTGCAAAAAGCAAAACAATTGAAACAGGTTTAATTACGTAGAATTAACTTCTCTATAATACGAATGAAAATATAAAATTATTGAATTAAGTTGTTAATAAGTAAAAGTTTTATGACATATGTATTTCTTATTTAATGTACACATATTAAGAATGTTGCTCCGTCACGACAGCAATCCAGTATCCAGTTGTGATCTCGTGCCGTTGCCGGAATACCGGATTTAAACAGGATTTGCATACAAACGCAATAGCCGGTGTCATACAGGAATAAAAATACACTTATGGGAAACGAAATACTTTCAATAACAATACGCGTGATTTATCATTAGTGATAGGAGGGCAGTGGCTCAAAACTCTTTAAGAAGTTCATCAAATGTGATTCAAAAAACTCAGCTTATCTCCACTGTCTCCAACAATCCATTACGCCAAGGTAAGCAGTACTAACCTCAGGCAACTTGGGCATCTTGTCAGTCTCATGAGTATGCATGTCATACTGGTGCGAGGAGCCGCGGCGCACGCTGAACCAGCGCGCGAGCCGCCCTCCGCCCTCGTCGTCGGGCGCGGGCGCGGGAGGTGACGGCGCGGTGCTGCCGCTCCGCCATCGCTCGCACAACTCACGCGCACGGCTCAGCGTGTTCCGTAATTGACCACTGCTTCTGGTAAATCACAAAATACTTACAATATATTGACGTTTCAAATTTTTACCTGTGTGGGATCATACTTTTATATTCAATTTTTTTATCATATACATGGCATAATGGCATGGCATGGCATAATTTCTAATATATAATTTTAACAATTTGTCACAATATAAATAGAACGTAGTGCTACAAATGGTCAGAGATAAAAAAATATTTTAGGTTTAGATTATAAACTTCTCTAGGTTTCTCATATAAAGAAACACATTTAACTCTAGTGTGTCTGGATGTCCGTTTGTCATGCATAATTTACTCTGTAACTAATTGGAAAGCAAAATGAAAAATAGGAAACCTTCGCAGATTGTATTGTATGACATTTGACATGTTACACATGTCAAATGTCGAAAGACACTTAACTATATTTGCTATAGTTCTATAATTTTAAATTTATCGAAGAAATACGTTTAAAAAATGACCATGCATCTGACGTCTTAACTCTGAACCTCTTGAGGTAATAATTTTCAAAAAACTATATAAAATAGTTGTTTACTAAAATATTAACGGAAAATTTGTAAGAAGTCTTGAATGCAAACGGTAAATCCCTTTGACAATTGAAATGTTATTCGAACAAAGTTACGTTTTCAGTTAGTAAATAGGCTGCCATACATTTATGTAATCAGCGTTGCACTTATTCTGTCTAACCTTGTCAGGTTTTTGTTTTTAAATCTCCATCTCTCTTTAAAGTTGTTAGACTTTTGTTAAACTTAAAGAAAAACCGCTTTTTTAACAACCTTTTTTATCACTAATACAATTGACTTTTACAGTAAGATCAATAGGATGTCGGCAATTTTCCGGTGCTTGGAATTGAGAAAAAAAATGCACGACCAATCCTATTGGTGAATTATCTAGAAACTGTATCCGTCGGATAACTTTCTGGAGATTAGTTGTAATCTGTTTCCATTGGAAGTGTCTAGGAAAAATATATATCATATTAATTATTATATTTCTAAATTTTTATTATACTCAAAAACATTTTAAATTAAATGTTTAATCGAGGCCAGTAGTGGCGCAGGGGCACAAAGTGTGACTGTAAAATCGACTGGTTGTGGGTTCGATCCCCACTCGAGGAAATGAAATATTTATTTACATTTATATTTTCATTTCTCTCTGATGTCGAGGCAAAGCGCGGCGTTGAGTTTCGCCATTCAACTCGCGATGCCTCCAGATCTCGGCCGAAACTGGGGAACGGAGTGTATTAACACTAGGTTCCCTCTGCCTTCCCTATAATTAGAAAATCACAGTATAATAAGTACCCAATACCTTTATACACACACATAACATTCTCGACAAGCATATATAAAACGGTCTCGATCATAGATTAATAGGACTAGTGGCATTCTCCTCTAATAACACCTGATTATCTTTACACAAGACGGATATCGCAAGTATAATGGTACCAAGTTACGATAATAATAGAATCACTGTGTTGAAACAAGCCCTAAGTACATTAGACAAAATGTCAAGACTTACAAATGATATCGTCATCTCAAAAGCAATAAATTGAGGCATTGAGCCCGGTCGTGGCGCAGCGGTACGAGGTGTGACTATAAAACCGACTGGTTGTGGGTTCGATCCCCACTCGAGGAGATGAAATATTTACTTAAATTTATATTTCCATTTCTTCGCTCTGGTGTAGAGGATAAGCGCGGCGTTGAGTTCTGCCACTCAACACGCAATGCCTTCAGAATTCGGCAGAAAGTGGGGAACAGGAGTGTCTTAACACTAGGTTCCCTCTGCCTACCCTGCTGTGTGCGGGATACAGCGTGGAGCTGATTTATTTTTTTATTTTAAAAGCAATAAACGAACTCGACGCTCGCAAATATGACAAACGTCTCATCTACTGATGTAACAAATATATTGGATATGACAATAGGCCAATTAATCTGACAAAATACTAAACAAAGAAACAGTTGAAGGTTGAACCAACAATGATGGTTAATTAACTTTGTGGTAGAACAATTTTACAAATGAATGATTTTGTTTTTGGCTTAGTTTTTCCCGACTGCTAAGGAAGGGTTATGTTTTTCGCGCGTATCTTGTATGTAGGTAATATTCTTTATGATTAACAGTCGGGACCTATAAGTAATTCTTCAATCAATAAAATCTTTACCAGGATCCCCGCATAATTTAAAGAGGTCCCGACTGTTAATCCTAATAAACTATTGGGCTTATTTATTTTCTTTTTAGTTTGATGCAGTCGGGGTTTTTGTTTTTAGAAATATTTTTTTATAAGTTTAAATGTCGACAATATTACTCTTTTTTCAGTTTCGCCGTATCCTACACAGAGCAGGTGACAGAGGGAGTCTAGTGTTAAAACACTCAGCTTTCCGCGAGAATTTTTGGGGCAGAACAGTCAACGCTGTGTTTAGAAATAAAAATATTAAATATTTCATTTACTCGACTGGGGAATCGAACTCACAACGTATCGCGTTTACAGTCACATACTTCTGCTCCTACGCCACGCCTGGCCTCGACAATATTATTTGGTAATTAAATACAAATGTTTTTTTTAACATTTGGATGTGATCTTTTATAGACGGTGCGAGTTTACCAACGCGAGTGCGCAATAGCACTTCCAAGCCTCTCGATCAACTACCTTGTAAGGTGCGAACAAAAGGACTGCTAACGATTAAATATCGTGTCACATTTATTCATCTTTTATACGAGTTAATATACATATTTAATCAATGTTGTAACCTATGAGTAATGTTTCGTAATAATCTATTATTAAATCCTTTTTTTAACTTAATAATTTTAATTTACAATACAACAAGCACAACCAGTCGATTTTACAGCCACACTCCGTGGCACAGCGGCACAAAGTGTGACTGTAAAATCGACTGGTCCTGGGTTGGATCCCCACTCGAGGAGATGAAATATTTACTTAAATTTATATTTCCATTTCTTCGCTCTGGTGTCGAGGCTAAGCGCGGCGATGAGCTCAGCCACTCAACACGCAATGCCCCCAGAATTCGGCAGAAAGTGGGGAACGAGTGTCTTAACACTAGGTTCGATCTGCCTGCTGTGTGCGGGATACAGCGTGAAGCTGATTTATTTATTTTATTTTTACAATACAACAAATGGTCATTTAAGTGTACAAGGTATTTTTTAATTAGTTTTTTTTTTCATTTGTAAAGCTGAACTTCCAAAACGTATATTTTAATAAGTTAGTTACTAAGTTAAACGATGATAGTACGCACTACATATTTAAATTAATCTAGGATGCAAAGATAACTTATAAATTATATTAAAATAATTGCATAAAGGTAAATAAATAAAGCTGAACTGTAATATTTTAGAGTATTTTATAATATTTGCGTATACATAGACAAAGTTCAAAATAATTGTCAAATGATGAATCCCGTTAAAACGGACTAAAAACTTTATACGAATATGTTTCATATTCACAACCACTTTAAAATGCAATTTTACGACCAATTTACTATTCGAGACGTCTTCAAACATTTAACTGCATAATAAAAATTAATACGTTATGCAGGTGAAGCTACATGGACATACATACAAAGCAGTATAACTATTAAATAATAATTGCTGATAAATAAGACAGACGACGCACTGTCTGTAGCTTTTACAGCTTATCTGCTTGACCTATAGCTTGTGTCATAATGCAATACAATAACATAGATGAAATATGTGCATCGCTATATCTAAGCACATTTAGCACGATTCATTTAAAACGGACCCAACACAGACAACTAAAACTGTGTGTTACCAGTTAAAAAAAACTTATTTAATATGTATGTATGAACAAGGATGAGGTAACACTGATTATACGGGCCAGAATAATCACCTATTACTTCAGTGTGAATTATCATTATCAGCAACAAATATGCAAATTTATGTACACTCAACCTTGACATTATTTAAATGATTTAAGTATTGTAATGTCAGAATATTTAAATCTTAATTTCATGAGCATGACTATATGGTAGTCTTATTTAGTTATAATCACCATATTCTCTGTGCACTGACATTCTCTTTGAATATTGACTTATAGTTTCCCTTCACAAATGAGAGTAACGTGTTTGGTTCATCTTCGCAAATGGTCTTCCTTAATCTTGACAAATCATGGCAAAATAATTTTGTTGAGCTTTCTAGAAATGTATGTTGTTTAACATACATTTCTAGAAAGCTCAACAAAATTATTTTGTCAGTCAGTGGTTCAGAATTTTGGACAGCACGTATAAAACGTTTTATGAGTCAATTTAGAAAGCGGGTATAGCATATATATTTTTAAGTAATTTAAACCTGGTTTCAAAAATGGCAAAGCAATAATGATGTAAAATATTTAAGAATTTATTTATTAAGAATAATTTTTTGGTTTCAGTCGTTAGTTTCAATTGATAATATCTCGTCTTTGTTTCGCCGAGTCAAGGGTAATGGTAATGATTTGACTGCAAGAACTATTATTATACAGTACCTACTTGGCAAATTGTGCTTCTAATTAAGTACACAACACACACATACACACACATACATTAAACTTAATCTAGAAGTCATTTACACATTATGTAATCACAACATGCACTGCATTGATTATGGTTCTTTATATTCATTAGCTTCACGCTTTATCACTAGTGGGGTAGCACGCCAGAACGGAGCGCCAAACACAAACACAAAAGTATCCCTGTATACCTCTTTCGCCTCGTCCACTGTCTGCATAAATTTTATCTCGGTGCTTCTTATGCTTTTTACGTTACCTTACGTACCTCCAGGATACGATACGGTATTTTTAAAGGTCAACTGAATTCTCCCCCTGAGTCTCTCACCACTCCCTCTGGCTTTACAAATCTTTTCATCTATCTTTCATCACTCATTTTCCCGACATTCTCAAGCCACCTGAGCATATTCTTTTCTATTCTTACCGTGACATCTTTGTACCTGCGATGCTTATGTGTATTTTTTCATTGCAAATTTGTTTAATTAAAGTGGCTCCTAGGATTGCATTTCCACAGCGTTCCCCTTTCTTTCATTCTTATCTTTCCCTACTAAACTGACATACATTCTAGATATATCACTTCATTCAATTGTTAAAATACAAACTGTATATTTATCTAGTATGTATCCAATACAATATGGAATAAAATTTATTATGACAAAAAAAAGTCGATGCACTTCTATTAGCAATATTTTGAAATAGGCTTTTCTATAATAGATTTATAAATAGTCAGTCAGAGCCCGTGCCTTCTATTGGCCGGTGGAGTTTGATCACAGGAAATTTGTGTTAATTGGGTACACGCCGCAACTAATTGTCAAGTCCGACGAGACCAGATAGGAAGTGTACTCAGCTGCCAACTGCAAGTAAATATGTTAGCACGCGCAAACAAATGGCCTGGCGAGTCATTTATATATTCATATAGCGACTGGCTCGCGGCGTCATACGTTTGATCTATGCAATCATTTATTTACTAATCTGAATTACATTCGTGTTCTAATAACGTTGACATTTTAAAGACAATATCCAGATATGTAGAAAATAATATTTTAGTCAATTCACTTTCTTTACACAAATTGTTTGTCTGATCGACATCAGAATGCATTGATATAAGTTTTTTATTTGTGAATCGATTTAAATAAAACAAACACTAAATATTATTAAGTGTAAAACTAAAAACTGCACTTAAAAAGGTTAATCCATATCTGCCATTTACATGCACAAACGTACAGACAAACAGAACAAGAAATTTTAAAAATATTTCTTTCGGTTCTATTATAAAAATCCCTAATAATACAAACAGAACAAGAAATTTTAAGAATACAGACAAATAGAACAAGAAATTTTAAAAATATTTCTTTCGGTTCTATTATAAAAATCCCTAATAATAGATTTTCTTTTCTAGTACAGACAGCGACCAGAATAAAATTTGTAAGAGTAATATTACAGAATATTTTTACTTTTGTAAATAATTTTGATGACACGATGATAACGGTTACGTATCGCGCCAGTGTCTAACAGGCAATACAACATTACATTGCCGTCCTTTCTGAATACTCGCAAATTCTTTTCTCACAAACAGTTAATGTTACTTTAAGAACATTTCATAAATAAAAAAAAATCAGCTTCACGTTGTATCCCGCACACTGCAGGTTAGGCAGAGGAAACCTAATGTTCCGACACACGGTTCCCCACTTTCTGCCGAATTCTGGAAGCATTGCGTGTTGAGTGGCAGAACTCAACGCCGCGCTTGTCCTCGACACCAGAGCGAAGAAATGGAAAAATAAATTTAAGTAAATATTTCATCTCCTCGAGTGGGGATCGAACGAATCACAACCAGTCGGTTTTACAGTCACACTGTGCCCCTGCGCCGCGACTGGGCTCAACTTCAAGAATTAAACAAGTAAAAATTGATAATATGAAATATGCAACAACTCTTGCAAAGGACATTTTGAAACATTGGTCTGAAAATTACTAATATGAAACAAAAACATAATTTATTTTTAATTATGTTGGTACATTTTGTACTATTATGAAATAATTCCGGATGTTGCCTTTATTTCTTAAAACTGTTTATACGTATAGTTTAGTGGCTCCCCATTCAAGTGAATTGGTTCTAATTTCGGGACACCCAATGGACATCAATCATACTTAGTACAGACAGACCGGGCCTAGTCCTTTCGTTTAACTTTAAACGATTTAGTTCACTCTAAATAAAATTATTTTTTGCGTGTAAACGCATATAAACAAATGTAAATAATAATGTACCTCCTGCAGTTTGTTAAGAGATTTAGTTTATATTTTTGTTGTTTTTCATTACATAGATGTGAAAGATGAAAAGTTTTACTACTATAATAATTTATTTTAATATTTATTCATATTAAAATAGGTGTTAACTATAATTATACTAAGGTCAACAATATTATATTGGCAGTCAAAGACAATTGAATGAAAGTATAAAAATATCAATAAATTAATAGTAAAAATAATGTAATACGAATGTTACCTGGAGTCCAGTGTGGAGTTGAGTCGCTGCGACCGCCTGAGCGGCGTGTTCCGCACAGCGCTCACCGGCTCCTCCCAGCTGCCTCCCGCCGACCGGTGCTCATCTGAGAATAATTTATAATTCCTTGTATTTCACATTTAAATTCAATCTATTATATGTATATCAGGTCAAAAACTACTACTACAACCTGTTTTGCTATAACTAAAAGCGCATTTAGCAAAGTGATATATAGATTGAAATATCTTTGTTACCATTACGTGCATTAATTTATTTATTAATGTTAATCAAAAAATATATGAAAAAATAAAATACAATCAAGTCCTTATAAAATATCACTTACTCTAGTTCGTCTTTAATTCCAACACGACCAATGAAGCAGTAAAGAGACACAACGTTTAGATAAGGTTACAGTCAAAGGTCTCCTAATTAGAGAAACATGATAGTATTATACATATTATTTTTTTCAAAGTGTGACTATATAATATATAATAGAATATATTATATATAATAGAATATTTCTGAATATAGTTTGACGTTCCACTAAGTGATTTTAGACCTTGAATATGCAAGCGTGGGCGGCAGCGGCAAGGCAACCGTGTTTTTAGCAATTTTGCGCACCATTTTCAATGATTTCGTTTCACTCTACATCTAAACAATATTATAAGATTCTAAATAAAAGTAGAAAAAACAATACTAAAACCCAATACGTACTTTTGTACTTTTTTATCAGCTTGTTTTTTATTTTAGTAAACTTGTTATCACCTTTCCTTGAGTGTTTCATTGTACAAGAAACTGTCTGTCTGTCACTGATTTACAATTTTAAGCTATTAGTTAGTTATATAGCGTATATCTTAGTAGTTAAATATTTTTAACACTAAACACATGTGAACTTCATAAAGATATACGTATCACTAAACATTATAGTGACGTCTTATGCCACACACATATATGGTGACATAATAAATTAAGTCTCCACACACACACTACATATATAAGTTACTATAAAATTATTAATAAGATGCACTGATTAGGCTTTTATATAAATAAATCAAAGCAGTGTTCTTGTTCTCCCAGCGTTCTTCCTCATTATATACACTACAACATATTGGTATTAAAATGATTAATAACGTATAATTAGGTTATTAAGCAGGTAAGTAAATAATATTAAGCTCACTAAACATAACAAGCATTAAGTTAGTTATTAGTATTAACTTAGAAATCAAGGAGAAGTTTGAATAGTTTATTTATGTTATTTCAATGTTTACTACTTTAAAAGATTTAGTACTTTAGTTTATGATCAATTTTTATCTCTATATCTGATAACAATAAAATATTTTTATATTTTTTATTACATATATTTTTTATTTTTTGTGTTTATTTGATAATGATACGCATACGCAAAGTAAAGTTAATTACTGCTCTGATAAGTTACGTACGTAGTACGATTATTCAATAAATATTTGACTGCTAGTACGTACACCTCAGCTAATATTTGAACTTATTATTGTTATTTATACAAAAGATTTACTTACTAAACAATTTATTTTACTCTTATCATACTCTCATATAATATGATAAGAGTGAAAAGCTCATCTACTACTTTTACGACTAGACAATTAAAACTAGTGAATCAAACACACATTATTAGTTTTTTTAATTGCATCCTAAAAGCAATAAAAAATAATTTGCCAGTGCCGCTAGAAGTATGATAACAATGAATTAAAAGTAATAATTTAAAAAAAAATATCAGTTTCACGGTGTATCCCGCACACAGCAGGGTTCGCAGAGGGAACTTTGAAGTCGCTTAAACATTATTTATTTTTTTATTTTATTATTATTATTATAAGTTATAAGTACGTTATGTAAATTTCAAAGTATATAGTATAGTATCGCTCGTTTGCCTTGTCCTTTTCCATAATATATATATATATATATATATATATATATATATATATATATATATATATATATATAAAAAAAAATAAATTAAAACATACATACAGTTCTGCAGTTGGTGACGCGATGGTTTTATTTGCATATATATAATTAATTTATTTAATTTAAAAAGCGCTTTCTTTCCACAACCCTAATTATAAATTCATGTTTTTTGATTTCGTACCTGTAATCAAAAAATGACTACTAGGTCAAGGAAACACAATGAGATAGGAACATATATAATACAAAGATTTTTATCTTAATCAGTCACGTTGCCAGCCATGTTAAAAGTGAACACGAATAAAACGAGGTGGACGACCTGATTAGATAGAGTGTTGACCCACTAGATAGTGTAAACAGCAAAATTGCAGGTCCAACACGAATCGATTTATAGACGGTCAGTATCGATTGCCTATCGTAAAATCGATGTATCGTGGCGAGTCGAGATCAGAGCCGCCGCCGTGCACGCCCCGTCACTGGCGCAGTCATTGTTTGAACCTAGATCTTTATGATTCATACAGCCTATATACCAACTTTTAGATAAGAACGCTGCAAATAGGGCGTTGCTGGCAAACACTCGCGACTAAGAGTTATGCTTTTGACCTATTTCTCCATTTTTGCTTACGAGTACTTGATAAGTATAACAAAATATTTTATACCAATATGTTTATACTTAAAAATTAACTTTGGAATCTGTAATTTTTATATTATTGTTCATTGTTTTCTTATTTTGTGATATTAAAATGCAGTAGGGTAATAAAGAGATCGAGAGAGAGAGACAAGAAGAGAGAATCGAATCGCTATGATTGGATTACGTAATATAGGTATGGAGTCAAACATATTTTTTTAAATCAGACAGTAGACAGTATTTAGTGTCAGTGAGTAGTATACTGAAAGCTCTTAAGATGCTTCCCAATTAGTCAACAGAGTACAACATGTGTATTATCTGACTTCAGAAATGGTTGGATGGGGTGTTAGCTATGAAGGAGTGGCTGAGCAATATTTTTGTGAAAAATGTATCAAAACATTGGCTGACATATATTAAAATATAATTCTCGAGAAGGTGGTTAAGCCCCTTAACAATTAAATGTTCAATAACAAAAAATGGTCTTATCAGCCAGACTCGGCGCCAGATCATAAAGCTCAATCCAACTAATTTTGTTTAGAAACGGAGGTTCCGGACTTCATCAGAGCCGAAGACTGGCCATCATCTAGCCCTCATCTTAATCTACTGGATTATGATTTATGGTCAGTTTTAGAGCGTAAGGCTTGCTCTAAACGTCATGATAATTTGGAGTCCCTGTAACAATCTATACGATTGGCAGTAAAGTATTTTCCCATAGAAAAAGTGCCTGCTGCTATTGAAAACTAGCCTCCATGTTTCAAAGACTGCATTTATTGTTAATAATTTTATATTAATAAAACACTATAATAGTAATAAATGCTACGTACAATAATTTTTTTTCTTCTTTATAACAATAATTATGGGAAAATTCAGTCTATCATTAAAATATGCACAATGAAATTATTTGTAGGACTTTTATAGTATTTTCAGGTTCAATGACGCCAAAACAACAAGACGTCACACGGTTTAGTCATCTAACCACATCAATTTATTGGGAATTTAACCACAATGATTGAGTATATTATTCAATTCTATGACATCTACAAATGAGTAAGTATATAGCTTATACTTTATTAAGACAATTAGTTAAGTTAATAAGTTTGGCATGGCGAAATAGATGAAAAGGAAGAAAGAAAAGATAACTAGAGATAATGACACACATCAGAACGGAACCTAGTGTTAAGGCACTCCGTTCCCCACTTTCTACCAAATTCTGGAGGCATTGCGTGTTGAGTGGCAGAACTCAACGCCGCGCTTAGCCTCAACACCAGAGCGAAGAAATGATAATGACTAAAACAGTCATTATCATTTCTATATATCATTATATCGATAAGTTATTTAGACCATTATACATACATTATAAATTATTGAAGTAAATTTATGTTAATAGATTGAATGTTTATACTCGCTTATATAAATACTATATCGATTTTCAAATTTAAGTATTGTACATGGGTATGTGGAGTGTCTTAACATTAACTTCCCTCTGCTTATCCTGCTGTGTGCGGGATACAGCGTGAAGTAGATTTTTTATATGTACATATGTATTATGTATTGTTAATATTATTGTATTTATAGTAAATATCCATTGTAAACAAGCTGATGAATTTTACTGACATTTATGACAAACAACACATTATTTGTATGCATTTTTGGGTTTATTAAAAAATATATTTTAATATTTATGGTAGCATATATAATGTTGTTACTAATAGTTTATTAGAAATCAATTAGTTGATTAGTTTGCCTTTATTATTTTTTTGGTTCCTTAAAATTGCCGAGGTTTTCTCCAATTTTATTAAAATCGTTTTTAATTATTTCGTTTATTTAATAATAAGTGTAAAACTGTTATTACGATTGGGATGGATCTTATAGTTCATATTAATTTACTGCTCAGAATTTGCTTATTTTATACAGATTTAAAAAATAAATAAATTATAGAATAGGCAAATGTACATAAATAATGGGCTAATGGAGATATTGAGAATTCGGCACTACCTCAAACGAAGTATCTATATGTATACGAGAGTCTTGTAGTATATGCATTTGCATTTCAATAATGTGTATATTGTATTATGTTTATAAATATTTTTTAAAGAAACAAATATATTCTTTAACATATATCTACATAAAACATGGTAGACTTCATAAATCATATTTTTGGCCAACGACGCAAAAAGAGGGGTGTTATAAGTTTGACGTATCTTTCTGTTTGTAGCACCATAGTTTTTGTATTAAAGAAACCGATTGGACTGCGGATTTTTAAAACGAAAGCCTTGTTGAAAAAGATGAGGTAGTGACATTTTGGGACGGGATTTTCTTAAATTTTTAACTTTGCTAATAAGTGTAGTTACAATACAGCCAAACAATTTATAATAAAATATGTAGATATAAAGTAGGTACATAAACATTCAAAACAACAATAATTTAGAATATCTAAAATATTATATACTCCTAGATCAAACTAAAATCGTGTTCAAAAACATCAAATTCATTCATACAAATAGGAAATAACCGTATGAATAATTAATTTGTAAACAAAATGATTCATACAAAATTTGCTGTATGAATATTAATTAATTAACGGGTTCATTCAATCGTATGTATGAATCAATGATAGACGAACGTACCTATATGTTTGACCGTTTCCTCTCCAACAGGACATAGCTCAACTTTGTTTACAACAATGACCAGCGTGCACTGCATGGTCGCGACCATCGGGACACACGTACACGCGCACATGGACTACAAGATCCACTCACATTCGCATAAGTTATTGAGAAATGCATCGTTCATAACGTGCTACACACTGTAGAGTCCGTTTAGAACTAAGCCGGATTTGCATAATTGGTGGTAGCCGCTGTTAACTACATATGCCAATTGGTAAGCCTACCATCGAACTGACGAGGAAAAAGTTTTAACAATGACGCTCATCCGTACATTTATTAGGTTCACGGAGTTAATTGTAAATGTGCGCCTCCCGCATCAATTGAGCGTCGCGCCGGCGCAACGGGGGAACTTTCGAGGACGAATATAAAACACAATACTTCAGCTATTTCGGTGAATCGCATAGTTGTATAATCGAATTCGTATTATTTGCACGAGAAATCAACAAAAACAGTGAAAAGCGAATTCTTGTTACTTAAAAAATACGTTTTAATTGCTTAATATACAATACTTATTTAGAAAACGTATAAAAATTTGAACGTAGCGGGACTCGAACGCGCGCCTCCTGGAAACCGACAGTTTTCTAAATAAGTATTTTCCTTTCCAAAGTGTGGTGGTAATAGCACTTAAAAAATGCTTATTATTCAGTTTAAGAATCTCTATTTAATAATTGTTTTATTATTTAAAAAAAAAACAGAAGGCATTTAGCAAGCCTTTACATTAAAAAAATTGACACACTAATAATTATTTAAATTAAATTACTTGTGATAAACAATAATTGCCTAAATGAGATAAAAGTAATTGGAATACATAAACATCGATGTGTAATTATACATCGACGTTTGACGAATTGGGAGGTGGATTTAAATATCGATATTTTTAGAAACACATGTGTTTACAGTTGCATTACACAGATAACATAGTTAATTTAATAGTAATTTCAACGTATTTTACAACTCTATTGTTCAGACGAAGGGCCGACATAAAGCCTACTACAATATTCACCACGATCAAGCCGGAGCGTAAATGATTCGTAATCCTATGTTACGCTAAATTAATTATATATTATCTACATTCTGGCTTTATGTTGAAGTTGGTCGTGTAAGAACCATTAATTTTATTTCAATTCAGATTGACCTTGACTTTATAGCCTAGAAACTTTCCACTAGCAATCATAATAAAGAGTAAATTGAAAATTATTTGTTATTATTTTGAATAGGTACCAGCGCTTAACAAAAATTCGATTATATTTTGAAAATTAAACGTGTAAAAGAATATAAAATGCATATTTATGAAATGTATCTGATAGTCAAAAAGTTAAAGCTAAGATAGAATATGATAATATGTTATTTAATAAAATATTCTATTAACTTCAAAAGACAAACCAAATGCAGAACTAGAAAAATAGTCGCCTTCATTTTGTCAATAAATATACTACAATACAAAACAAAACGTTAACATATAATGCACCAATCAAGTTTTAAAGTAAACAAATAAGGGTGAAGTCGGTGTCGAGTGTTAATTGCTAACTTACATTTAATGAGGACGACCGAGTCGTGGGGCTCACACTGCACCTGGGTGGCGTTCATGGCCAGCAGCCCGCCGCTGCCGACCCCGCCACCCGCTCCGCTTGCCTCTCTGTATAAGAAATAACAATTAGTTTCTTTGCCATGTTATTATAGTACTGGCGACGAGTATTGGCCGTCCTGAAGTTAGGTGTAGATGGCTGCATAGATGTGATTTTGGGATTTTTCTTACTTTTGATTACATTCTCAGAAAAGCCTTACTTTAGGACGGCCACGATTCGTCGACCGTACTGTACATAAAATATTTAATTTATAAGTTTAATTATATAAGTAAAATAACATATTATAAAAATACGATTTTATATTGTGTATTTTTAATTATTATAGTTACATAATCATTAAATAAAAAAAAGTACTAATATTATTTTTATAATGTATAAGTGCATTGACTTAATTATTTCTATTATATAATATTAAATATAAAATACATTTCGGTATGCGCACAATTGTTTTGCGGCAAAAAAAACTTATTTTTATGATTAAATTATTAATTATTAACTTCGTCATCATTTTTTGTTTCTTGAATATTCTTTTCTCTTCATTCTTTACATAACTTAATATCAATTATTTACAATGAGTTAAAGGAAAGTAGGTATTCATGGATTCAACCTGCCCATTCTGTTCCCATGCCCATTCTTTACCAAATCAAATTCGAAATGATTCTAGAGCTAGAGTGGTAAGATTTTTTAGCAAAATATAGAGAGATTTCACTGTTATACTTCTCGTCCCTACTTTTGCCACATTAAATTACAATCAGTTAAATCAGTTTGTTGTTAAGTTTAGAGTTAATTTTTTTCAGGATATAGGATATTTGTTTCTCATTTAATTGGAAGTTCTACCAGTATTACATGCTTTAATCTTCTTGAGCAAAGAGAAATATTCGGTCTGGATGATGAAATATCACACCTTGAGGGTTTTAGTATTATTTCTCATACATGTCCTTTATAATGGTCTGATCAGGATCTGGATTTAGTGGCTTTTGTTTGTCTAATCTAATACCATATATAACACATTTCTATATATCTTCTGTATTTATAGATTAAGATCTTTATTCAGTCTTAAAAAAAATGAATAAATGTTACAATTTACAATACATATTAACTGTTTTTGTCATCAATATCATTCTTATAAATTATAATTAGCTATTGAATAACAAATTTTTTTTTTGTATTGAAAGGAAATAGATAATATTTGTTATAGTTGATTTCAAAAATGTGTTTAAATGAAATATGGTACAAGCAAAAATGAAGCAAAAGAGCCTCAGGTGGTTAAGGCACATTGAAAGGATGTGATGAAAGTATAGTAAATATATGATGCAAGAGTAAGAAAGGTAGGCTGAGACCTCAGTCAACCTTCAAAGTCAATAATACAGCAGCAAGGTCATGTAAAATGACCCCCCAGACATAATAAAGAGGTCCCCTGAGAGGCATGTGAGAGGTTTATGACAGTCAACAATTCAAAAGAGGTATGCAATGGTAGCTCTGTTTTTAAGAGAAATGCAAAAAAAAGATTTATATGGTCAACAAATACTCTTTCTCAACTAGTATGCTATCAGTGAAAATAAAGATATAACAATCGATGGCGACAGTGAGCATAGTATGTAATAAAACAATGCTATGATGACAAATGTATCCATAACAAAATTTTCAATGCATCAAACAGAATGGTATACACATACACATATAAAATAAACATTGTCTATTATACTTTAAATGAGCTGATTGATTGTTAATACTACATATTTTAATATTAATTTAGCATTTTAATGTGATTTAATTTTTATTATTCGTTATAAATGTTTATTATATAATAAAATAAATATTATATCTACTTCATAAATAAAAAAACTTGATTCTAGAAGGTTATTTATTATGCAATCAATTTTTTTCAATACAGATTATTGAAAAGCTAGATTAATTTATTATTAACATTAATCACATTTACTTTTTAACAGACAAAATAAAGGCATAATTAGATGTCATAGAATCATCCAACTGTCAAAAGAATGTATCAGAATTTACAATGTGTTGATTCGATTCAATCATATTATAAACAATTTTGAAAATTATTTGCATTAACCTAATGTCACATTTTGTCTTCAAGAGTAGGGAAATGAAAGCAATTCTTTCCACTGATTGGAGGTTGAACCAGTATAGTCAGATACTCTCACATAATGCTTATATAGAAATTCTCACAAAAAAAAATCATGAACATCCTCCTACTTGCATTAGGAGTTCTTAAGGACAATACAATTCCACATAAAAGCTTTCTAAAAGTTTGGAAATTCTATTTCTAATATTAAAATCAGAGTCATATCAAAACTGTTAAGCCATAATACAAAATATTGTTCCTTTACTTCTGATTATTTTTATCGAACGGTTGTAAATGATAAGTTGTAAGAATCAAAACTAGGTTCTCTCTGCATATTTTGTTAACTAGTAGAGATGCTAAAAAAATATAAATATTTTGTGACTCATACGTACACATACATACAGTCCAGAATATTCCAACACGTTTCTGTGTGAATGTTGAAGATATAAATTGTTTTGTATACAATATTTCACATCTGTATATTGTTTATTCATTTTCAGACATTGTCTTCTCATACTATTTTATTATATCAAAATATAACAGTATAATAACAATATGGTGAAAACAATAAACAATGCTATGGTATTCTTCATTCCTAATAGTAAATAGGTCATGCATATATTATAAAGAATATATTATGTAATAACACAATAACTATCCTTTGTTTATCCTGACTATAAGCATAATGTTTGTGGGTTCTATCTCACTTGGGGATTTTTCTTTTTTATTTCTTCTCTTTACTAAGAGTGGAAATAGTTGTTATTTTTTTTTGTTTTGTATTCCTTGCTCATGAATGCATGCCCATAAAAGCCATTTTCTTAATATAAAATATGCCTAAGATTCATATTTTGTGTTTTACATTTTTATAAAACAATAATTTAAAATTATTATATACTAAGCAAGTTTTCTGTTGTTGTTTTGCTTACTGTGCATCAAATGATAAGTTTAGAATATAGATATGTCGTATAAACATATAATTTATATTTTTTGCGTAGATTACTACTAGGTATAATATAATACATTATACTGTATAACATGTAGTTGACATTGAACTAAATTTTTATGAATTATGATTAAATTTTAACAACCATTTTATATATTATTAAATTTATATGGCTATATTTATACTCCTTTTAAAGTACCCAATGATTTATTTAAGGATTTTTGAAAGTAATATGTCATATATCTGAATATCAATAAAAGGGTTACACTTTGTATCTTTTTATTTGGATGTTAACTTGTTCAATGAATGGACCGACATTTGATACCGCAAAAGCTAGGCATTGGTTCACATCGTTTTCAGAATTTTAGGTCAAAGTACGATGAACTTGAGAGCGCTTTACTCACCGTAAAATGCTTATTGCCGGCACTTGCTTCCCTATGGAATGCGTGCAGGCAGGGCCCGCATTCGCTAGGAAAGCATTACCCACTGTTTTATGCACGTTTGGAAAGTTTCCTCAACGGAAACCGGCCACGACAACAATCACTGATTACACTGCTGGGTTCACAGGCTAGTAGCCTGACAGGAACGTACCAAAATAGCACCACTCTTGTTTTATTCACTGTTACAGACAAAAGACACTGGTATCCAAGTAACAACTCCGTATAGCGACACAAGTTAGGAACGTCCGTTTCGTTATGTTTTCAGTCAGTCCATTACACAATTGCATCTGTGATTGCTCTTTTTTCACACGCGTATTTACAGAAACTCGTTTCTGTTGCTTGAACGAAAGAAAATAAAGAATGAAGCGTCAATCTCACTACGATAGCCGAAAAACACAAGCGAGCGAGACAAACGCGCAGCTGGCTCGCCGTCGCCTCTCGCTGCGGCGTGCGGGGCGCGGCGGGTGGGGGGGCGTCCCGGCTGCCCCCCAACCTTCCTGCTTCGTCTCGCAACTCATATTTTCATTATTACGTTACGTTCATTTCATTTATTTAAGCCGCGTTCGTTCACTGCTTCAATGCTCGACTGCATTATAGAGAACCATCCTAATATTACCTATATTATTATTATTATTAGCTTCACGCTGTATCCTGCACACAGCAGGGTAGGCAGAGGGAACCTAGTGTTAAGACACTCCGTTCCCCACTTTCTGCCCAATTCTGGAGGCATTGCGTGTTGAGTGGCAGAACTCAACGCCGCATATTATTACCTATATAATATCGGAAATCTATATTTTAATTAAAATAATTTTACTTTAATTCACTTGAGTTCTTAAATTAGAACGAGTCTTAAGCTTAACTTTAAAATTATAGTTAGAGATCATTGTTTTCAATTTTATATTTTTTTAATAATCATATTATGTCAATATAGAAACCTTATCTTTTATAGTTTCATTTAGTTCAGAAATAAAACATTAGGGTTGTTGTGGACTATGGTATATATATGTTTTACTTAATTATCTGCGTAAATATTAGTCCTGTGGCACTTCAACGTTTTACGTTTTTTTTAAATATATTAAAATAAAAAAAGTACATGTATAAACATGTTTATGCTTTTTATGGCATTTTACTTTCGTTAAAACCTTGAGAAAGTCAATTATTGACAATCTATCACGTTTCTCCGCTCTGAGGAACCTCAGACAATCCCTATAATTATGTATATTTTGCCGCCAATGTGTAAATACTTGGAATTCTTGGTTGCGGAGAAAGTGTTAGTGAGATGACATTATAATGTATTTCCCAACTTACGAAGTAAAAAACAATATAAAACTTAATATGTATCTTTACTTAACTTAACTCTTACTTAACTTAAATATATTTACAAATTGCAAACTTGCTATTTTCAGTTCACACCTGCAGGCCATTAAGGTTTACACATTTAAAAATCAGATAAAAACATCTGCTTCTGTTTTTGCTTCACGACGAATTTCACTAGTCTACCCTATTTACAAAACGGAAACGGGGTGCAGTTGGGTGTGTCCTTGAGAGAACGAATTGAACCGGAAATATCTATGGAGTATTATTTGTTTTATTTTCAATAATACAGTACCTGATGCTGGTGATTTATAAGGCCTTTATATAAATGTTTTAATATCATGGAACTGTGTTGCTTTACAGAGATTACTTACGTACGAAATGAGTGTCTCTAAGTAAAAATAATACCTAAACGTACACATTTTGTGAACTTACAATACAAACGGATATCCTTTCTATTTATGTCCAAGGCAAATGCAAATTAAGCAGCAAGCACCCCGCATAGTTCGGTCGTAATATTTCGTCTCTTTGTCATCGTTTCTGTTGCTAATAATAGATGTAGCTGGTTAGCTACTGCGAAGTGTGCTAGTATTATGGAAGCCACGAATCACATTATGAATCTTAAATCCAAATACTTAGTCAACTAAGTTATGAATCCTGCTAAGAACTCTCAAATTAATACATTACATGGCAATTTACTTTTTCAATGAAAATAATATGAAAAATTCTGTTTCAAAGCGGATTTTTTACTATGAAGAATTGTTTATTTTTACCTTATATGTAGCATGTGGCCCATCGGGCATGTCCCGAGCTTTTTGCTCAAAATAACGCGTCCTCCTGGCGACTTCCGTCGATAGTCGGCTCGCTACCGGCACTCGTTCGTGCGTGCGTTTTACCATAATTGTACGGCGTACGTCAATTACTTATATTATTTTTATTTATTACCATAAAAAGTTTCTTTATCGGTGTCCAATATTGTCAATTTTCTTTAAGATAAATTAGTTATAAATTTTATTATAATATTTTGTTACCACACTTGGTCTAGCTAAAGTGCAGAATTTTGTTCCGTCGAACAACCATCTTTATAGAGTTGTATCACCTTTAATAAATATAAAAGAGATAATCAAATACAATAGTATTATGTTAATAACTATAATTTCAGTTATTATATCAAAAAACGTAATACGCTTTAAGTCTTCGTAAAATTTATTTTCTACTTTGTTAACAATAGAATGTGAGTATTTTTAATAGAATAAAATTAACACATCATGATAAGTTTTTTTATTTTAATACATGCAAATAGAAAAAAAATATATTAAAATAAAGGTCCGTGAATGTAATGGAAATATACCAAAATGTAATATTTATTATATTTTTTACAAGTCCATTGTCCGAGTTTTTAGGTGGATGATGAGTTATCAAAATCTTAAGTGTCGGTGCTTTTATTTGATTTCGAACCTCAATTGTGGGTTTACCTTGGAAAATAACAGATCATTGTGAAGTTACCAAATGGGATGTTGAAACTGCTTTGAAATTTGTATAGAAGTAAATATAAATTACTTTTATTAATTTATACATTAATATATTTTTTAATTTAAGCTTTAATAAAAGCAAAACAGACTGGTTGTGGGTTCGAGGTTCTCTCGAGGAGATGAAATATTTACTTAAATTTATATTTCCATTTCTTCGCTCTGGTTTCGAGGTTAAGCGCGGCGTTGAGTCCGCCACTCAACACGCAATGCCTCCAGAATTCCGCAGAAAGTGGGGAACGGAGTGTGTTAAGACTAGGTTCCCTCTGCCTACCCTGCTGTGTACGGGATACAGCGTGAAGCTGATTTGATTTGATTTAAAGAGCAAAAGCCGATATTCTTGTATTGCTTTAACGGAACCGTCCGCATCTACGTCGGGGCACACTAATTCAATTGGTTTCATTCAATCGTCTCATGCCGGATATTTTCCGAATCATTCAACCAATTAAAGGGGCATTAGCGAATTGAATAGCCCCAATGCATTGTTGTTGATCATGATGCTACGGACCATTTAGCCCTATCAGTGATAGGTCAATGCCCTTATGCTTTCCAGTTCCATACACGTTATCTTTTATAAAATCCCACACTTATCATGTATGTGTTTCGAGATTGATGTTTTTTTTCTATAGGTGCGCTCGATAACCTATTTATTTAAAGTTATCAATATTTTGTCAACTAAATTGTAACGATAAATGTTGGTCATTACTTTAAAAATAGCTTCGATTTGTTACAATTTCGTTAAATTAAATTATTTAGCTCAATTAAACAATTAATTTTATCATTTAGGAAATGAAATATTAAATTAAAGCTGTAATATGAATTTTAACTACAGCAATTATAAATATGTAAAACGGTTTAATAGAAATATTACTATTAACTTGGTAAAGTAAATATATGCAAAATGTACAAGGACACAGTTAAAAACCGTTAACATTGTCGGTTAATTTGAATAATTGAAGGTTTAATTGTTTTAATTATATATAAATGTAAAAGTAACGATGTCTTCATTAATTTGCTTGAGTAAATGCTTAATGAACGTGTACAACAGCGTTATATCTTCCTTATCAATCTTTTAATGTTAAAACGAATACTTTGTCAGGTTCTTAGTAGTGAGTAATTATACGAGTCATTTCTTTTGTAATAATCGATGGTGTATCGACTGGATGTAGTGCTATTAAAGTTACATTTTTTACTAATTGAGTTAATTAAGCTAAATTAGTAATGAAACAACAGTATTATATTGTACAGATTACAGTAAATTTAAAACATTTCGGGTATTAGTTTGATTTTTTCTTGATACATCACTATGTTTTTAAATTAAACGTATTATTCCATAGGGCTATTGAAGTAGAGCCAAAATCTAGGCTAGCTTAGAATACGTTACACGAATCATATAGATTTGGTCGTTGTCCTCTCGGTGCACAAACTGGTTGACTAAAATCTGCAAGTTGTGCTAATTAACTGTGATTTTTAGTATCATTATTTAATCTACAAATAGACTGCATCTTAACTGTGTTTATCCCTTTTATAATTTTCTTCTGCCATACCAATGTTATGATAACAGCGTTGATACCAGCACTCATATTGAAACACGTAAGCTGTGCTGGTGCTCCTCCTTCTCGTCTGCATGGTGCCCACCATTAATCCTACTACCACCGGCGATACACCGATTTTTATTTCCCTCCTCCACTGAACATATTTGTTAGTTATACCACTCCATTCACTTGCTATACTTAGTATCATTCCATTTACATAGATCTTGCGTTTCGTTTTTTTTATCACTTTCAAATACCATACTTTTATTATTTCATTTATTTTTTTAAAAGTAATTGAATTTTCTTATATTTCATAAAGAAGAAACAAAATTAAATAACACCAGTATATATTTGTTAGTTAAAATCAAATCAGCTTCACGCTGTATCCCACACACAGCAGGGTAGGCAGTGGGAATCTAGTGTTAAAAGACTCCATTCCTCACTTTCCGCCGAATTTTGGAGGCATTGCGGGTTGAATGGCAGAACTCAACGTCGCGCTTTACCTCGACTCCAGAGCGAAGAAATGAAAATATAAATTTAAATAAACTCATTTCTTCATTTCCTCGAGTGGGGATCGAATCCACAACCAGTCGATTTTACAGTCGCATCTTATGCCCCTGCGCTACGACTGGCCTCGCTATAATGCTAGTTACATTAATTAAATCTTCTAGTTAATATTTCTCATAGTGCCATACCCACAGCCTATGGGTTTTAGATTATATAACCACCGACTGATTCCGTGACTGATTCCGTATTAAATTTTATTTTCCCCGTTAGCTCGTTGACAACATAACATTATTCATAATTGGTTAGCTATTAACTATTATTTATGGGCAGCAAAGGTCTTTTACATTGTCGTAGGCGGCTTCTTACGCAACGGGTCACAATAACTCTGAAGAGTAATTTTCTCGTATTTTAATTCGTCTACATTATCGATTCCTATCTCTTAACTATAATAATATTCATAGAAAAAAATAAAAGCAATTTGTGAGTTTAATTGAAGTAGAAATATGTACTTACGTATATGTTTTATAGAGCCTAAAATATAATTAATATATCAACACTTGATTAAACGATATACATCAGTGAAACGTGAAATGTTGTTAAATAACATCTTATATTACTTTCCAATCTTTACTTACTATACGTGATATCGTGTTTTATAAGTTTGAAGCTATAACTTTTAAAGATAATGTAGTAGGTATACCTATTTATTACGTAAATAAAACAAAGACTTTTTAAATCATCTAAATCCATGTAAGTCGTGCTGGTGCAATCCGCGTGATTAGGCACAAAGAAAAACTATATAGACGCTTGCTTTCTTTACCCACAAAAGGCGAAGCGATTGAAAGTTTACATCTTACAATGGCTAAACAAGTGTGATGACACCGTCGTCTTATCGAGCATCTCTAGCTGACTCATCGTTCATACAATATTCTTAATTATTATAATTTTCTACTTTTTTGAGGCCAGTCGTGGCGCAACGGCACAAATGGGTGATTGTAAACGCGATTGGTTGTGAGTTCGATCCACGCTCGGGAAAATGAAATATTTATTTGAATTTAGCTTTTTAGAACAACATAAACGAGCTAATCGTTTCCTTCTGGTTTTGAGGCAAAGCGCGGCGTTGAGTTCTAGAGAGCATTCAACACGCAATGCCTCCATAATTCGGCGTTAAATGGAAAATATAGTGGCTTAACACTAAATTCCCTCTGCGTACCCTACTGAGTACTGTGTACGGGATACAGCGGGAAGCTAATTTTTTTTTAAATAATTTTCATAGTTAAGCCCATCCGCACGACAGCCAACCGACCGGAGTGAAAGTATTCTAGTTTCGATAAATAATCACACGGCTGGCCATAGAGGCAAGTTCAATGCCTTGATTACGACTGTTATCCAAATTATATTCTTCGGCTTTCGTACGATGAATGGAGCAGGTGTCGTAATCTACGTAAGATCAGCTTTTACGCTGGTATGACTTGTGCTGGTACGACATGTGACTGTTGTTACAATGGTATGGCGGGTCTACCACGATATTCTATCTTATTATAATTAATTCTATTATATCTATCTTTTAAACATCTTTTTAAAGTGTTAATCCACACTTAGGAAAGAAAAAATACTTATTTAGAAAACGTATAAAAATTTGAACGTAGCGGGACTCGAACCCGCGCCTCCTGGAAACCGACCGGGCGCTCTGACCACTAAGCCATACATCGGTTTCCAGGAGGCGCGGGTTCGAGTCCCGCTACGCTCAAATTTTTATATGTTGTCTAAATAAGTATATATATATATATATATATATATATATATATATATATATATATATATATATATATATATATATATATATATATATCTTTTTATAATTAATTAAGAACTGTAGTGGGGAGTGGGGACCCCACGTATTCTAAGAATTGTTTTGAATGCCAGTACAAGTAACAAATGTAGTGTCACATGCCAACCTACGTGCTTTAACACAATCAAAAGTTTACGATAAGATTAACAGCAAACAGGTGTGTCCTGGTCTTAGATTGTTGTTATTATGTAACTGAGTGTGTTTTATTATAATAAAAATAATTTAAAAACCTAAACTGATTTCAAATATTACAAATATTTGAAATGAGTTAAGGTTCACCATTTTCCATTTCAGTAGTATGTGCTTTGAACTGTGAACCTACTTGTGGATTTTCCTGTCAAAGCAATGAAAGCTCAACATCACTGCCTCGTATCTTAAAAACTAATGCACCGATTTTGATGAAACTAACTGTTTCCTAAGTAGGAATACAGGTAGGTACTGTATTTAAATTAAACACAAAAAGATCATCTCGTTATGACTTTTGATTTCCGAGAAATCGGAAACTGTGGACTAAGATTGATAAAATCATGTATGTTTGTACTTACGAAAATAAAAAAGCATACTAACTCAAATATTACCCAATTTGAACAATATCACTTACGTCACACTAATAACCTCCTACTTTTGAAGTCGGTTGTAAATGTCTTGGAATTTTGTAATTATCACTTGGAATTGTTGTAAATATCATTGATTTCAAATTACTTATGTTATAATACAGATGTTAATAAATTATTTGATTGTTATGCATATGACGTGATGTATCTGGGTTGTGGTCGGCGTGTAATGTTAATTAATCTAAATGTGACAGTTACCATATGTTGTAGGCTTTTGGGTCTCACAGTTAGAAATCGCGGCCACTGGAACCGTTTGAATTAAACTAGGAAACGTGTGTGAGTTTGAAGTGCTACTGTTAAACGTCTTCATTGTTTCCAAAAAAAAATATTTAATGTAGACCTACAGTTATTTTGATAACGATTTTTAGCCGAAATGTAATAAAATAAATTAATATATATAATAAATTAATAATTTAATAAAATAATAAATTAATGTATTCATTGTAAGTTTGTTAGGTGTCGTAAAGATATTGTACATTATAGATTTTTACCCTTTATAATATAAGTAAGTACGAAAAAAATTATAGTCTTAATTGATTTGAATTGATTAACACCCAATTGTTTTTATAAATGCTTATCACGTTGCTTATTTTTTGTATAAACAGATTATCACGCATGAATTCTATCAATGTTTAATTCCATAAATCAGTGAATTGCATTCCGTTTCTCTATGTACAGTTATTAATGTGCCATTTCTTGTATAATTAGTAAGGGTGTTATCATATATTTTTAACACAAATAATAAAAATATATAAATCAAATAAATCAGCTTCACGCTGTATCCCTTTCATCTCGAGAGGGGATCGAACCCACAACCAGTCGGTTTTACAGTCACACTTTGTGCCGCTGCGCCACGACTGGCCTGAACTAACAAATAATATTTTATTCCATTATTTTCCATCCATTACTGAAATAGAATACGAATTTGAAACGAACCTATACATACATATAAGAGTAACATTAAAATGAGTAACACAAATAACGGACCAACTCTTCTCGTCCACATTATGGTAAATAACGTGAAACAGCGTGGGCAACGTCCCAAAACCCAAAACCGGCTGTCAACCCAAGAGATTAGATGTTTATTCCGATTGCATATACCTAAGCCATGTGTAACGGTGCCCGTACCGACAAGAAGTGGAGATAACAAGGTCAGCAGGGCGCCCTCCAAGCACGCGAACGTCGGTAAACGGCGTTAAAGGAAGGAATGTGTTACGTTTGCATTACATTATTTTGTTCACGTAATTGGTAAGGTTTGTGCGTTGATCGCCGTGTTCTCGTTTAATATGGACTTACCGTTGTGATGATGATGACGTAGATGATATGTACTAATATGTTGGTATTGATGTGGGTATGATTGTTGTTTGTTTGTTTTGCCTTATATAGGTACAGAAATACATTTAGAATATTTATAATAATTTATTCTTGTAAAATTTTTATATTATGTAATTCTGGAAAAAATAATAATAAATAAAAATAATAAAATATGCCAATAAAAGAATCCATATTTTTTTAAGTAAGCATCGTAGATATTGGAACAATTGATTTAGATTTGATATTATAATATATACCTTACTTATATTATATCATCTATAGATATATGTATATGTGTGGAGATATATATACATTTTGCATGCACATACACATTAGTTAGGTGCAGACAGTGAAACAACTGTTTAAAATAGATTCCTTTACGCGTTTCCAGAAATATTACACTATCAATGGTAAGTTTATTTCGATCGATTTAACGCTGTTTCGGATGAGCGTAAGCTATTCAAAATGTAATAAGATATTTCAGCAGAAAAATTATATTGACATGTTATCCTGAAACGAATAAATAAAGTAAATTTAATAATAAATAACTTTTAAATTGTGCAATAACTATGTCTAATTTAATATTATTTTTTATATATTTTTTTATTCCTATAAAATTAGAATCTTCTCCGTTATAAAGTGATGACTTTTTAATTCTGTAACGATAGAGAATGATAAAGATCATATTGTCATATGAAGCGTATTTACTACTATACGGAGTGTTGAGATGTTTAATAACAATATCCAAGTATTTTGATAATAAAAGAACGGAAATATTTTAATAGGAATGGAATATCTTAACACTCCCTCTGCCTACCCTGCTATATGTAGGATACAGCGCGAAGGTAAAAAAAATCACGCAAATAATTGTCATTAAACCTGTTGTCTTGTTCATTATCGATACTGAAACTGTAGATTCAAATAAATAATAAAAGAATTTACTCTAAAGATGAAAAATAATAAAACAAGTTTTTTTGTGCTTTGCAAGTATTATTGAAAGTAAATGAGCTAAATACATTTAAAAAATGTATTAATAAGTCATTATCAATATAATGGCCACGTTTTGTTAAGTAAACCATATATAGAATGTTGCATGTTTTGTAGTAATAGCTCAAATGAAAAAAATATATATATGATGTGATATCGTGCAAGTAGAGCGCGGTGTTCCAGCAAAGGCGTGGCGTGTTTATATTTTATCGCAACTGGGTTCATTACGAATTAAATTGAAAAATAGTATTATGCAACTGTGAAGTCACAGAGAAATCATTCCTGACCGTCTGTCCTCGGGCGGTGTATTGCTTTAGGCACTTCTCTTTCTTCTATTACTGCCATCGTTACATCTAGACTTAGGTCGTCGACCTCAACCGTTTTATGGTCCAAGCAATTGAATAATCGATTTTAATCGTCATAGTTACCATGTGAAACCGTTGAGTGATATTGTGTGAAAATTTGTGGATTCATCATAACTTCACCACTTATTTGGGCAATTTAGAAAATTACAAAATACCTGTATTTAAAACTGTTATGTATTAATTGATCGATTTTGATGGAATAGAAATCGGTATCTGCCGCAAATATAGGCGAAATAGATTCGAAAACAAATAGTGACTTGTCGAATAAAAATATAACTTTGTCGAACATTCTAAATTTCAATTTTCGATTTAATTGTGTGGGAAATATTTGAATGTAAACTCCAAATCATATTGTAGTCTTGTTACTTGTTAAATTTATTTTTCGTTTGTATTAAATTTATAATCATTTTAATATCACATGAATATCTCAAGGATGCGAGGGTCATAGTCCACTGGAGCGAGCGGCTTTATCACCAAGTCAGTTTTGTGATTGTCAATTTCTTAGTAATTAGTATCGATCGTAAGTTTAATGTCTACACTATATTTCATATACGAGATAAGAGTAATATTTTATTCAGATTAAAGCGCAGCAATCGAATAAACATACGCTTTTGTCGGCTACAGTTGGTTTATAATAATATGGTCTCATATTATGAGAAGTGTGAAGTGAAGAATACTTCTGGACCAAATTGAATCTTACAAAGAAACAACTTTGAAGTTGCAATTATTATTTAGTTGAATAAATAAGATACATTATTAATGTAAATTTGACCATTTTTATTTTCAGCATCTTACAAGTTCTGCAATATTGCCTATTTAATCATTTACTGCATACATATTTTGTATATAATGCTGTTTTAGTAGTTATAAAATATGGTTTATATTATTATGTAGGTATACCTACCTGCCATATTTAAATTAATGATTTGTACAAGCATTTATCACAACATTGATAACAAACTGGTGTAGGCACACATTTGTCGAGTCACTTTCACCCGACCACGACGTAGTGATAAGTGGTCAAAAATTTAGCAAATTTTATATGTATGATAATATATTCTATGATATATTTTAGTCACAAAAGTGCTATCAGTTGTTCGTCTCATCCAAGGTCAGAAAATCGGATAGCCCAACAATAATGTACTCTCGTGATCGTTGATCGAAAACGAATTCGATTCCCGTTTCGGAGACAACTTTCAGCGTACAAACGGACAACTTTTGTCCTTTCCAAATCGGTTTCTTGATAAACATCAATCGTATGAAACCGTTCAGATCCACTTTCCACAGTTACATAAGCTTTCGGCAATCATTGTTGCCGATTCGATAGCGTGGTGTGTGATAACGATACAAAAGAAAGGTACGTTAATTAAGGCGTAGGTTTGTGCGTCCATTTTGAAGGTATTGTTATGACAATAATTCCAATTACAATTTAAAGATTATTTTTGCGATTTTGGCGATTCATCTATAATGAAGTAAGTATTATATCTTAAACATTACATACTATACGTAGTATAGATCTGTTATGCCGATAAAGTAATTTAATTTACATTGGCATTTCTTTAACTTTCTTTTTGCGGTTTCTAGTTGCAAACGAGTAAGTAAAACTATGAATTTATGTAATGTTTTTGACACTCGTATAATATCCTCACATCATGTTACATAACGCCTAAATATTGTGTGTGTTTTTTGAATATTATAAAATATAAAGTTAAAAAAGCATTTTTTTTTCTACATATATCTATCTACATTTTATAAAATAGGGCAAGAACAGTATTTTAAGCTGAAAAGATTTTGCTGTAATTATGTGTTTTGAATTTAGAAACGAACATTGTCAACGAATACAAGTCTCAATTATTTATAATTAAGTATGTAATATTTCTCAATATTTACTCAATTGTAGTATAAAAAATCAGCTCTACGTTGTATCCCGCAAACAGCCCTGCTGTTGGCAGAGGGAACCTAGTGTTAAGACTCATATTTTATATAATTATGTATAATATATAATTTTAGATTCATAAATTTATTTTATACTATTTTATAATAGCCGACTATGCGGAATTGTACTTCTACCCTTCAAGTATCCCTAAAAATAAATAACATACATTTATATCATTAGAATATCTTAAGTAATAATTGAGTTCTAGGCAGGTGTTTTTTCATTAATTAGTATTATAATTTTTGTATGATAATTAAATAATATGGTCGGTGCCTGTGTTCATATGTAATTAAGAATTTGGGCCCATTAGCTTTTACGAGTCAAATGAAATTGTTTTGTAGTTGCTAATTATTACCAAGTATGTACTAGTATATAAACATTATAAATAAAATTTTATTAAAGAAATAAATATGTATATTAACTAAGATTAACGTCGATTAAGTTTAATGGATCTGGTAGGAAAAATGATTAATTATATGTTATGTACCTAAGTATAATACGATTGACGAGTCGTGGCTGCCTTGAAGTACGTTTTTGGAGTTTTGAATAAGGAAAGAAAGAGGGAAGAAGAAAAGCTATACCTACGCGCAGCCATGTCTACAGGTAACTGTTGACCATACTGTATGTACTACACGTAAATTATAGGAGTTCCCCTCATGTTTTTAAATTGACCAGAAAAATAAGAATTTAACACTCCTACAAACTATATTTATAATATTTTTATTGAATGATTAGAGTAACTTAGTCATAATATGTCATAATATGTTTTCTATAGTAGTAGTAGTAGTAGTAGTAGTATATAGGTCTACTTAGATACATATCACGTTTAATGTATGAAACTTTATTTAACTAGACTGAGGAAACCTCTTTATAATAAATATTATGTATAAAAAAACTCATCCGAATAAAATTTGTGTTCGCACATTCTGGCATTCCATAAGAAAAATAATAATATGGTGGTGTAACATGCTAAGCATTATAATCATCTTATATTATAAGGATTATACTCTATCTAAACTAATATTCAGTAGCTTATCGTCACCTGTTATAACAATATGGCGTAGTTAAGACATGACTTATTGTACAAGAGAATTGTAAGTTCAAGTTCCACATAATAACAACTCAAAATAGCAGAGAAAACTGATATATTACTAAAATATAGTTACTGGTTAAAAATAACTGCAGTAAACTATTGCATAAGCATTTAAGAAACGTTTTCATTGACAAATAAATCTCAACGTCACTGCATTACAATGGAAGACTCCTACTCTAACGTCTCTACAGACAAATGTTAATTTGTTACAGTTTTAAATTTGGCACAACGCAACCATTAGTACGGGAGATCAGAGCGAACAAACATACGGACAACCTTGACACAATAACATTTAATTCGGGCCACCAATTTGGTAATTCAGGCACGCAGTAGAAGCTGTACTGTGATTGTATCATGATAGATCACTGCTGTTATCGCGATGCCAATATATAATTGTCGATGTCAAAATTAATCGAACATTTATTTGCGGCAAGAGTTAAAAGTGGAGTGTACAGTCGGCCGCACCAATCTGCCACACTCCGTCACGGTCATATCAATGATCCTAACTCGAGGCCTTGTCTACGTTTATGGGAAGTCTACTTGGTCGACTCCATTTGATTCGGCGATTAGATACCGTTAAGGAATTATCGAACTTTGCACACCAATTATACTCAAATCTGGTATTTTTAATAATATAACATCCAAATAAAAGTGGATTGACCTTAAACTAAAACCTGAGGCTATAAACATGAAAGGTCATCAGAATTAACATTAAATATGTCCCAGATCGAGGATTCGCAAAATGGCGTTTGTGGGTGCGTCGCGGAGGTTTATTTTTCGTTTTCAATTCGGTAATCTTTTAGAGCACGTGTAAGCAAGGTCGAGGTCGGCAGTAAATAATTGATTCTGCTGGAAATAATGAATCGTAAGATTTGCAAGTACTCAAAATTTATTGACAAATAATATTTATTATATTTACGACTATAAATTATGTAGACATTCATATCGCCTTTCGTTTTTTGGTCATGAGAATATTTTTTTTACAATTTTTACTGTGTGAGTTCACAATACAACATTTACTGCAACTGCATCGGGTTACTTTTTCAATAATATATTATTGAAAAAGTAACAAATTAATAAATAAATGTACTTAAAACAAAAATAGAAAAGGAAGAAATTTATTTCTCATTATGATTTGAAACATCCTAAAGGCAATAACAGTTTCAGAATTTATAACATTGTAGTTTCAAGAATTAGTGTCTAGTCTATTTTTTAATGTCGGAAGCGAAGTGTTTTTCGTTTGTGCTATGTCTAATCAAGGTGACGCTGACCTTTCCCAACAAAATTTATTAGAAATAAATTTATCAATACAATCGATTTATGACATAAAATTTCATCATTTAAATCATTTATTTTATCATTAGTCAATACGTAATTTAATGAAAAAACAGATGGTTGATATGTTTATCAGCTGTTAGCAAGATAAGTGCTAAATAGTCGCTGGTGTAGTTGACTGTTGGCGTATTGCATGTTATGTTTAATGTTTACTTTACTAGTTCAAGGTTTGTTTGATATTACTTTTCGTAATAACAACCTTTTTACGTCAATCAAAAAAAAAAAGATCTTAGATAGGATATAAATTTATTATTAAAACTTATATGGTGAAGATGTGGGTATTTTTTAGGTGATAATGTTCTTATTTATGTTGTTAGTATCTCTACGTTAAAATTTTTATACGTTTTCTACATAAGTATTTTTCTTTCCTAAGTGTGGACTACACGTGTGGATAACACTTTATAAAATGTTTGAAAACGGTTTTATTTAAATTATTTTAATTTGTTGGTTAACTAACAATATATCAATAATATCTGTCTCTTTTAGAGAAAATAGATGGTATATCGACAACAAAGTGTAAGTACATTACGTTTTCATGCCAATTCCTATTCTTCATTAAAAATAAAATATCGTATTAAAAGTAATCAAATTCTTAAAAAAAATTAATTATAAATTACCTTGAAGTTTTTAACTTAAAATTAAATTTTATAAATTTTACTTATTTATTGATAATTCTGTCAATCATAATCTTTAAACTTGTCCGCTTTATATTTTCTATACATATAATTTCTAAATGAATATAATTAACTAGACCTCAATATACAGACATGGTTCAATTACACATATATATGAATTCTGAGAATACAAATAAAAAAAAATTGGCCCAATAAAATAATCTGCAACGCACTTCCATCAAAATATTTTTAAAACTGATATGCGTGAAACGACATTTTATAATTATAAATTATTTTGATGTAGGACGTATGTAGAGCATAAGGAATAATGATATCTTTTAATAAACGAATTGACGTCACAAATCAATAATCTAGTTAGTACTTAAAAAGGAGTGAACCAAACTTCCTAATTTTTCAATAGGAACGTCACGTTTAATTTAAGAAATCGAACAAACGCGAGTAGGGCTCGCCCACCGTGGATTCCGTACAAAAATTGGAGATCTCGAGCTTTTTCTGAAATTCAAGCTTAGCTTAGCCAGAGCCCTTTCATCTGATACTTCACTTGAACTAGCGGCCTTACTACCAAAATTTTGATCTCTTTTTAAGGCTTATTTAACCACAAATGTATAATTTTCTGATTTTTTCCTGAATCGAAATTATCAACCCGAAGTGCTCAATTAAATTTGATTCCCTCTGTGGCGTCACAATACGCGTGGCCGCATTTTTTTTAAGTAAATGTAGAATTACAATTTTTTTAGGAAATAAAGATCAAGATCAATCTAGTTTCGAATGTTCATATACTCTGCAAACAAACAAAAAAATTTCAAATATGTGGATTAATAAAACAAACAAGAGAATATATATAAAAATAATGACCGTAATAAATCATCATTACAAAGATTAAAATAGACTAGACTATTTCAAAAGGTACTTTCAAATAAAATAGCTTCTACATTTTGTAGTTTCGCAATACTCAGGTCAAGGACTATTAGGTGCCCACTACGGTCGGGCTTATGAATTTTGAGGAACTTAAGTATATGGTCAAATTTTTTTTTCCAGCTTCACGCTGTATCCTGTATATAGTGTTAAGTTTTGCTTACGTTTTCAGTGGCGAAACACAACGCCGCGCTTCGTCTTGTTACCAGAGTGAAGAAAGAAAAATATTATTATTAGCTTCACGCTGTATCCCGCACACAGCAGGGTAGGCAGAGGGAACCTAGTGTTAAGACACCTCGTTCCCCACCTTCTGCCGAATTCTGGAGGCATTGCGTGTTGAGTGGCAGAACTCAACGCCGCGCTTAACCTCGACACCAGAGCGAAGAAATGGAAATATAAAAAGAAAAATATTAATAAATAATAATTTATTTCCTCGTGTGGGAAATCAATCAATCAAACCCACAACCGTCGCGTTTACATTCACACGTTTGTTCGACTACGCCATGACAGCCTTACGGTACTTTTTTATAAATAAAAAAAATGTGTATATGTGTAGACTAGGTCAAGGAGTAGTTTATCACCAAGCTTTGTGATAAATAACTTTTTGAACGGAAAAACTTCAAATGATTATACATATGAGGAAAAAACTTAAAATATTATATTTACTTTGCTTAGATATTAGGCTTGTAAATTATAACAGTAAGTATCACTCTGAAGAATGACGAAATGTTATAAGAATCTATTTGAACTGTAATGCAATGTAGACTTATATGTATATTAAAAGTTCAAGAAAAAATCAGCTTCATCGCTTCGCTGTAACCCGTACATATGTAGCTGGGTAGGAAGGCCATAAAAGGCAAACTCTCCGTTCTCCGTTTTCGAGCTGAATTTTTCGAGGCAGTGTGAGTTGAATTGCCGAACCCAACGCTACTTTTGCTTTGGTGCCAAAGCGAAGAAATGAAAATATTAATAAATAATCGGGTCGAACCCACAACTGTCGCGTTACGGTCACACCCTTGTACCACTGCGCCGGGACGACCTCAATTATATAATAATAGTCAATTTTCAAATTACGCATAAGTTTCGATATGTTTAGCAGTAGCTTTAATGAAGTGAGAGGTGCGTGCAACGAACCCAGTCACTGCATAAACCAACTTCTTACGGCGTCTGACGCAACACTCACCTGCAATATATGGAACAAAACTTGATTGCTACTGCATTCCATTACCATAAAAGACAACTATATATATATACTGGATTTTAGACGTTGACTAGATCGTTATAAACAATGGCCTTTGTATTAAATGGGTTCGTGAAAACAAGGAAATTGAATGATCGAGAAAATCAATGTAGCAAAGACCTTGTACCCACTTGTCAACCGAATATATCGTTTGTTTAAAACAATTAACATATAATTCGTTTATTTTTTTCACATTTTATATGTAAATAATGTATGAATGTTGAAACGTATTGGACCAAATTATTATTTTTTTATTTTTATTAGCCTTAGGCTCTATTCCGCACATATCAGCATAGGCAGATGGACCCCAGTGCCATATTCTGAAGACATTGTGTCTTGACATTGAGAGGTGGATCTCTACGCCGTGTTTTGCCTCGTCACCAGAGCGAAGAAATGAAAATATTATATATTAATGAAAATATTATATATTTCATTTCTTTGAGTGAGATTCGAACCCACAACCTACCCACTTTACATTCATACGCTTGCGCCCGTGCACCACGACTGGCATCAAATTACTAGAAAAAAATAAATGAACATACCTACCATTTTCGATGTAAAGTGGATTTATTACGATTTTTTTCTCCGCTTTGAAAGTAGAAAAGAGGCAAATAAATATTGTTATGTGCCTAATGTATTTTATTTGTAATAAATAACTGCTTAATGATTGTACTTAATATTTTCGTGAGAAAGTCTCGTTGTTAAAATCCAACGCCAATCGCTTAATATTTTCTCACGGTCGAATACATTTATATTTTTGGAATAAAATACACTTAGGTAAGTAGATTAATTTTAGAATATAACGATATTATAGTAACATAGCATACATAGCTTAAATAATAATTAATCGTATTAAAAACAAGCAATATTTTTATTTCTTCGCTTTGGCCGAGGCAAAGCGCGGCGTTAAGTTCCGTCACTAAACACGAAATTCCTCCATAATTTACACGAAAAGTTGGGGGCGGAATGTCTTACTTAACATTAACTGCTTACCTTGTTACATGCGGGATACAGCGTGAAAAAAAATATCAACAATAGTATGTAAACCATATTTACACAATAATACAATCATAAGTTAAGCAACTTGAGTTCTGTTAATACATCTCAAATTCAAGATCACGATTTTATCATTTACTCTATAGAAGTGTTTGTGCGTGTATGGAAAACATTTGTACAGCACTCGCGCTCGCTCAAATGTGCCATTCGACCGTTCGCATAGTCATTCCATTATTATTACTATTGTGAACAAAATGGCCCGGATAAGAAGTAATAAACCATGAATTTATTGCTAAATTTCTTATTCTTAAACTGGAGATATCTTTTCTGTAAAATAGAGTTTGACATGTTTATTGTTTGTTTTTTTTTCAGCTACACGTCGTATCCTTTGTGAAACAGAGTTTGCCTAGTGTTAGGACACTCCGTTCCCCACTTTCCGCCGAATTCTGGAGGAATGGTGTGCTGAGTTACGGAACTCAACTTTACCTCGACGCCAAAGCGCGGCGATGAGTAGAACTAGAATGAAGAAATGAAAATATCAAATATTTAATTTCCCTCAGTGGGAATCGAACCCATAACCAGTCGCGTACTGTAAGTGTACTGTAAGTACACGTTTCTGCTTCTACATATGTATAACATAATAGATTTTAAAACGAATATCTGGAAAGTTTACTATTTAAAAATTAAATTAACTTCACGCTGTATCCCGCACACAGCAGGGTAGGCAGAGGGAACCTAGTGTTAAGACACTCCGTTCCCCACTTTCTGCCGAATTCTGGAGGCATTGTGTGTTGAGTGGCAGAACTCAACGCCGCGCTTAACCTCGACACCAGAGCGAAGAAAGGAAAATATAAATTTAAGTAAATATTTCATCTCCTCGAGTGGGAATCGAACCCACAACCAGTCGATTTTGCAGTCACACCTCGTGCCGCTGCGCCACGACCGGCCTCATTTTAGTTTACTATTTCTTTAACCATATTTTATAAGACATAAAATGAATTATAATTGACGTAACACAATCAATACACAGACGTCATAAAGTCATCAAGGTTATTCCTTCCTCGTTCATTATGCTGTAAAGCTATGCTAGAAATGAAACATTGTAAACGAGATTCATTGCTTATTCAAACGCCTATGCTACATGCGTAATACACTGAGATCCCAAGGCCCTTAGACCTACGTCATTTTAGCAAAGCTAAAATTTTGAGGATTAGTAGTCTAATATGTAGTTAAGTTAAGTTAACTTACTAACTTGAAAATGGGGCCCTTTCAGAGGTAGCGCCAACTTAGGTACTCGCTCACCTACGTTAAAGTAGAAACGCTATTTAAATATATTTTTAAGAATAGGGTGAAAAATGTATATTAATTATTACCAGAACCCCATACGTGGGCCTTTACTCCTGCCAGACGCCGTAAAGGCTGTTTAAAATTGGGGCAAACTACGTTATACTAGCAAGCCCTATTTTACATATATTATTTACGGACTATTTCAAGATTCCCTATAAGCATATCGCCAAAATTGGCGAGAAGCTTGAAAGCTACCCGTCTGGAACTCATCAGTTCTGGGCGCTCTCAAAGGCGGCACTTGGCAACTTTAGCCAGCCTTCGCTTCCGCCATTACACACGGGAAATGACATCTTGGTCCACACGGCAAAAGAGAAAGCCGATCTCCTGGGCGCTCTCTTTGCCTCAAACTCGACTTTGGATGACCAAGGAACAACGCCGCCGACCATCCCGCGGTGCCAGAGCTCAATGCCTGAGGTTAAGTTTAACCAAACAGCTGTTAGGCGAGCTCTGTCCTCTTTGGACATCCACAAGTCGAGCGGGCCAGATGGCATCTCTCCCTTAGTGCTCCGTTCCTGTGCTCCTGAGCTGACACCGGTGCTAACGCGTTTGTTTCGGCACTCTTACTCAGTCGGTGTTGTCCCAGACTCATGGAAGAGCGCTCTTATCCACCCGATCCCAAAGAAAGGCGATGGTTCCGATCCATCTAACTACAGGCCTATTGCTATCACCTCCCTGCTCTCAAAAGTCATGGAGAGCATTATCAATAGCCAGCTCTTGGTTTATCTAGAGGATCACCGATTGATTAATGACCGACAATATGGCTTCCGCCATGGTCGCTCAACCGGTGATCTTCTGGTTTACCTTACCCATCGCTGGGCTGCGGCTATTGAAAGCAAGGGAGAGGGCCTGGCAGTTAGTTTGGACATGGCGAAGGCCTTTGATCGAGTGTGGCATGAGGCGCTCCTGGCTAAACTTCCATCCTATGGGCTTCCCGAGAATTTATGCAAGTGGATCGCCAGCTTTCTCACTGGGCGTAGCATCAAGGTCGCTGTCGACGGTTTTTGCTCTAAGCATATGCCCGTGAACGCTGGCGTTCCCCAAGGCTGCGTGCTGTCCCCTACGCTGTTTCTTCTGCATATCAATGACATGTTAGAGGATTCTAGCATTCATTGCTATGCAGATGATAGCACGGTGGACGCTGTTTACTCCGGCCGAGCAAGTCTTTCTCGGGAAAACGCCGAACAGTGCCGAAATAAACTTGTGTATTCCGTTGAGGCATCCCTCAACAATGTCTCCTCATGGGGTGAAAGGAACCTAGTTCAGTTTAACCCCCTGAAGACACAAGTTTGTGTGTTAACCACAAAAAAAATCCCATTTATCGTATCACCAGTCTTTCAGAACATTCCCCTTACAGCCGCGCCCAGTATCAGTATATTGGGCCTCAATGTTTCGAGTGACTGCCAGTATCGCGATCATTTGGAAAGCAAGGCCAAGTTGGCCTCGAAGAAACTGGGGGTCATCAACAGAGCGAGACGGTACTTCACGCCAAAACACCGTTTGGCCCTATATAGGGCCCAGGTTCGGCCTCATATGGAGTACTGTTCTCATCTCTGGGCTGGTGCACCGAAGTATCAGCTTGAACCATTTGATCGCATACAACGCAGAGCCATTCGAATCATTGGGGACCCAATAATCTGTGAAAGGCTTGATACTTTGGCTTTGCGTAGAGACGTTTCCTCGCTGTGCGTTCTCTATCGCATTTATCATGGGGAGTGTTCTGAAGAACTGTTTGACCTGTTACCTGCCGCCGAATTTTCTAACCGCACAGTACGACATAAGCTAAAATATCATCCACACCATCTGGATACGTGGCAATCCACTACTGTGCGATTTCGTAGGAACTTCCTTCCACGCACCACGGAACTGTGGAATGACCTACCCGCGGCAGTGTTTCCAGGTCGATATGACATGGGTACCTTCAAAAAGTGCGTCTATCTCCACCTTAAAGGCCGGCAACGCACCTGTAGCTCCTCTGGTGTTGCACGGGGCCGTGGGCGGCGGTAATCACTTACCATCAGGTGACCCGAACGCTCGTTTGCCTTGTCCTTTTCCATAAAAAAAAAAAGCACCCAGACCAATCCGATGTCTCAATAATCGTCCCAGATAGAGGTGTATCGTTATTTGGTACTATCTCTGTAAGGGCCCCCTATTTTCAAGTTAGTGAGTATGCATACTGTCTTAACTAAATATTAGACTAATATGACGTAGGTCTGAGGGCCCTGGGATCTTGGGCTATAGTCTATATAGACTATTATGTATCTATATATTTGTTATAAATATATTAAACTTATATATTAAACATTTCTACAAATATAAATAAATGTGTCAAAGGCATGGTTTAAATTAAATAGAAAAAATAGTTTTTACTCTATGTGATGTGACTGTACTTGACGGCTGCGGGTTCGATCCCCACTTGAGGGAATGAATTATAATTTTATAATATTTCCATTCTTCGCTCTGGCACCACGGTAAAAGCCCGACGTTGAGTTCCTCCACTTAACACGTAATGCCTCGAAATCGAAATTCGCCGGAAAGTGGTGGACTTAGTCTCTTAACTAGTTTTCTTCTGCGTACCCTGTTGTATGCGGGATACAGCGTGAGGCTGATTTGTTTTGATTGTTATCTTTTATTAAGTACATCAAGAACATAGGATAGTGTTATTTATGGAATAGCACATCGGACTAATGGCACCCGCAGCTTTGCATGCACATACGTACTTGTTTGTAGAAATTTTTTCTTGACCATTGCATACATGTGACTGAATTTCGTTGATCAAAAAAAAAATCAGCTTCACGCTGTATCCCGCACACAGTAGGGTAGGCAGAGGGAACCTAGTGTTAAGACACTCCGTTCCCCTCTTTCTGCCGAATTCTGGAGGTATTGTGTGTTGAGTGGCAGAACTCAACGCCGCGCTTTGCCTCGACACATAATTTCGTTAGCGGCTCATTTACCGGGCTTAAAATCCGGCTTAGATCGCGAGCGGAGCGGGCCCATTAATGACTACGTTAAACTTGCAAGAGTAGACTGGATTATTTAGTAGAATATATTTCCACCAATAAATAGTCGGGCGGAAAGGACTGGTCGAACATAAAGAGTTTAAATAGTATAAAAGAAGTAATTACAAAATATAAAACTCTTTTTTGGTAAAAATGTAAACTTATTTTAATTAAAAGAAGTCCGATCCGCCTTAGCATTCCTCTTTCGCGGTGAAAACCGGGCCTTATAGTATGTATCTACCGTTTACGTCGAAATTGTTATAAACATCATATTGTTTAATACATCGTGCTAGTTAATGACCAATAATACAACAATGATACTCTCCCTTTTGTGTCGCAGTGACCCATACTGATTAAACTGATGATAAGATTGTAGGAAATAAACGAACGGGCGGAGCGCGAACCACCTTGGGTGGTCTATAATATAATATGTAACCATTATTTTACGATCTCACGCAGACCTTATAAGTATATCAAATGAGAACTATGCAGGAAATTGAAGGAGCTCTACGAAGATTGGACGTGGGAGATGATTCCAAACTGTCTAAGCGAAAGTGTGTGAACGTTTGTTTGCATAATATAAGATTTATATCATAATATTAACTTATAGGCTATAGAACAGTATGTTTTCTGCTATAACATGTTTAAATATTCTAAAAAAAATAATCTCCTAAAATATGGTGCTACAACGATTATTTTATCTTTATTATTATCTTTTCCATACAGTTATTAGACCATAACACTCTTTTAACAGGTAATTTTTATCTATGTTTGCATTTCATTAGCCGGAAATCCTTTTTACTAACAATGGCCTAATCCACACCTGTAGAGAATACTAAACACCTTTTGATATTACCTTGTTATTACAAGCCTTAAGCCATTAGTTATGGGTAAAATGTGGTCAAACGATAAAAGAAGCACTCTAGCACTCTAATCGAACGAAAAATTCGGTGAAAAATTGGAAACAAGAGTGTCTTATCACTGGCTTCCCTCTGCCTACCCTGCTATGTGCGGGATACAGCGTGAAGCGGGTTTACTTTTAGCACTACCGATTACGCGATGTCGCAATATTTGGAATTCAGAACCGCGCCGTCCTTCGGGCTACTTTAGTTTATTATCATCTTGTATAGTATAGTTTGAGTGGCGAGGTGTGTGGCCGCCTCGAACAGGTTTGTACACTGTGACCGCCCTGTTCTCGTTTCCATAAAAAACCATTCAAAATTTAACGACAGACACTAACGAGCCGTAGTCAGTCATAGCTTCTTTATATCGCTGAATAGAAATCTCACTTTCCATAGCATAGTGACATAGTGATACAATCGCCGGCGCACGTTACGTACTCTGTCGCAAGGTATCGCGGCGTAAATCTGCTGGGACATTTTGTTTGATAGCATAGGTATATGTAGGTTCATATAAAATATAATATATATGGAGGCCAGTCGTGGCGCTGGGGCATAAAGAGTGACTATAAACCTTATTTATTGGTTATGGGTTCGATCTTCATTCGAGGAAATGAAATATTTATTCAAGACAAAGTACGAGTTGAGTTCTGCCACTCAACACGCAATGCCTCCAGAATTCAGTGGAAAGTGGGGCACGGAGTGTCTTAACACTAGGTTCCCTCTGCCTATCCTGCTGTATGCGGGAAAGCTGATTTATTTTTGATTTTTATATAAAATATGGCATGAGAAGTCAATGGTCGTAACGGTCCCTGGCGTTTTATCGAGCTCTGTGAACATGGATGTGATAGACTATTGTGCATTGTGATGTTTCTCACTGAAGTTGTAATTTTTATATGTAAATCCTGTTAGTGACATACCACGATTGTGTTATACATTGTTAATGTATGTTTGTTGGTTGCGCGAAGTTTAAACTCGAATTATCCTCACAAATTTTGTTTTTAGTTTCACGCTGTATCCCGTGTAGCAGGGTAGGCAGAGAGCTGAGAGAGAGAGAGAGCTTGTACTTAGACACTCCGCTCCTCGCCTTCCGCCGAATTTTGCAGGAATTGCGTGTTGAGTTTACGGAGCTTTCCTTACGCCAGAAAGAAGAAATGAAAGTATAAAATTTTTCATTTCCCCGAATTTGAATCGAACCCATAACTTGTCGCGTTTAAAATCGCACGCTTGTGCCACCGCGCCACGACTGGCCTCAACACATACTTGTCTAACATCGTCACAGACACTTAGCTAAAAGTTACTCCCGCCTTAGAAAGTAATCAAAATATTATCAAATATATCTTGTTAGGAAAAAGAAGCAAAATGTAAAATGTATGTATTAGAAACTGAATAACGTTGGAACAGTGTACACTGTCCCAACGTTGTTCAGTTTCATCAAATAATATATAGTGTCCACTATACAATTTTTTTTAAAAATTCTTATACCAACAAATATTAACAAAAATGAAACAAAAACGTACTCTACTCTGTTTCTTTCTCATTCCAATTTCCTGGTGTTATTCACTTATATATCGACAAACCAACAGATGTTAATTTTTTTGCTATATCCGTGTGGGTTCTAATTTCGTCCGTAGCTTATATGATGTTGCGTTACATGTGCCTAACTTAAAAAATACGACTCCGCGAACAATGCATCTAGGCGTGTTGAAATACTCCTCGACATGTATGGTGTTCAGCTATTAATACTGTAAGTAATTGTATGCTATTGAACCTACACTCGAGATGGATGGCAGTGACAGTAATGCAAATCTACATGTATTAAAGATCTTCAAGTCTTCCTTTCGTCGGCCGTCCAGCGCTCGCCACTCCATAGTCTGTGAGTGGTCGTACCACGTACAATAATAAGTAAAGAATAGCGTTCCTGTCCAATGGTCACGTGTGGCGGTGGGTCCGAGATGAAAGTGGCGGCGTAGGCGTCGTCCATTGATAAACTCTATTAGAAGGCCGTGAGAAATGTGACTTTTTTTATAAAGAGGTGCATCCGCCTGCTTAGAAAGGTATGGTGTTTTGTCATTTCATTTTGCTTTGTTTAAATTAGATGTAGTGTAGGTAGGTATGTGTTTGAGAAACAGATGTTAGTTTTTGTTAGGTCAGTTTTTTTATAATAAACTGATGTTTTAACATAAATTATTGTAATTTGGAAGTAACAACAAAAATAAGTTTTAAAATATAATTAAGACTACTATTTTGCGAGCCAGCCATATATAAATTAGATGTAGCAAAATATAATATTTCACTTATAAATATGCAGTTGGGATGTTCTATAACAGTGGTAATACAAGAACAACTCGAGATTAAAACTATTACTCTTTGACCTATTCATACTCGTGACATTTATATTTTGTAACAAGATGTAAAGTGTACATGAAAACTTTAGTGAAAGTAAATATTCTCACTTTCGTAAAATGTATAAAACAAACAATTGTATGTAGTTATATATTTATTCTCACATATTATTCAACATTTGAATGTTTATAAGTATTTTTTGTAGATAATAAGAAAGGAGAACCTTCCATAGGAAATAATTTAGCAGTGGCTTGGAACTGTTGTTAAGAATTTTAGGAATTATACATATCTTTATTTTAAGAGAACTGGAGTTGCGTTATAAAAATAAATGTTTTTCTGGTTAGGACATAAACCTACAACCACTGCGTTTTATTACGTAAAGACTTTTTTTTTGGGAATATTATAAGTACATATCCCCAAAAATATATTTATATATAGATGCAAATAGGTAATACGTACATCAATCACATCAACGTCATCTTTATTTAATTCTTATTTATTAATTATTATGTTATCTATATTTCAGTTATTCATTCTCGTCCAAGTATTGTGGCATCCGCAAAACTCATCAGGTAGGCAGGCGCTTGCACCGCTTGCTCTTGACCCCGACTCGATGTGACTCACGGCGTGACGGGCCTGCTCTAAGACGATAATTATGTGGGAAAGATCTCGAGAATCTCATGTATTTTAAAGCTCAATCGATGAATAATATTAATATAAATCAGCTTCACGATGTATTCCGCATACAGCAGAGTAGGCAGAGGGAACCTAGTGTTAAGACACTCCGTTCCCCACTTTCCGAAGAATCTTTCGAGTAATTGCGTGTTGAGTGACGGAACTCAACGTTGAGCTTTTTGCTTTGGTGCCAGAAATAAAAATATTAAGAAAGAATAATTCATTTCCTTGTGTGGGGATCGAACCTACAAGCGTCGCATTAGTCACATCCTTGTGCTCCTGCGCAACGACGGCCGACGGCCGCCAAAAATAAATATCTGATATCTTTATAACTAAGAGATTAATACACAAGTCACAGACTAAATTATTGTAAATTTATGTGCCTCATTAATAAATTTCCAATATTCTTTTAATTATATTTATTATTACAAATGCGTATTAACATAAGTGAAATAATACGTTACTTAAAATATTCATTGGTTTATAATTTAAATATAAATAACGTCTTGAGGCTAAGCACATGCGTTACTGTAAACGCTAGATACAGGTTGTGAATTCGATTCCCACTCGAGAAAATATATTATACAAGACAAAAATATATACAAGATATCGGCCTACATTTAAATATTATTACGAAATTATTTTTCTATTAAACGTCGATTATCCACGCTTTGCTACGAGCCGTGAAAACGAATAGCGATCGTAAAACAGTTGTAAAAGAAAGTTTAAATTGAACTTGTTTGATTTATAGGCCCTTTTCCGTATTTATTGGTTTCAGACGCACAGCGGACAAGGTGAGCCAAGCTTTATAAAGTGCGCTTAATTATAGTGCGTGCACGAACTTTCATCAACTTTGTTAGTAACACTTTTAGCACGATACGTAAGGTGAAAATTGTAAAAGAAAAAAATTTTACTCGAAGGAAAGAATTGTTATTTATAAATTTCATTTCTCTCCTTTGGTAACAAGACAAAGTGCGGAGTTGAGTTCCGCTACTCAACACTCAATGCCTCGAAAATTTTCTCCGCCTACCCTGCTATGTTGCATGAAGCTGAAAAAAGGAAAAAAAATGTAGATATGGTAATTATTATTTACTCTGTATTTTGTACTATTATTATTTATACCAATTTATTATTATCACTTTAATTACATACATACTCTAGGCCCACATTGAAAATTATGAAAACATTGAAAACTTTGCCTCTGCTGTCTCTTCATTTTTGTTTAATACGGTATATCATAAGAAATTAAAATATGTCAGGTAGCTTAATTTATCTATTATATATAATGGTTTCTATCTTTTACTTTCTTGAGAAAAATCTTTTTAAATATATCGTCGTACATTTTATAGTGTCAAAAGATAAAATATTTAATAATGGATGCAATAAATTCGCTTTCTATAAAATTTGATAGCCAAGCAGAAGGTAAGCACACAATAAGTTATACTAAACAGATTTATTACTAGAGATAATTCCTACATCGTATTTATCTGATAAGCAATTATTAATTAACCTTAATGCGTGAGTTACATATAAATATGTTTGTTCAATTTCTTTAAAAAATAAAAAGAATATTTTAATGAAATCATCTTTATTGTATGATATTGATATGTAAAAATAAGATAATGTATCTGTATATATAGAAAGAAAAAAGTTGTGGTTTCATTATAATAATAATGGAACAAAACATTTTTGGTTTTTGTTTGTTTCCCTTTTTTTATAAAATATTAATGGCAACTTCACGCTGTAGCAGGGTGGGCAGATGGGGCCTAGTGCTTAGACACTCCACTCTCCACTTTCCGCCGGCATTTGAGGCATCGCTTGGTGAGTGATGGAATTCAATATCGCGCTTTGCTTCGACACAAGAGCGATGAAATGAAAATATTAAATATTTCATTTCCTCGAGTGGGAATCGAACTCACAACCTGTCACACTGACACACGCTTGTGCCTACACTACTGGCCTCATTGCCAAACGTCCAAAGCGCTTTACAACTTACATTCGTTTATGTACCTAGAGCCACGACATCGCTGGACATACCCAACCCACGATATTATGGTTACAATCTTATTAGTATTCTGGCCCAGTACATTTCTTCGACTGACTAATCGTGGTCCTCAGTGGTCTTTGTCGGTGGACGTGTGGACAAATTCCCCATTGTACCCGGCTGACATGTTCCGGGACAGTTGCTGCTTTCAATACGATTTTCACTTTAAATGCTAATAAAGTCACTTATATGCCTACTATGAGGTTCGTTTAATATATCAGAAACGGATATATTAACCAACTTATAAGCAAAAGCTGAGCGGTTTTTATAGCGACATGTTTTAAGATGTTTAATTACTTGTGTAATCTGATTTTTGGTTAGTTGGTCATTTTTTTAAAGTGGCAAATTGTGTTTTTTTTTACAAAGTGAATATTTTTCGTGTAGATTTACTTGTCTTAATTAAACAAAATATGCTAATAAGTTCTGTGCCAACAAGTGCTGATGACTCTACTATTTTTACTGCAATGATACTTTTATTTTTTCAATTTCACATTTTATCCTGCATATATCAGGATTGGCAGAGGGAACTTACTGTTAAGACACCGCTCCAAACTTTCCACCGAACTCCCGAGGCATTGCGTTTTAAGTGGATTGCGTATTGCGTGGCGGAACTCAACACCTTATTACCAGAGCAAAAAAAAAATAATATTAATAAACAATAATTTACACTACCGAGTGGAAATCGAACCTACAGCCGTCGCATTAACAGTCACACTCAAATGATAATCCGAGCAAAAGTATAAAATTCATTATTGTGTGTGTATGTGATTCAGGAACAAATATTGGTTGGGTAAAAGCGACAAACCGTGTCTTTTTTTATATTAAAATACTACTTTCTTAACGAAGTATTTACTTTATTTCCAGTTTGTTTAACTCCTCGTGTAAGCCGCCGCGCCGGTTCCTTTGTTATGTCACTTTTTAACTGTTTACTTCTCGGAATAGAAAAAAAAACGTAGAAGAGGCATTTTTATTATTTAAATCTGTCGATCGATCCCATAAAATGTATCGCTTTAACTAAAAGTAATGTTAAAATTGTAATATATTATTTTAATTTGGCAAACATACATAATGTTGTGACGAGACCAGTTGTGGCGTAGAACCACAAGCGTGTGTAAATGTGACAGATTATGAGTTCGATTCCCACTCGAGGAAATGAAATATTTAATATTTTCATTGCTTCGCTCTGGTGTTGAGGGAAAGCGCAGCGTTGAGTGCCACCACTCAACACGCGATGCCTCCAGAATTCCGCGGAAAGTGGGGACGGGAGTGTCTTAACACTAGGCTCCTTTTCCTGCTGCATGTGGGATAAAACGTAAAGCTGAAAAAAGAACCATATTGTTATAAGATAGCGGTAAAGCTATTTATCAATAAAATTATTTCTTTCCCATTACATATTTACAATAATTATTTATTTACCTACAATATACGGTTTTTATATAAATGTTGGAATTATTAAAAGAATGATTTAATACTTTTTGGTACTTCTAATATTTTATATACGTTCCTGTTAGAGGCGGATGTTGGAAAAAAGATATTCGTATGAGACACATATGGTAAGGCGGCGCTTTGAAATTATTTTTTAAAATGATATATACGATGTGCGTAATACAAATGGTTTTAGTATAATTAAAATAAAAGGTAGCATTTAAAAGAAAAAGAAAAAGGATTTTTCTAAATTTTAACTATATAGAAATTGTTAATTTGACATAAAATTTTGATATAGTTCAACTTCCTCAAAAAATGTTACATAGGCCTATTCAAAATAATAAACATTTGTACAGAAAATAGGTGGAGATCCCATCGCTTAAAACTGTAGGGATCAGATTTTCTAATGAAACTTATATTTAAGAATGATATATGATAGCAGAATAGATTACACTAGGGTTGCCTAAAAAAATCCTGCCGCAATCACCTTTAATTAATGTTTTTCGTAACTCGTTTTTGGAGAAAATTGCACTCATATGTTTTTTATGTGAATCGCACATCATTTGAAAGAAAATCGCATAAGGAATTGGAAAAACAATGGTTGCCAGCTCTCAGTCTGCCGCAAGTCCAGGGTTGCCTGGTTTAAAGAGGTTACTTAATGTGAATATTTGCACTCATGTGTTTTTTTAATGAATTATATATCAAATTAAAGCTTATTTTTTTGTCATTACTAAAACACATGGTTGCCTGGAAAATGGCTGCCGCAAGCAAAGGTTGCCATCATTTGAAATATTTTATTCTGATTCCGTTTGACTGAGAATAGAGGATGAAATACGCGATTTGCCTTATGTTTTAAAGTAAAATATTATATAATAGAAGGTCAATCTTAAAATTAATGTTTATTCTAGCTATTTACCTGTTAAATGATGATTATAATCATATTAAGAACATATAAAAAACTATTTAAATATGAAATCATCCTTATTTTCCAAGTGAAATAATGAACCCATGATATTAAGTCTTTGCTAAATCTGTTTTCTTAATACTAATACTAATTTAAAATATCATTTTAAAACGACTAAATTATCTAATTAAATAAATGCTTACAAATATCAATCTATTATAAGGTATTAATTACATCATGTTTCCTTGAGATAATGAAGGGCGACAATTATTGCGTATGTTTTTTTATTAATTAAGAACATATCAGACTGGTGGATTTATTTAATATTTTTTTATTTTAAGAACATATGGAAAATTAAAATATACTCAAAAACATTTTAATATACTCTCTCTCTCTTTGTCTTCTGCTCGTTTGATTTTTTTTTCTTGTTTTTTTTTTATTACGGTTGCCGCAATCTTTTCTTTCTCACGCAACTTTTAAGAATTTGCATTGAAAGAAATATATATGATAGAATTATAATAAACAAAATTAATTTATCAAAAATAAATTCTAAGAAATTTCAACAGTAATGCCGAATAATAAGCGCTATTTAAGGTGTATGACCAGGAGTCGGCAAATATCAATTAGTTGACTTTTTACTATAGATAAACATTTTGCGGCGGTATACAAAGCAAACAAAATGCAATAATTTTATTTTCGTAGATGTATTGTTTCTAAATGCAATAACAGTGCAGATGGCCAAATGAGATGTTTTTGAACATATTACTTAGTTACTTACCTTTCGTTTTGGAAAGAAGACGTTTTTAGTTAACATGACAAAAATGAAGATCTGTTTTTTGTGCGAAAATGTGTGTGGAATTTAATAATGAGCCTGAAGTGTAAAATTATGTTGTTGTTTCGCCAAAAAATGAATTTTATACACAGTAACATTTTCTTAAATAGTAACACAATGCACGGTTATCACTTACAAAAAGTTCATTGTTGTAAAACAAAAATATAAAGAAGAACCCCACTCGAGGAGATGAAATATTCACTTAAATTTATATTTCCATCTCTTCGTTCTGGTGTCGAAGCAAAGCGCGGCGTTGAGTTCTGCCATTCAACATGCCTCCAGAATTCGACAGAGATTGGGGAACGGAGTGTCTTAACACTAGGTTCCCTCTGCCTACCCTGCTGCGTGCGGGATACAGCGTGAATCTGATTTGATTTTTATTTTTTAATTATTTTCTAATGCAAAACGTAAGTATAATTAATGTTTGATAAGTATAATTAAATTTAATGTTTAATATAGGTTCCCTCTGCCTACCCTTCTGCGTGCGGGATACAGCGTGAATCTGATTTGATTTTTATTTTTCAATTATTTTCTAATGCAAAACGTAAGTATAATTAATGTTTGATAAGTATAATTAAATTTAATGTTTAATATTATATATTTTTCTCTGAGGACGAAGAGAGAGATTGAGAGTTTATAACGAGGTAATTTTCCATATTTTCTTGATTAATAAATAAAATATCTGCAATAATTGTCAACCTACATTATATTATGAAAACATTATGTAATTAATACCTTATAATAGAACGATATTTGTAAACGTTTATTTAAAACTAGTGGGCGCGCGCAGCTTCGCCCGCTTATTTGAACCCTTACGGGGTGAGTTCTAAAAAACCATGAAACATGTGTTCAATGAAATATTTTTAGGAGTCTGAATTTCAAATATTATAAAAATCGGTGCCGATTAAAAAAAAACCATACAAACTTTCAGCCCCTATTTTATCCCTTTAGGGTTCAATTTTCTTAAAATCCCTTATTAGTGGATGTCCAGATTATGAAAAAAAACATCTGTCCAAATTTTACGTTTCTACCATCAGCGGCTGTGCGTGCGTCTTACCTCAGTCAGTCAGGTATTTGTTTTATATATATAGATGATAATTTAGTCGTTTTAAAATAACGATTTAAACGAGTATTAATATCTAGAAAATAGATTTAACAAAGACTTAATATTATAGATTCATTATTTCAATGGAAAAATAAGGATGATTTCATGTTTAAATAGTTTTTTGTATGTACTTAATATAATTAAAATCATCATTTAACAGTGAACAGCTAGAATAAATATTAATTTTAAGATTGACCTTCTATTTTATAATATTTTACTTTAAAACATAAGGCAAATCGCATATTTCATCGTCTATTCTAAGTCAAACGGAAACGGAATCGAATATTTCAAATGATGGCAACCTTTGCTTGCGGCAGTTATTTTGCAGGCAACCATGTGTTTTAGTGATGAGAAAAAAATAAGCTTTAATTTGATATATAATTCATTAAAAAAACACATAAGTGCAAATATTAACATTAACTGACCTCTTTAAACTAGGCAACCCTGGGCTTGCGGCAGACTGAGAGCTGGCAACCATTGTTTTTCCAATTCCTTATGCGATTTTCTTTCAAATGATGTGCGATTCACATAAAAAACATATGAGTGCAATTTTCTCCAAAAACGAGTTACGAAAAACATTAATTAAAGGTGATTGCGGCAGGATTTTTTTAGGCAACCCTAGTGTAATCTATTCTACTATCATGTATCATTCTTAAATATAAGTTTCATTAGAAAATCTGATCCCTACAGTTTTAAACGATGGGATCTTAGGCCAAAAAGGCAACGTTGAAATCTGTCACTCAACACGCAATGCCTCGAAAATTCGGCGTAAATTGGGGAACGGAGTGTTTTAGCACTAGGTTCCTTCTGTCTACCCAGCTATATGCGGGATACAGCGTGAAGCTGAACATAAAAAGGAACACTTTACATTGGTTTCCAACAACTAATACCATATGGCATAAGGGTACCGTTCGAAACGTGTACGTTTCAAATTATTAAAGAACATTACCTCGGCTACCAACGTAATAATATTTGCACATTGAGCTTCTGCGAATCTGTGGTTTCCGTCTGCGTACCGTGTGCGTAGTGTTTTCGACTAAAGCCACTTATGTACGTAGCGACTGATGTTATTGACGTTTTGTTTTCTATTATATTGTTTACAGTTTTTAGTACTATTTACTAGTCCCGTCAAAGAAAAATGCAGCAGTGCTAGATTAAAATCACTGATAATGTATCAGTGATTCAAAAAAAATATGAACCGATTACCAATTATATAACCGATTGATGAAACTCTAACTGTTCCCTAAGTTGAAATGTACCTGATAAACCTGTAACCTGACTTAGTATCTGAGAAATTTGTGGACTGACATACAAACAATGGTATACTAACAATATTACAGGTGACAGCCCAAATATATTGGCAATATCAAATATGATAAAATTCAAAATCGCATACATGCATGACTAGTTACTAAACTAATGACTAGTTTGAACAAATGACCTTTTTCTAAATCAGCTGCAAATAAATGTAAATCACAATACTCAAAATGCTTAATACGTACAAAAAAAATAATAAAAAAAAAAAAAAAAACACTGTTGTCAAATTTGCATCGCTGTAAAAGCGTTGTGAACAGCAATCCTTATAATATTATGCCAAACCACATCACACAATCTTAAAATTGGGCCACATTTTTTATAATGAAACTATATCAATATTTCTTTTTAATGACTCCATGGGAAGTAGACTTGTATATTTTGAGAAGTAAAACTAAGTAAAACTCTAGTATTAGCATTCAACGTAAACAAGTCCATACGTCACTAGTATATATATGTAGTATATGTATAGAGTGTTGGCGATCTGCCTCCAGCTTTCCAGTTATTGGGCAAGGTGAAGATAAATAGCTGAACGATCCCTCTATTTCCGCGCTACTTTTAGGAATCACATACGTTCGTTTGCTTTTACTGTTAGTCGCTATCCTGGTTCCAATTGAGATGTTCATTGACTCTGGCGGCTGTGCTGTGCGGTTAAATATGTTATATGAGGTGTTAAGATATTATTTACCTACAGTTTAATGTTTCAAATTAAATATAAAGCAATTGTAGCTTGAATTTTCTTATTTCAGGTTTTTATTAAAATAATATTTTAATTAATAATTAGTTCATTAATAAATAAAGAGGCCAGTCGTGGCGCAGGGGCACGAAGTGTGCCTGTAAAACCGACTGGTTGTGGGTTCGATTCGCACTAAGGGAAATAAAATATGTCCACTTTAAATCTTTATTTTAATGTAAAAATAAAATATGTAATGTTTTACAAAATTGCTGTTTCTTAAAATAATGACTCATTAGAAGTTTTATACTTGTAAATATTACCATTTTTCTTACAGCTTAAAATCAATGAGGTGATAGCTTCTATCACTTTAAACACAAATATTAATACAAGTCTGGTGATAGATTTTTACTTTTATTGACCTCTTTTCATCTATTTATGACTATATGAGAAATTAAATTACTGACTGGCGATTACTCACCATTAGGTGACCCGAAAGCTCGTTTGCTTTTTTACAAAAAAAATGTACATGTTTTTAAGGACTATGTTTAATATATCATTCCATTGGTATTTTTCTAAATAAAAATAACAGCTTCACGCTGTATTCTGCACTCAGTAGGGTAGGCAGAAGGAACATAGTGTTAAGACATTCCGTTCCCCAATTTTCGCCGATTTTTTCGAGGTACTGCGTGTTGAGTGTGGAACTCAAACCTTGGCACCTCAGCGCCAGAACGAAGAAATGAAAATATTAATAAATAATAATGAAATCCCTCGATTGAGGATCGAACACCCTTGTGCCACTGCGCTACAACAGCCTAGTATTTTTTTCAAATGTAGTAATAGTTTTATTATTATATAAAATTGTTCTAATTGCGAACAGGACGTTATTAATTTAAAAGAAATACATACAAGTAAAAGTATAAGCTATATATTTCTCTAAAATTTATCTGTAACATTTATAATTTACCTAGATGTGCACTGGTGGCAGGAAACGAATGCCTCTGCAACACCTTCTTAGATAGATGAGTGACATTTCTAGATCAGTTGAGTTATGGCGCCTCTTTGGCTTTGAAAGTGATCTACTTATGCGTATTGTATTGCATACGCTCTTTCACATGAAACTAGTACAATAAATAATTCTTCGCAATAGATATAGGGATCAAATTAATTTGTGTCAGGGCTGTTAATTGTAGAGCGGGAAGGGTCGGGTTTATATAGATTACATACAAGGAATACAAGGATTACAAGGATTACATACATTAAAGGCCATTTTTTTTTCTAAATGCTTGTAGATATTATAGATAAAATTAATTATTAAAACTTTATTGCGGACCGAACGTTCATATTTTATAAAAGTTTGGAATCTCCACTCCGTTCCCCACTTACCGCCGAATTCTGGAGACATTGCGTGCTGAGTGGCGGAACTCAACGCCGCTCTTTGCCCCGACACCAGAGCGAAGAAAGGAAAATATAAATGTAAATAAATATTTCACTTCCTCGAGTGGGGATCGAAACCACAACCAGTCGATTTGACAGTCACACTTTGTGCCACTGCGCCACGACCAGCCTCAAAGTTGGGAACGGAGTGTCTTAACACTAGGTACCCTCTGCCTACCCTGCTGTGTGCGGGATAAAGCGTGAAGCTGATTTTTTTTGGAATCTCTGAATCAGTTCATCGTTCGGCACTATGTAGTACATTTCGCGTTACCAAATCGTAAACGCCATGCCATTGTTTTAGTTTCACAAATAATTTGATACGTCAAAGCTTTGCAATTGAATTGAAATTACTATTATTATTATATTACTATATAATAAAGTTGTAATTTCTATTGATAAGTTCCAGTGAGTAGGATGGATGCAAGGTCACTGGCGGTCTTTTGTGTTGAGACTTGTATTTGTCACTCCTCGCTTTATGACATCATCCAAACGATGTCAGAATATTTTTTTTTTCAATTTATATACATGTATTATTTATTATTATTAAATATTGCATAACTGTGGTCTTTTAGCTTCACGCTGTTTCCCGCATATATCCGGGTAGGCAGAGGGGATTTAGTGTTGATAAATTCCGTTCTCAACTTCCCGCCAAATTTGGAGACATTTCATGTTGAGCGGAAATCAATCGATGCTTGAGAAGCGAAAAAATTAAAATATTAAATGAAATCGATTGCGACACTGTGACACAACGCGACGGCCTCAACGTATAAGTGATTTTAATATAGGTAATTAACCTAATAAGGAATTCATAATTTGATTGTTAATTAAAATATATTCTTTTACCTTTATTTGTTTATCACAAGCTATTTTAATATAAAACTTTGCGTGTATAATCACTAGGGAAATAAGAATACCGCGTTGTCGAGATTGAAAGAGCCTATTAATTTATCATATTAATATTTCATGGCCAGTCGTGGCGCAGCGTCACGAAGTGTGACTGTAAAACCGACTGGTTGCGGGTTCGATCCCCACTCGAGGACATGAAATATTTACTTAAATTTATATTTCCATTTCTTCGCTCTGGTGTCGAGGACAAGCGCGGAGTTGAGTTCTGCCACTCAACACGCAATGCTTCCAGAATTCGGCAGAAAGCGGGGAACGGAGTGTCTTAACACTAGGTTCTTTCTGCCTACCCTGCTGTGTACGGGATACAGCGTGATGCTGATTTATATCAATATTTAATAACAACACGCAACGCCTCCACAATTCGGAAAAAAATGGGGAAAGGAGAGTCTTAACACTAGGATCCCTCTATCTACCGTGCTACACGCGGGATACAGCGTGAAATAAAAAAAAAACAACTCATGATTTACATAGAAAATACCTATAAAGATATTTATCAGAGCAAAGTATCAGAACTCGGCTAGTTTATATATAATTTAGATAAAGCTTATCAGATCATTGTGTTGATATTACTACATTTATACAATACATTATTTATACATAATTACTAACACAATATGCTCGAGAAACAATAGAATGAGTAAGCTACTGTGTTATAAACGTTCCCTATATGAAAGTTTCACATGTTTTTGCATGTTATATAATTCGTTGGTTAAGCGCGGCGTTGAGTTCTGCCACTCAACGCCTCTAGAATTCGGCAGAAAGTGGAGAACGGAGTGTCTTAACACTAGGTTCCCTCTGCCTACCCTGCTGTGTGCGGTATACAGCGTGAAGCTGATTCATATAATTCATTATAGGATATTATATTGCAATTGATTATTATTGGCTTAAAATGAGGTTTTGCTTATCTACATAACCTTTAAGTACAATGATATTAAGAAATCAAATTATCATACATATTACTTTTAGTAAGGCAATTGTTTTTAATTATTATAAACAATAAAAAAAGATTGGTCAAGAACGGATATTTGGTCAGTAAGTTCTAATGTGTTTAGAAGAACGTTGAAAGAATTGATGTGGACGATGTAACGCAACTACAGTGTGTTGTAAAAGTATTTGTAAATCAATTTTAATAATAAGCATTTCGTCTCCGTTTTTTGTGAAAAGCTATAAAATTGAAGACTTCTTTTATTTGTGAAAGTAAACACTAATTTTTCTGTTCACTGAATCAAATAAATGTAATTATATCTGTAAAGCAAAAGTCAATTGAAAAATATTTTTAAGTGTAGGTAACTACGTAAATTTGGATGTACATATACGACGTAAATATGGTAGTTGCAATCGCAATGACTAGAATTACTTTTTTTAAAAAAAAATGATATTTTGCAGTTAAAAGGATCATAGCTTATAAAATATGCATGGTGATTTATAATACTATATACATATATTATGGAGATAATTCGTTTAAGTTGCTGCACCCTACGGCTATCCTCCTACGTCACCTCTCCGGCAAATCTTCGTAATCACAGGCTATACTCAATTATTAACTGTGTTCAAACTTGGACTCTCCACTTTGAGATACCTTTTCCAAGATCACAAGAAGTGAAATATTTTTATATAATCTATATTTATTTATCCTGTGGTAATATAATTACGAAAGGCTAGGCCAAGCTTTTAATCATAAAGTATTCAACCGAGCATTATACATTCTTTAATATATTTTCAAAGATACAGAATATTTTTTAAGTAGATAAAAAAAGGGAATTGAGAATGAATTGAGATCAACGACTTTGAAATAATAATTTTCTTTACATTTCATTATTATTAGCATCAAGTTGTTACCCGAACACAGCAGGTGTTAAGTAAGACCTTTCCCATTTTCCGCCGAATTCTCTCTGTTGAGTAGCTAAACTCAACGCAGTGCTTTGTCTCGATGCCATAGAGAAAGAGGTAGGAAAAATTATATTTCATTTTGTCGAGTGGGAATCGAATCCACAACCTTTTTAATTTTTCACAATCAGTAATTATTTTTGATTTCAATATAAAAAAAGACCGCAGTCTTTCAATCGAATCAACGCTTTTAATGGGTAGCGTATATTAATCCAGGAAATAATAGTTTTTACGTGTAATAATTCTATTTAGTCGGTCATTGAAACTGTATCTATAATTAAGCGGTAAGTATGATGGCAAGTTCAACCATACATTGACATGGAAACGGATGAGTCACGGTCCCCCATCGATACTCAGATGAAAGATGTAATAGAAATTATATAGAAGTGTTATACGTTTGTTTTGAAAAGTCTGAAACGTTAAAATACTGAAGGGAAATGAAAGCTATCAATGAGCAGGTCTTATATTAATGAAATCCTTTAAGTTAAATATTTTTGCTTATAGGTTCGATATCGTATCTCAACGTAACAATTTGGACCTATCCTTTAATCAAGATATGTCCAAATGACAGATCATATTCTAACTACATAATTTTTTATCTAGATTTTTTTTCTCGTTTTGGGCATTTTATGCTTGTAGTTTTCGATCATATATTTCATGCCGTCAAAACTAGGTGGTCTGCTTAGAATATACGCCGATATTTTTTTTGACGCAATACATCGCGTCTGTGCATTGATATTTTGAGAAATTTGATGTTTTCTCAGAATCGAGCAGTATTTTTTAATATTGCACTAAAAAAGCGACACTGACACTTCATTTAAACCAACAAACCACATTTTTTTATTGTCCACTAGCGGCCCGCCCACGGCTTCGCCCGCTTAAAATACATGATTATTGATTTAATAAAGAGAATTGATTGACAACTCTAATGACTTCTAACATAATTTTGTATTACTTTAATCTCTATTATATAATAAGACAGTAAAAATATTTTGTCTGTACATTTAGTAATGTTGACTGAAATGGATAGAGGGACACTTAAAAAGACTAATAGAAAGCAAAAATATTTTTTTTGAATTTCTTGTCTGTCTGTCTGTCTGTCTGTCTGTCTGTCTGTCTGTCTGTCTGTCTGTCTGTCTGTCTGTCTGTCTGTCTGTCTGTCTGTCGACATATTGTTGTCCGCATTTTTCTCTGAAACTACTGAACCGATTTACTTGAAAATTTCACCAATTGCTTTGTTTTAACTCAATTTCGGTTCTAAAGTTTGGTTCATCAAAATCGGTTCATTAAAAAAAAAGTTATCGTCATTTGAATGAACTCAAGGCATTAGCTTGCCAGCGAATGTTATATAGAAATCGCGCTGGTATGACCCTGGCTAAAGAATGACGTTCGAAACGTCTGGGTTATATGATTGTTGATAAAAATATATATTTTTGAAGCACCATTATACAATATTTTATACAATAAAGTAAACAAGGCCAGTCGTGGCGCAGCGGCACGAGGTGTGACTGCAAAACCGACTGGTTGTGGGTTCGATCCCCACTCGAGGAGATGAAATATTTACTTAAATTTATATTTCCATTTCTTCGCTCTGATGTCGAGGTTAAGCGCGGCGTTGAGTTCTGCCACTCAACACGCAATGCCTCCAGAATTCGGCAGAAAGTGGGGAACGGAGTGTCTTAACACTAGGTTCCCTCTGCCTACCCTGCTGTGTGCGGGATACAGCGTGAAGCTGATTTATTTATTTATTTTATTTTATTATAGTTGTCAATCAATTCTGCTTAAATCAATAATCATGTATTTTAAGCGGGCGAAGCCGTGGGCGGGCCGCTAGTCTGTAATATTCTAATATGATTTGTTTACGACATTATCGTAACTTCTATAAGAATTTTTGATTTAATTTTGATTTTTTCGAACTAAAAAATATGACCTATGTTGATATTTGATATTCATAAAATATACATGCTAATTATTTATTATATGTATATATTTTTGTTACATTACGTTCTTTAACCTATGTTTTGTTTTAAAGCTCTGTTAAATGTGCTGATGTCAGTTAATAATTTAATGTACTGCTTCAGAAACAGCCTTAAATGTAAAATTATGGATTTGGGTAAGGATTCATAATATTTTTTGTAAAATAACTGTAATGTTTGCATATTAACTCCTGTTTGCATATTATTAGCTAAATGTACAATTGGTAAATATGTAGTTATTACAGAGTACACGTAGAAACGATGTTTTTAGGCATTTTTATATAGATTTATTTCAAACTAAAAAACGAACCAAAAAATCTATGTGTTTGCTTGATATCTTTTTGAAGATCAAATCGTTCTTTATCTCTGTGTTAAATTAATTACGATTTCAATTTTGTTTAATTTATTGTATAAAATATTGTAAAATAGTGCTTCAAAAATATATATTTTTATCAACAGTCATATAATCAAGACGTTTCGAATGTCATTCTTTAGCCAGTAATCTTACCAGCGCGATTTTTATATAACATTCGCAGGCAAACTAATGCCTTGAGTTCATTCAAATGACTTTTTTTTTAATGGACCGATTTTGATGAACCAAACTTTAGTACTTAAGTTGAGTTAAAACAAAGCAATTGGTGAAATTTTCAAGTAAATCGGTTCAGTACTTTCAGAGAAAAATGCGGACAAAAATATGTCGACAGACAGACAGACAAGAAATTTAAAAAAAATATTGTTGCTTTCTATTATTCTTTTTAAGTGTCCCTCTATCCATTTCAGTCAAAATTACTAAATGTACAGACAAAATATTTTTACTGTCTTATTATATATAGAGAGATAAACGAACCAACCAAAAAATCTTTGTATTTACTTGATATTTCTTTCAAGATCGTTCTTTATCTCTGTGTTGAATTAATTACGACTTAAACTTAACTGTTATGATTAATGAAGGTAATCTCCACTAACAATTCAATTTTGTTTACTTTATTGTATAAAATATTATATAATAGTGCTTCAAAAATATATATTTTTATCAACAATCATATAACCCAGACGTTTCGAACGTCATTCTTTAGCCAGGGTCATACCAGCGCGATTTCTATATAACATTCGCTGGCAAGCTAATGCCTTGAGTTCATTCAAATGACGATAACTTTTTTTTTAATGAACCGATTTTGATGAACCAAACTTTAGAACCTAAGTTGAGTTAAAACAAAGCAATTGGTGAAATTTTCAAGTAAATCGGTTCAGTAGTTTCAGAGAAAAATGCGGACAACAATATGTCGACAGACAGACAGACAGACAGACAGACAGACAAGAAATTCAAAAAAAATCTTTTTGCTTTCTATTAGTCTTTTTAAGTGTTCCTCTATCCATTTCAGTCAAAATTACTAAATGTACAGACAAAATATTTTTACTGTCTTATTATATATAGAGATTACTCCTACCTACAACGGCAATGTATCGATGTATATAACGAATATCACTAATCGAAACGACATTCACTTTAGTAAAGGAGAAATATTTGTTAAATCTAATAATACTACAGAACTAAAAACAAGAAATATACATAACTTAATTCATTGAATTAAGTAATAAAAAAGTTATAATTCATACACAAACGATTGACGCTATATCTAAAGATATTTCTGTTCTGGAATCACTGTAATGAGACCGGTTGGATCGCGAATTCATATAGACCGTTGTTGGCAGGTTCGGTCGTTCTCATTTTTTGCTTTTGTTTTCTCATCTCTCTGCGTGTGTTTAAAAAGACATTAAAGAATTCGAAGGCGAGAGCGAATTCCATAGTTGTTTATATCTTGTAGATGATAAGATGAGTAGATTTATTTTATGCATTTTTTTGCTGTTATGAACAAATTGAGTTGACATATTGGTAGATTATGCACTTTATATTTATGATTTTCTATTAGAGAGGCTTTAAAGATAATTAATACGTCTTGGTAGGACAAAGGTTTCTAAATTTACATTAAATTCAATTTAATTTAATTCAGCTTCACGCTCTATCCCGCGCACAGCAGGGTGGGCAGAGGTAACGTAGTGTTAAGACACTCCTCACTTTTCACCAATTTCTAGAGGCATTGCGTGTTGAATACTGGAACTCAACGCCTCGCTTTGCCTAGGAGATAATTATTTGTTTATTTCTTTATTAAAGCTATCACTTTAGTACAAAATTAAGAAATGTGCGATATGGTCACTTCTAGTGTCTATTCTAAGCCCGAAAAGGTATTTCAAACATGAAGTCAGGTTATACTAATAGCTCAGACGTATAAACTATAATCAAACCTTCCGTTCATGCTCGCGGCTTCGGGCGTGGTATGAATGCGCATACATATATTCGTGTATACTACGGTCAACAAGTTGTGGCCGCCCTGATGTTAACTGTAGGTGCTTGCACATGATTTTAGGATTTTTTGAGACTTTTAATGAATTTCTTTCCGAATAAACAATACGCAAAAGTTCAGAAAAAGTAATTTCAGGGAGGCCACGACTTGTCGACCGTACTGTATTAACTGTGTGGCCAAATACATAATTATTATCTCAGCGGCATCAGGACCGCGGCGGAACGCGCGTGGATCGCATTCGGACTGGCTAATTTTGCAGCGTGCGTTGACTTTGACACCGGACGCTGTAAAACGTTATACCACTTCGCTATATACATATAAATATTATAGAAATTATGTCATGGATAATAATATTAGCACCCCAACAATTAGTTGTAACCTAATATTAGAGGTCATGGCGCAATTCTATGCAAAAATGATGTTAATAAGTAATGTGACCAGACGTCCCGGTTTGAACGGGACTGTCCCGTTTTTAGCTTGTGTTCCTGTGTCCCGAAACATGTCACCGGGACGTAGAAATATCACGTTTTTTTGGAATGGCATGTAAATTCGGTCGACCGAAACCCGCGATGTTTATTAAAGTAAAGTAAAAAAAAATGAAAACGCAACTCTAACAAAAAAACGAACGCCACCCTACAATGTCCCGTTTTGAGCCGACCGAAAAATGGTCACGTTATCAAAAACTGGGTAATGTATGCGTGGGTGATGTGAGTCAGGTCGCGTCACGGCGTGGTGGGTGCGAAGGCTGCCGTCTTGGTCATCGGAAGCCGTTCACTTAGAGATTAAAAAGGCTTTAAGCTCATAGCCTATAATTTTGTGAGCATAATTACCGACCACACACCTTTATCTATAAAATTCGCACGTGGGAAGCGGTTTCATGGATACGGCTATGATTCTGACATTTATAAAGTTCTATGAAATGTAAATAATATAGTGGATATAGAAATTGCACAATATGTATTTTTGAGTTATCACTTAAATATATTATGTTTGAAAGAAACGTGATTTTTCCTTATATGACATAATTTTTTTTAATAAAAGCCAATATATTTAATATAGAGATAGAATGATAAGTCACTTTTAATTAATTTATTTTTTTCTAAAACGACACAGCTATTAGAACCTGCAGTCTTCACTGTAATAAAGTTCCATAATAAGGTATATAAATTTAGTTAAGTAGTATTGGGATCTCACAAACTTTCGCTACCAGGTAGGTACTCATATCAGACACCCTGCTGCGTACAGCTCAGGTAGGATATACTTTCAGGTTTTTTATGTGCAAAAAATTAGAAGCATGATTGATAGTTTCTTTTTAGCCATCATGCTGTACTCACAGATTTTTTTCTTGCTTAGATATGATAAAAGCAATGAAACTTGCTCATTTCACATATTTAAATCAATTTTAATGTAATACAGTCGTGGCGCAGCGGCACGAGGTGTGACTGTAAAACCGACTGGTTGTGGGTTCGATCCCCACTCGAGCAGATGAAATATTTAATTAAATTTATATTTCCATTTCTTCGCTCTGGTGTCGAGGTTAAGCGCGGCGTTGAGTTCTGCCACTCAACACACAATGCCTCCAGAATTCGGCAGAAAGTGGGGAACGAAGTGTCTTAACCCTAGGTTCCCTCTGCCTACCCTGCTGTGTGCGGGATACTGCGTGAAGCTGATTTAATTTTTTTATTAATATAATACTAGTATATGGTGTACAAGACGAACATACATGTCGAGTTTACTAAATCTATTAAGTGTATTTATTTGAAAGCAATTTTGCAATTAAAATATGAAGTGATTGATGTATTTAACCTGAAATTGGGCTGACATGTTTTGGTAGCGCTTGCAATTCCTCTGTTCAATGGCGCAGACGTTCGACCGACACGTACAAATTGGCTCTCACGATAGCCATTCTACCGTCTAGCTTAATGCTGATAACGGCTTAGGCCCTAACTCCACTAAAGCGGAGTGACGAGCGGAGAGATATTTTTTAATAATCGATAAAATTTAGTTTTTCACACATCTCGTCTCCAGTGGAGATCATTAAGCTTGTTTTGTAAGTCTCCGTTTTGTGCTTCCGTACATTTCCGCTTCAGTGGACTCCGGGCCTCAACCATAAACATCGCTTGGGAAATATTTGAATTATACGAGTATATGTACCTATAGATACAGTTTCTATGGTTGTTTGTTTTTTTACTAGTTAGTTTGTTGGAATAAATAAATGGGATATTTTATGGTATGAATATAAAAACAGAGATCCAATATATTTATTGATTGTTTTTTTTTTTTTGTGAGAAATCGCCTTAATAAATATCTTTAATATTTATATTGTTTTCATTTACCATGAGCGGTTTATAAAATATAATGTTTGCATTTATTATGTATTTGAAGTCACACTTCACTACGATAACGTTATTCTTAATCACCAATTTGCTATATAAAGTTCTATAAATAATCGCAGCAAAACTCACAATGGCCGTACTTTATATTACTAATACATAGTATATTACAATAATATTACAAATAAACATTAAATGTTTGTTCTTTAATTTTATTACAATATAATACAATTATAACAAAGATAAATAATAAAGAAATAAACTGAAACAAAAGTATTTTTCAAAGCGAGCGATCTCGAAGATTTATTACTTTCAATTTACACAAACAATGATCATCCCTCGCTATCAGCTCCAGATTTCGAAACAAAAGGCTATATGGGTGTGCTGAGGTCTTTTAAAACAACTGATGTTATTAATGTGGTGGTCACGGGATCCCAAAGTGATGTTAAAACACTTCACTTTATAAGAAAAGATTTTGTTTGTAGAAAATATGTAAAGCAAATAATTGGAAATTCTTGACTAAAATGTTATAATGTATGGTACTTAAAAATATGAAATTTGAAAAAAAAAAACAATTACCGGTACTCGGTAGGAAGGTATAAAATATTTTTTTATTTTATCTTACATCTTTCTTTATAAGACTTAGATATTCATTTTATTTTTACGATCATACGAGTATAACAGTCACTATTTTATGACTTTTTTATGATTTATTTTATCTTTACCAGCGGGTAAAAATCCTCGACCAATATTAAATATTTTATACTATATTACTTGTATCAAATATATTTTTGTTAAAGTATAATAATTGTACTTTAACAAAAATATATTTTATACAAGCCGGTCGTGGCGCACAAAGTGTGACTGTTAACGCGACTGGATGTTGGTTCGATCTTCACTCGAGGAAATGAAATATTTAAAGTTATATTTTCATTTCTTCGCTCTGGTAACAAGGCAAAGCGCGGCGTTGAGTTCCGCCATTCAACTTATAAATTCAGTGGAAAGTGGGGAACGGAGTGTCTTAACACTAGGTTCGTCCGGCCTACCTAACTATTTGCGGTATCCAGCGTGAAGTTATAAAAATAAACAACACCTAATTTATTTAATTTCTACACATATTTACTTATCTATAGGTTTACCTATTATCTATTTACACAAATTATTTCAACATCTGATATTGGAAACATATGTGGCCTTTTAATTATATTTACACACTAAATAAAAATTAGATTGATATTAGTACATATTCAAAATGTACGAGTACATACATACACATCTATGTGGTAATATCATATTTAGGTTAGTATGTTAAATGGGTAAATAGTTAATAAAATATAAATGGCGTTGAAAAACTTGTAAAATAACAATAAAGAGCCATAAACATAAATAAATATAATATAAATAATATAAATATGGTGATGCTGGCTTCTAAGGCTGTATATTAAATTTCCTTGAACTAGGTGTCACGCTGCATCTCGCACACAGAAGGTGAACCTAGTGTTAAGACACTTCGTTCCACATTATTCGCTTATTACTAGAATCATTAAATATAGAGGCAAAAATAAAGAGAAAATATTAAATACTTCATTTCCTCGAGCAGGAATCGAACTTACAACCTGTTGCGTTTAAACACACACACATTTTTACATTTTTTTTAGCTTCACGCTGTATCCCGCACACAGCAGGATAGGCAGAGGGAACACTCCGTTCCCCACTTTCCGCCAATTTCTTAAGGCATTGCATGTTAAGTGGCGGAACTCAACGCCGCGCTTTGTTCTCGGCACCAGAGCGAAGAAATGAAAATATAAATGTAAATAAATACTTCATCTCCTCGAGTGGGATCGAACCCAAAACCAGTCGATTTACAGGCACACTTTGTGCCCCTGCGCCACGACTGGCGCAGGGGCACAAAGTGTGCCTGTCAAACTCTATACACCTCACATTTTTTGTATTATTTTTGTAAATTCGATCATGGCTATGCGAAATATCCCAGAAAAGCCTGCTAGTTTTATTCTAATATACATAAATGGTCAGACAACACGACAAACAATATTATAAATGCAATAATGTAGTTTATGTAGAATTTATATAATAGAAAATAACAATTCAAGCTAGTTTTTTCTTTCGTCAGTGTCGGCGCCAGATAAATTGCAACGCATTCCGATAGATTGCAGCCCAGTGACATAATGTACCAGTGAAACAATAACTATTACAGAACTGAAATACGATCTATGTAGGCTGTTTACAAATGGCTTTGCTTTTTAGCTATAATACAGGATAGGACAAGAATGTAATGTATTTATGGATCTACGTAGATAATTGAATTTAATAATAAAATGAAATTTTATTTTATTTGCAATTCTTTTGTTGAATCTAAATGAACAAACATTTAATAAGGTTATAAAAAGTAAAGTATTTTCTCATATTTTTTTTTAATAACTAATCGAATAATGATTTCTTTTTAGTTCTCCGTTTTGCTAAGACAAAATCGGTGTTGAGTTTCACTTTTATGCAATGTGGTGTCTCAAAAACGATTGGAGGACGTGGTGTTGGGTCTCTTTGCCTACCCTGCTATATATGGTATAAAGCAAGAAGCTAAAAAAACTTTTAGTGTATTCTGGCCTCACATCTAACGAAACAACAAACGAAACTTTTGAATATCTATGTCACTTTACAAATCTACATTACGCCATAATTTTGTAACGAATGTATGACAAATGTGATATAGCATTTATAATTTTGTAATAGATGTTACATTTTTAATATAACTACATACATATTTGTAAATGTTATAGTTTTCTGTAGTTTTCAGTACTTATACAGCTTTCCGTATACAGCAGGGTAGGCAGAGGAAACCTAGTGTTAAGACACTCCGTTTCACACTTTCCTCTGAATTTTTCAAGGCAATGCGTATTTAGGTGCGGAACTCATCGCTGGTCTTTTTGCTTTGACGCCAGAGCGAAAAAAAATTGATGAAAATTATTAATAACAATAATAATTCGTTTCTCGACGGGGGATCGAACCGACAACCGTCGTGTCACATCCTTATATCTCTGCGCCACGACGTACTCAGTACTTGGTACATGTAGTTAGAGTTTAACACGGAATTCTTGTAATTTCTTGCAAAATTAATCGCCTTGTCCGCTCGCACTGTAAGCGACAAATGCTAACAATAATTGCATCTTGTAAGTTCTAACCTATTTACACGCTTAGTTTATTGGTTACTATAGAAATAATTAATTATAAATAATAGTATATTTATATGTAGTGATTAATTGTTATTTGTTTAAGCTGTTAAGTTTACAAATGGTAATTCTGTATATTTAAGTAGAAGACAAATTCATTCAAAATATTGTCATTTAAATATTGAATATTTTTATTTCTTCGCTCTGGGGTCGAGGCGAAGCACGGCGCTGAGTTCCGCCACTCAACACTCAATGCCTCAAAAATTTGGCGAAAAATGGGGAAAGGAGTGTCTTAACACTACGTTCCCTTTGAATTTTTTTTGAATCTGATTTATTTAGAAGACAAATTTTAGTTCCCATGTGTATTGGTTTACGTAAATAATTAGTAATAAGCGAAAAAGAACTGCAAGTTTTTTGTACAATTTTTTTGTTCAAATTTGGTACCTTATCGAATTTACATTTATACTAAAATGTCAAGATCAAAGTCGACAGCGAGAGACAGTGATAAGTATTCAGTAAAATTAATTAATTCGTTTCATTAAATAAATAAAAAAAATACATAATTTTAAATTGTAAACGACATTGAGACAAAAAATAATTATAATTTCATGTATCTTGTCTACAAGATGAATATCTATAGATAGATTAGGTAGGTTTATAGTTTATAGCGTTCTTATAAGTTATATTTATAATAATTCCTATTAGCTTTAGTCTAGTTTATTATATTGTTAAAACTGTGGACGCATCTAGAGATAATTTCCAGGGAACGTCCTGGGGTTACTCTGAACAGATCTTTTCGAGTAACGGTTTGTTTTGTTATTTTAAAGGGTTAACTTCTTGTTGCTAAAATTTCTGAAAGGGCGTAAAAGTATTCCGGTGGGCACGGCCAAAACCTGCCCCAAATCCTACGCCCATAATTGTCGTGGCTACAATGACTTAACTAATATTTCATAGTAAATGTCCATATGCATGTAAATGTGGATTCAATTCTCATTTCATCGCATTATTATTATTGTTATACTATACAGGATGGAAGTGTCAGCGCTCCTTTTACGGGAACAGCATATACCTAGGTTAAAATATTTTAAACCCATACCTAAAGAAATTATTCAAGATACCTCAAAAGTTTAGACGTAGGATTTTTTTTTTATTTCACGATTTTTATCCATATCTGTATTTCGTGTGACGCAGTTACGCATACATAGATACCAATAACGTAAACGCATACTACTAAAGACGACTCGATTTCGGAATCAATATGAACAAAAATGATTTTATTACTTATTTTGTTTGATAAAATCACTTCTTCATTTTGAGAAAAAAAAAATTGTATTAGGCTTTTATAGAGTACTTAAAATTGTGGTTTCATTTAAAGTGGTGCTGACAAAAACACTTTGTATAATAAATATGTCCAAAATATATATAAATATATATCTCAAGGCAAGTTAAACGTAAGTTCCATATGTGTAAGGCGCGCCCGGGTCGCGTTACCATCCATCCGGAATCGCTAACTGGCGTCTCGTAATGGTATAAACGCCCGGTCTAGATGTTTTGCAGATTCGACGCGTCTAATGATACCTTTGCAAATGCCGCTTAGATATAAATACTCATCGGCTAGGGATGTCGATCTCAACTTAGGTATATTTTGTAGATATGTAATAATATAGCTTCTCGCTATATCTCACTTGTAGCGGGTAGGTGGGGGGAGCGTAGTGTTTGGACACTCCGCTCCCCCTAAATTGTAAGTCTTGTAAATAAGTAAGAATTTATCTTGGTAAAATGAATGGGATACTAATGGTAAAGTTTGGAATAAGAATTCTTATCTGTCATTTAAAGCTGTATTCATTGATTGAAATGTTATCAGTATAATAAAAGAATATTTATTATCAATACAAAACTGATTAAAATAAAATCAAAATTATAAACCTAAAATAAAGAAGAGGCCAGTCGTGGTGCATGGCTTGTGCCCCACAAAGTGAGCCTGTAAATAGACTGATTGTGGGTTCGATCCCCACTCGAGGAGATGAAATATTTATTTACATTTATATTTTCATTTCTTCGCTCTGGTGTCGAGGCAAAAGCGCGGCGTTGAGTTCCGCTACTCTACACGCAATACCACTAGAACTCGGCGAAAAGTGGGGAACGGAGTGTCTTAACCCTAGGTTCCCTCTGCCCACCCTGCTGTGTCCGTAATCCTGCATGAAGCGAAAAAAATTATAAAAAATAAGCACCAAGTCGATTACAAAATAAAAACGTATCTATTACCGTAACAACCCTGCGGCTAACGGGCAGATGCCTTATAAGAATACTGCAGGTCAAATCTGAGGTTCGCATCGAAGATCGGTGTCAGTGTTCCACCTTCCACGTTTTCTCCCATATGTCATTCAGGCTGCAGCCATCCCGGCGAGGCCTCAGCCGCTGCCGACGACGCCTCGAGGCGAACTTTTCGTATCAACTTAATGATATAACGAAGCCAGCATGTAATAAGTTTTTAATGAAATTGGGTGCACTTTCTATTTCAATTACGTTCAGCTACTGTGATTGAGTGAGAGTAATTTGCTGGTAGAAAGGTAAAGCTGTGCCTGTACATTTTATTGCTAACGACTATGTAAATGAATACGTAACGTCTTAATAAAGATGTATGAATTACCTTTTTATAGACTCGTTTGTATGTTTATGTGATGAGGTCGTTATTGTAGGAGCTTCCGAAATGAAAGTCTGTATGTTGTATACTATATTGCTCTCCTATAATTTTTTTTTTTTGTGTGTATTTTTTTGCTGAGATACCGGAATTCGTTTTGTCCTTTTTGCAGATTTTATACGATCTCGTGCATACCGCTAGCGGCAATATGCTTTCGCGCATAAATGTTTATTTTTATTTTAAATTCAATTCTCTCTTTTAAATGTTGTTTCTTTCTTGAATGTATGTTGATTAATTATATAATAATATCCATTTTTGCAATTTTTTTTATATAGATTTGAAACGATAAAATAATTTTGATAGTTATAGTATAGGTTAAAGTAGTCAGGTAAAGAAAGGAGCTCTGACTGTAGAAGCGACATGGGTCATAAACTTATAAGTGCTCCAAGCTTTAAGCATCTTTACCTTTAACTAAAATAACTCCGAACAGCGTTTCCATGTAATGCTAAAAAGTTCCTTCTCAACTAATTTCTTTAGGTGCCAAAAAAAGTTCCTTCTCAACTAATTTCTGTAGGTGCCAATAAAAAAATTGAATAATAATAAATCAATGTTCACTATAATTATAGGTAAAGTATCGAAAGAAGAAGAGAGAAAGAAGAAGTGAAAAATTGCAAACGTTTTTATTGTTCTTTTAAATTATGAGAAGGGAAAGAAACTCATAAAAAGTTTCTTTCAAATATCAAAAAAAATTGTTCATGCATTTTTTAAACATTTTTTTTGTAAGTAATCAAAAACTATCATACACTCTCCATACCTTACCTAGGGACCGTCGAAATAACAAAAAACAATATATGATTAAGCAAGGTTATTTATTTTAAAAATACAATAAATTAATAGTTTATTTTTTTACAATATTCCTGTAGTAAATTGAAATGCATCCAACCATTCGATATCTAGAAAATATTTATATAAATAAATTTCAGACACAGTGTACATGGGGGCGCCATCTATGATATTTTAAAAGCTTCTTGCAATAGAAATGGAAGCTTGCCCTCTTCCGTACTACAAAATAGTGTTCAAGTATTCAGGTAGATGCCGTTGTAGAATAGACTTACTATATTATTAATTATTGTATGTAATTGTTCAAGAAAATAGAGATCAGAGATATTTAGAAACCCAGACACAGAAATAATTTATATGCAAATAATTTAGTGGAATAAAAGGGGGACTCTATCTCACGCCTAACATGTGCTTTCAAAGCGTTCTTGAGTCACAACGTGTATAACACGATCAATTTAATAATATTTTTTTAAATTGAATTCCCTTCTTACTAATATTACCTATCCTTAATATATTTTTTAAACTTAGTTCTAATACATGTAAAGTATACTGATTCCAAATACAAAACAACCTCTAGCTAAACATTTATAAATGATCTATATATCAGTAAATATATCATCTTGTCGTCTTGCGTGGTCTCAACTCTCAACGAACACCGCCTTGCTTATTCTCTAATTATCCAACATAAAGATTAATTAATAAACTTTCAATCTAAACTTAAAGGGTAAATAAGCCGCAGAATCAAAATGTCAGGAGTATAATTTATGATAGCGTAATGAAATCGTGTAACAAGTAACTACTGTGCGGTTAAATCGACCATCTGGCTGGCCTGCTTCATAAATCAGTTAGGTAGCATCAGAGTCCGGGCTAGCACTAGCACTAGCACCACTGACGGGTAGATGGATGAGAATGGATTGATGGCCCTAAATAGTCGGCATATAACTGTACACACTGGTAGAAGTCTACGTGAAAATAAAATTTTGAAGTCCGTGTAGAACCTATATCGTGTACTCTGATCAACATTTAATTAAATAATGTATTATTGTAATTTTTAACATTCGTTAAGCATAGTTTTATAATTTCTATACGGTCTTAACTATTTTATTTTTAATTTTAAAAAAAATAAAAAAAATATTGTATACTAATACTATACAGCGTTAAGCTGATTTTATGTGCTGTAAACTTAACTCGCTACTTAACTTTATAATAGTCACAAAACGAACATTTATATATCAAAATTAGAAATAAAAGGAGTAAAATGAAACAGTAACTAAACATAATAAATATACGCTTAAGAATAAGATTTAAAAGAAAAATATGACGAAAATAGAAAAGTTTTTAATGTTCATAGCAAATAAATAGCTAAGTACATATATTTTTCTCTACAATCCCAACAGAACATAAGTAGCGAAAGCGAAAGAGCAAAGGAACACGTGTTGTTGACAGCTTTGACAGAAATCCGTTCCGGACGCTGGTACGTCCGCGCCGCCTTTAGGTACTCCCGCGTTCACATCGCCGAGACCATCCGTCAACCAACACGCGACTAGAATTATTATCATAGTGTAACGTAACTCAATACACACTGGATATATCTAAGTCTATGTATATATACAAAAAAAAATATATTAAATGTCTGTTTGTAATTTTAAATACAGATTTTGCTGAGATTTTATTTGTCTTTTTTTAAGCTTTACGCTTTATCCTGATTGGGGTAAGTCAAGGGAACGAGGCGCTAAGCGGTAAGACCTATGCATAGCTCTTTGCTTCATCCACTGTCATCAACTACTTCGTATATTCCCCTTGGAAGGTCCTCATGCTTTTTGCGTGATCGTCTTCCAGTATCATATATACTGTGTTCTTGAAGTTTCACTAAAATCTTCCTTTTCATGTGTTTTAATATTAGTTTGAAGTATCATTTATTAATATATATTTTAAGAATTCTCTAATTTATGTGAAAACTACATATGCTTTTTTCATATTAGATTTGCGCCTGGCAAAATAAAATAGCTTTATTGCATAAATGAAAAAGTGAAGCAACAAAACTTCTAATCATATAGATTGAACTTTGCCCATAGCAAATTGAGAGGCACAGTCTAGTATAAGCATAGTGTTCACATACATTTATATACTTCACTAAGAATGTATGGTCGTTTCATCATAAGGTTGTGTATATAAAAAAAATAATTTGATTGTTGTTTTGCTTAGGTATTAAGGCAAATACAAATTTCCATTTAATTCTATAAAGATTTTTAGTAAAGCTTTAAAAAAGTATCTACATACATTAAATGAATTTAACTTCATGATTTTAGCTTTTTAATTCTACTACAAAAATATTTTCAAAATGTAATAGAAAATATTTTACCTTAAAACTTTATTTTTTTAGTGAGAAATATTTACTATATATTTTTGTACTATAAACGAGGCCAATCAATTTTATTTCCTGGAAAATAACGATGAAGTGTTCCTGAAACTGGCTGAATGGTCAATTTAGAATAAACCCTTGCCTCGATATAACAGGCAGCTTTCAAAAACTGGAGCTTATATATGAGAAAACAGAAGGTAATACAAAAAATGGCAAGCGTTTTATTCCACTGTGTACTAGTGTTTCGCATTTTTCCTATTTTGTACCTTGAGCACCGGATCTAATGAATGTGTGAAATGAAACAGGTGTTTTATATACTTACGTATTAATCCTGGGGCTCCTTTCTTTCTTTGTTATAAATTGATGGTAGGGGATTTTTAAAGCTTAGAAAACTTTAAGATATTGTATAAATAATGATAGGCCATGTGAAATATAATAGGACTTTATTGATTTTATTTGTTTTAATTTATATTGTTATGTGCTTTTATTATACAATTGTAAATATCGTAATATGTATAATATTGTCAAAAATGAAATATTTTTATATGTATATTTTTTACCTGTGCGTGAAAGAAAGTACTCTATCTTTAAATCGAAATCAGTTGTACGTTCCGTTGCCCACGTTTCGCCGAGTTCTGGAGGCATTGCATTTTGAGTGGCGGGTTTTGATTTGATATATTGAACATTTATATAAAATACCTCTTAAATGTATTTACAGTAGTAACTTTACTACTTTACCAATACGTGTAATAGTATAACCATCAAAGGTACCATTTTTTTAAAACTAACCTTATATATCTATACCTATCTGAAAAAATCGAATATACAAATACGTACAATATTCCTTAAATAACCAATTTTCATTTGTTTTGAGTTATTATGTAAATGGTTACATCGTCTTACGATACATAAACTAAGTTCTCTATGATTCCACATTGCCATTCTCGACGAAACAGCACAAAGCGCCTGAACGAAAACGACCCTCAAACTCCTCACATTATCAGAAGTGACGGTATAAACTTTCCAGGCATTAAGTAAATACTATACCGATACAGCAAATTCCAGCGATTAGGTCGACCACAATATTATTACGTGACTGGCTCCCTAAGCGGACAGCGAGGCAATCTCTATAAAGAGGTATTTGGGACCCTAATTTACACCCCCTTTCGTAATATTCGTCTCAGTTATGAAGGTCCGGTCCTGGTCCGAACCCTCTTAGTTTCTGCGACCCGAGTATGTAAGGTATTATACAGTTAAATCTGAATGTATGGATATGAAAGATGTTATAGATTTTTCATTGAAAATACTTTCGGGTTTTATGTATTGAGAACTCAATTTTTTTTGGTATATAATTCTTTTTAAATGTGCATGATCTGAGATTTAGCATAGAGGTTACTATTTTATAAAGGTACTATAGGTTTACCTACAAATTTTTTATTTTTCAATTTTCTGTACCTTATATTATATAGTCATATATTATAAAGTCTATCATCTCAGATAGACTTTAATCAACTATTACAGAGAAAAAAAATGAAACAGTTTATTTATCCATTGAATTATCTTTATTTTGTAAAAGTGCAAGAGTCTTTTACGTTATTGTTTAAATGCTGTTTTTTTATGAGTAAATGGTGGAAACTAAAGTGCAAGTTCAATCATAAGCATCAGTAAAGATACTTTAAGACAATGTTTCTTACAAAAGAAGATTGAACTTTTTCACTTTTAACAATTTTTCTTTAAAAATGGTTTAATTTTGAAGTATTTATAATATGTTTTTAAATAAATCAATTGTTTGTAAATTTTCCTTCTTTGAAATTGTAATATTTCTCGCTCACAGGGCTAATAATGTCGACTGTAGACGATAGTCAAATGCCGTGACCTTTTGCAGGAAATCGTTGCTATTTTGAAATATATTAAGTGTTACTTTGATATTTTCACTTTAGCTGGCGTGACCTTTTCAATGTGGAAAATATATAATTTACTATACAAATTTGATTGCATTTTTGACAGGGAAACTGATTTTTTTTCATTAAATTACATAAATCAAAATTATTTTTTCGAAAATATTTGATAGCGGCCTGGGCACAGGTTCGCTGGCTTAAACTTATTAAATTTTAGAAACGTATACATGTATACATATATACTGTAAAGTTTCATCTAAATCTGTCCAAAAACTTTTGCGGGAAAGTAGAACAAACACCCATCCTCACAAACTCACATTTATAATATTAGTAAGATTGTGAGCTTTAATTTTTATCTATTAATATATTATAAAAAAGGCCTATTTTTACATGCCATCTGATCTTTTCACTGGTTTCAGTTTAGAGTGTTTTGTGCATATAAAAAAGTACTTATCTATTTTGTTTAGGCCGTGATACAGGGGCACAAGCGTGTGACTGTAACTCGATAGTTGTGGGTTCGATTCCCACACTGCACTCTGGTACTGCCAACCAACAAACCTCGGCTTCTAAAGGCTTATATTACGATGAATTGTGTCTTTAGGTGCTAGTGATAAACGGATATTTTTACCACATTCAGATGAATGGGTCTCTACGTCTTTTCCAATATCGGAGCTTCCGCTTCATATCACGTCTCTTTGACATCAATTAGAATTACTGGCTTCATCCACTCTATAATCTCAGCTGCTTCCATATCTTCGACGTCCATCTTCGCTTCTGCATCTAAGATTTTTTAAAGACTGCACATATCGGTCAATATAAAACGTCGAATACCTTCCATGATACCTTTCTTCCTATACAATAATATAATATGTTAGCGTACTCGTGTAAAAGAGGGTAGATTTAGGTGGAAAATAACTATAAAAGCAGTGGAATTGTGTCAATCGGGGGCACTCGCTTGTAAGTGACGGCCCCTGTTGGAAGGAAACTAGTGTGAAGTATTGTTAGTAGGTGATACATATCACTTATTGCAATTACATAGTATCTCTTTCGAAATAGTTTAGAATCATATAGACGATGTGTGTTTTTAACGTGTTTTCTTTAAAAACGTTACCCGCTTCCGATTTTTAACATCAGAAGTGGGATACGCATGAAGTTTTCATATCTTTATGCGTATCTTCGCCCCATTGGTATTTTGGATTGAAAGTTTGGTATTCTAAAAATTAAAAGCTATTTCTTATTATAAAATCTTTGCTGTTTGAAATTATTATCGAAAAATAGAAGGACTACTTTACTAATAATTTTATTGTTTTAGTAATTTTATTGTGGTGTCATAAGGACTCGAAAAATGGATCGAATCAAGGATGAATAATAAGTAAGTGTCAGGTTAGACCGAGCGAAAATACAGGTCTGTGCATAATGCTTTGAGAGTAAGTTAGCCATACTTTACAATTTTTATAATATTGACATGTGGGCTCAAAGTTGATCTTGGTACTCTTAAATGAGAAAAATACTCTTTAAGAGGGAGACGACTTTAACAACTTGGAACGCTTAAGTGAGTGAAATGCTCTTTAAGGCCAAGTTGTGTTGAGCTATGAGTCTGGGTTCCTAAGTGTGGCATAGTCCCTTTAGGTTTCCTAAGTGTTGCATAGTCCCTTTAGGTTTCCTAAGTGTGGCATAGTCCCTTTAGGGTTTCCTAAGTGCGGCATATTCCTTTTAAGTTGGGTCATGTTGTCGAGCTATTTCAGTGTAAAGAATGATAAAATGAGCAAAATTCCATTATGGGACTGTTTTATGATACAGTATAATTTAGGCGCACGACTAACTGCTGTTTATTGTCACAGTGATTTGTCCCGACTCGTGGGGGTGCCCGGGGCGGGCACCATGCAGGATGGCCGTGTTAGCGTACTCGTGTAAAAGAGGGTAGATTTAGGTGGAAAATAACTATAAAAGCAGTGGAATTGTGTCAATCGGGGGCACTCGCTTGTAAGTGACGGCCCCTGTTGGAAGGAAACTAGTGTGAAGTATTGTTAGTAGGTGATACATATCACTTATTGCAATTACATAGTATCTCTTTCGAAATAGTTTAGAATCATATAGACGATGTGTGTTTTTAACGTGTTTTCTTTAAAAACGTTACCCGCTTCCGATTTTTAACAAATACCACAAGTAAATGCCGAATGTATTTGCCTAACCTCTCGTTTCTACTTCGCTTTCATTCCCTGTAACTTTAAAATAAAAAGTCTTCAAATTGGCAAGCGAAACCCTTTTGTGTATTTGTGTAAGTTCTGTGGGACGTGTCTCCACTACTGTTTGTACTTTCTTTCTCCCATTTCCCAGTAACGTCACGTACGCCGTGACTGCCGAAAATATGTACGTCGCTCTTTTTTGGCATTCCACGTTTTCTTGTATTCATTATACGTAGATACTCACATTTCTTTATTTTCATAATAAATCAAGATAAAATAATATACTTTTGCCTCTTCCTTTTTATATTTTTCGCACCTTTCTTGGAAGAATATTTGGGAAAATATTCTAGTTTTCGAATGAATTAAAAATAGGCCTTATAATAATTATAAAATATAAGCTCAAGAGCAATACTAACAGTCAATTTGGATGAGAATATCACAGGTTTAAATTTTATTAAAATAGACAGCGACATTTTGTGAGTTCTTGCTCTGGTAACAAAGCAAATCAAATCATAAAGTTAACAGAAGTGTCTTAATGGGAATGAAGTGTATTAGTGTCTGAACATTAGGTGTCCAGGTTCCCTCTGCTTATCCTGCTACATGCGGGATATAGCATAAAGCAAAAAAAAATATAGTCTTATAGTTAGTCTTCTAACATAGAAAGTTACTTCGAATCGATATGAGTGACTTCAATTCCTCCAATACAATACAGGACTGGCAAAACGCCGAAATCTACGATCTCATTCTAATCATTAGCTCCAAGTCGTCACGTGTAATATGAATTACATATTATATGTTCTATATGTGTTACGTTGACAGATGGGCCGGATATTGAGATGTGGCTCCGGATATTAACAAACGTATATAACGATCGACATTATATATATGTACATAAATTTGATGTAATTTTGTCGGAAAATAGGTAATTATGAAGTGTTTTTGGGCACACACCTTGGGCACACTTTTAACTAATAAATTTAAACCTGCTCAACTTTCATTCCTTACACGATGGACGTAGGTTCAATTCTCGGTCTATACATTCATGGAATTTATTTATATCAATGAATTATATTATATATTTATTCATATACAAGCAACTGGATGGACATTACTCTTTATTATCTTTTACAACAGAGAATATACTATATATTTATGTTTTCCTATTAAAATTAGAGGTGTTCTATAGTATTAAATTCAGTTTTTAAAATACTATTTTTTTATGTATATTTTCTTATTTTATACCTTGATTTTACATGCATAATTTTTTTTGATCATAGTGTTGTTACCAGTTTATATACCGAATAATGATGCGTTTGCCTCGAGCGCTATCGGGATTATAGATGGCAGATAATAAGCAGAATTTCGAGGGTATGTGAGGTGAGGAATGACTGATAACCACGTTTGACGGAGCGTCCTTAGAGACCTCATTTTGTTGATTTATGGCACCGAAAACCAGTTGATACGACCTATTAGTTACTGTACGTATATTTTGCTACTTTTTATGATGGATTTATTGGTAGTGTTCAGAGAATATATATGTATTTTTTTTAGGTTTATATTTAGTTCCTTAAAATACGAAGAATAAAATAAACATCTAACGATATAAACGTATGAGTATATGGTATGAAATTTGCAGCGTAATCAAAATCTGTAGCGCATCGTAGCATTTTGAAACTTAGCAAGATTTTTGGACGATTTCAAGTCAATTCTAATAACTTCATATGGCCGTAAAGCTCAGTTTGTCTATTTTTATAAATTGTACTTCCCGTTGATCTATATTTACGAAATTAATACGAACGGCTCAAAAAGTGAATTGGCCTCGTCCAATTCATATGAGGATTCATAGGCTAACTTAATTCAAACAATTGAATGTAGCTACACGCTTGTGCCCCTGCGCTGCGCCACGACTGGCTTCAATACGGCAATATATCATATTCCTCTGCCTACCCTGCAGTGTGCGGGTTACAGCGTGAAGCTGACTTTTTTTAACAGGAATATTTTTAGTAAAAATTTCTATACATTACATACATATATACATAGAATACACCATCTTGTTAACGAGGCGAAAAACCGCCTACCTTTCAGTGAGCCGTAGAAAAGACACAGAATAGCCTATTAACATGGTGACAGTCTTGCATCGTCTCTCCAGAATCATAATACTCTACTTCTATTTTCTTTTAGGTCGGTGCCAACATTCACTAATTAGATTATTCTGTTGAATGGTACTTAGGTACTGTGCATGCCAATTATTTTTTGACTGTACTTATGAAAAATGTATGAACTCTGTCCTTAGAAGTGCACTCGGATCAGTGGATTTGGTATCAAAAGTTATGAATATTGTAAATTTGTTTTTTGTTTTGGTGTAAAATTAATATTTATTTTTTCGTATTGTATCTATCTTATTTGTTGTATGTATCTATCGTCTTACTGTTATCATTTAAAATACGTTTCACGCTGCCTAAATTTTCCAGACATTGAATGTTGATTGGTGCAACTGAACGCCGCACTCTGACTAGTTATCAGAGCGAGAAAATGAAAATTATTCATTCCTCTGAGTAGAAGTATATATATATATATATATATATATATATATATATATATATATATATAGAAGTATATATATATATATATATATATATATATATATATATATATATATATATATATATATATATAGTTAGGTGCTGTGCCGCTGCGCCATGACGGCCTGGAATGTGAGGACGTGCTTCCAAAAAAAATGCAAGTCAACAACAGCTAGAGGCCCAGTGAAATAACCAGAGGTGAAATATCAAAAAAAAAAAAAAAATTAAAATTATTTTATTTTATCATATATCACACAAGGTTTTCGCTACGGTATAAGTACATATAAAGGTATATATAATAAATATATAAATATAACATATTACGTAGGCCGTAAGTCACTAGTAATGGTAGAGTAGGGTACTAATAACCGCCTGACAATGTTTGGGCGGGAAATATTTTCTTTTATTGCCGCCCCGGCGCGTACTATTACAGCTCCAATTAACTTAAATTGAAGGTAGCGATTAACAGTCTGTTATGAGACGTTACAATGATTTAGAGTGTCGAAATTGAGCTTTGTTCTTTAATCTTTTTATAAGAATAAGTAAAGCAAACTGTGATTGTAAAATCAACTTGTTGTAGGTTCGATCCTCACTCGAGAAAATGAAATATTTCCTTATATTTATATTTTCATTTCTTCGCTCTGCGCAACACTCAATGCCTCCAGAATTCGGCGGGAAGTGGTGAACGGGGTGTTTTAACACAAGGTTCTATCTGCCTACCCTTCTGTGTGCGGGATATAACGTGAAGTCGAAGTCGAAGTGGCCCTACTTTCGAGAAAGTGAGTACTGATGTACTCACTGAGTGACTGAGTGATAATGTCTTGACTACATATTAGACTAATAGTCCTGAAAATTTTAGCTTTGCTAAAATGACGTAGTTCTAGGAGCTTTGAGATCTTGGGTTATTAATATTAAGTACATGGCAGAGCAGGTAAAGTCTCTGCTCCATTCTCTGCTTTCCACCTGAATTCGAGTTCTAGCTTGTTGAGTGATGGAACTCCACATCGTTCCAAAGATAGTGAAATTAAAATAATATATTTCCCTAAGTGGTAATCGAATTAACAACCTATGTGTTTACAACCAGAGGCTATCCCACTGTGCCATAAATCCCATATCAAATTTTCAGAGAGATGTAAATCATTACCATTATAACGCTCCGATGCACTATGCGCCTGTTACTAAATACTGTTAATGCTAAATTGATAGATAGATATACGCTACAGGTTGTGGGTTCGATTCCCAATCAAGGAAATGAAACATTTAACATTTTCATTTTTTCGCTCTGGTCACAAAGCAAGGCACGTCGTTGAGTTCCGTCATTCAATATGCAATTCCTCCAGAATTCTTCGGAAAGTGAGGAACGGAAGTCTCTCAATGGGAACATTAGCTTTCCAGGTTCCATCTGCCTACCCTGCTATATGTGGGATATATAATAAAAAACATGTGTTTTAAATATATAACTTTGACTTTATTATAACAATAAAAATGTAATGCTTATGCATATATCTATAAATTGTCGTCACACGAAGCAATTTAACATTAAAAGATTACAAACTACATTGTTTCACAAAGCAGATTATTTTGTGAAGCCGTTCCCTGAAACGGAGCACAAATTAGTGAAGTAACTTATGTATGAAATTCATATTATTTTCGGTAAGTAGCATACGTGGCAACAACTTCACAACAGAGCACGTACCACGTAAATTTTACGGAAGACTTATTCTATTACGTGTACTATACGTAATTTCCAGCTTTACCATCTTATATGAAGCTAGTGATTTATTTGTAGTAGAACTTGTAGTAGAACTTAAAAGATTTGTCTGATTGAAAATGAAGGTTTTTTTATGAAAAAAAACGAGCGTACGGGTCATTTGAAAGTAAGAGCGGTTGCTTTGTAAGCTTCTATGTAAGTTTTTTTTAGGTTTTCCGGTATGGCAAGAAAGGAGAAAGTAAGAAGTAATGAACAATGTGATTTACTACTCAATTCTCTGTGCCAATTTCTTTTGCCATAATCATTTTAAATCGTAATATTAAAGGAATATAATATACGAATTCGGCGGAAAGTGGGGAACGGAGTGTCTTGACACTGGGTTCCCACTGCCTACTCTGCTGCGTTGCAGGACACAGTGTGAAACTGAAAAAAAATATATTAAGTATAAGGTATTATGTACATACATACATATTTAGATTACCATTAAAAACTTTTCTAGATACCCGAGATAATTGAATACAAAATAAAAGTTATTTATTCTAACAATACCTTAACTGAGTTGAATAAAAGAGGAGAAGAGCTTCGGGTTAAAAAAGCGAAAACACTTAACAATTATGCAGATGAATATCACTGTCATCATCGTTTTATACTGTTTTCGTATTTTACTTTTCACTTGTTTGTGAGAGCTTCGCGTAATTGCTTTATTTTGGAACTGTGTTTTTGTGGTGTAATAAGAGCTGAAGGGTAGATAGCAAGAAATGTTAAGATATCCGTCTAAAAATAGTATGTATAGAAAAGAGAAATTTGTTAAATGACACTATATCCTTTGACTAATATGTAAACTCTTGACAGACAGACGGACGGACAACAAAATGATCTTATAAGTATTTTTTTTCCCTTGAAAGGTACGGAACTCTAAAAAAATTATAAAAATTGTGTAAAATTAAAATTAAATTCAATATTTTGCTGTGTTTGTTAGTTAGGGACCAAACTGATTGCATAATATTTTCTAAATAAGTAAATAATCAAACTGCTTCACGCTGTATCCCGCACACAGCAGGGTAGGCAGAGGGACACTCCGATTACCACTTTCAATTTCAATTTAATATTTCATCTCCTCGAGTAGGAATCGAACCCACAACCAGTCGGTTTTACAGTCACACTTTGTGCCCCTGCGCCACGACTGGCCTAAATGTAGTAGTAAATAATGCTTCTAACTATAAAAAATAAGGATGACAAATTAAACATACACACTGTATTTTTAAGCTTAAGCCAAGAGCTCTTGCAACCTTAAATAAATCTTATTACTCTATATAGTCTATATATAATTTATAATTTATGTACATATTATGGACGTGCCTATCTATGTTTACAAAAAATGAAAATCTTAAAAATATAAAAAAAAAAAATTGTAAAGATTTTTGACACTTTCTGTCTTGATAAGGGCTCATTTTCATTTGTCGTTAGGTACAGCACGTATTCGTGGTACTGGAGATTCCCATTCACACATCAACCGATAAATTTCAATGGCCACGTGCGGAATATCCACATGCCGTATATAGAACTCGCCGAATTCTGTATATTGACTGAGTTAAACACCAATAAAAAGCCCTAAGACACACTGTGCGAGAGGCGCACTAAGTTATACCAGAGCGGCACAACGAAGAATCAGTTCCCCAAATGGGGATAGAACTCACTACTCTTAGCACCACCACCATGGCTACATGGTCTAAACATTATAATATTATTAAAAGATATATGTAAAACGTACGGTCGAAAATTAATATCACATTTTCAAAGCATACATATCCTTAAAAGTCAATTCCCTATGATAACATTAGCCTTATTTTCATATCTTATGGGCAGCATCGGGCTTGATACGTTGAAATCGTAATTCTATGTTAAATATATTTCGCTGACAAAGGAGGTTGATCCGACATCGACATGAGTACGGTAAGTATTGACATACCATTTTTTACTTTATATAACAAAATGTCAGTACCACTATAGACCTTTATCACTGACAATGAAATGTATAAATTTATGATAAAATGCCTTTTAAGCAATTTGTTTTTTTTTTTTTCATCAAATCTGGATTATGACAAAATCACATATGTTAATAGTTAGTTTTGTTTTGTTTTTTTTTTTTAATATAAAAAAAGTTATGTTTAGATTCAAAACAAAGAACTTGCAAAAAATGTATTTGCCTATACGTATATTAAAAAAATTAAGGTTAAGTGTGAGTTGAACTTGTCGACTGAGGGTTGCGTACCAACTGTTCCACTGCACCAGCACGTCCTACATATACCTAATATATATTAAATATATTAAATTTTGTACATGCTATTTATAAACTATTATTATTAATTTCTTATTCCTATTTAATTTTCAATATTTACAAATATAGTATATATGTATATAAAAAATCATATCAAATAATATCACAGTATGTCCTAAAAGTAAAGGCATTTAATAAAAGTAATATAGTATATAACAAGCATATTTAACATCAACTTGAGTAATATAAATAAATAAATTTCTAAGAACAGCGAAATGTCTCGAAGTTAAATCTTCTAGCACGTTACGTGACTCCAATCGTTAAATGTCAGCTTAGGAATTATATTTTAGATGTTCTCGTTACACAAAACAGTATAAATAGAATTGTGTAATCCTACATTTGAATTATAAATATCTTATATATAAAATAATAATAACATTATTTAAGACATCAAATAACCTTCCTAACACGGCCAAGCGCAGCGATGAGTTCCGCTACTCAACACGTAATGTCTCCGGAATTCGGCGAAAAGTGGAGAACGGAGTGTCTTAAAAGTAGGTCCCCTCTGTCTATCCTGCTATGTGCGGGATACAGCGTGAAGCTAATTACTCTTTTTCTATTTACGACATCATAAAGTACTAGGATCGTATATGATGATATTTTACCGCCAATATCAAAATTCTTAGTTAAGTACGTCTGTCTGTCTGGGTAAAGTCAGTCCTTTCAGCTTTCTTACGTTGAATGCCTCTCGTGGATGCCAGGGAGCGCTTTGGTGCCCATCCCAGCAATGCAAATGGAGGAGACGATTGCCTCTTGCCGCCTTTTCAAGACTTTAATAAAGGCAAGTTCTATGGCGGTGAAAAATTCATTCAATTAGATATTTACGTATTTCTCCGCACCTCGCAAGTTTTAATTAAACTGACTAGCGAGATCTATTTACGACATTGAGTTAATTAAGTTTTTTTTTTTTGCATTAGTACAAAATATACGATCTAGAAAAAATATTTACCGGTGTGTTTCTAGTAAAATCTTACATTGTTGGGAAGGTTATTTGGTTTTAAATAAGCTTATATATTATTTTGATTTTGGTTGATATGTTTTGTTTAATATATAGGAAGCGGATATTGCAGTCGCCATATGCAGGATATTTTCAATTTCCTTCGTTTCAGTTCATATGACATTTGAAATAAATAATTCACTTCACTGACAATAGTATTAGATGAAGGTTTACATTCGTCACAATTTATGTTTTTATATCATTTCTATATTATATTTTTTTCGTTCTTCCAGCAATATAACGGCCGTGAACAATACGAAAACAAAAGCCTTTCTAAATTCAAATTAGTATTTTTTAGTTATTTCAAAAGCATTTAACATATAATATAACATATATTTGATATAAAGATTACAACATTCACAACTATCCCAACATAATATGTACCAACCAGCAACCGAGAACCGAGAACTGCACCATAAGATTATTTAATTTGAACATTCCAACCGTTTTCAATTTCATTAAAAGAATTCTACTAAATTGCGCGTTCATTCACTTGACTTCTAATCCCTAGATTTAGTGGAAGAGAATTGCGCGGCATTCCTCCGGCCCCGGCGTGCTTTGTCCGCGATGCAAATCAATTGCCAGCTCCTCAGAACACAGCAAAAGGCAGCTGCAGTAAAGAGATTTCGTAAACCTATAGGTATGTACTATATATTCGTACTAGATTTTATTGTATTTGCGTTCAATTAATTTAATATAGGAAATGCAGATATATTAACATTAATACAAAAAGTACAGTTCAGTTTAGTTCTGTTATTATGGCGTTCCGAGCGTGCCATACAAACAGTTAAAAGGTTGTGTATCGACGATGAAGTGATAAGACCTGTTAACTGACTATTTTGACTATTTAATTTTTTTTTGAAATAGATAAACTTAAAAAAATATTTGTATGAAGTGGTAGAAACGTCTAGATTTATTTTCTATATTTTAGCGAGTTATTCATTAATAGCAATAACTTTTAAGTTAATGTTCATAAACTCTAAGCACAAAGGGATCTAATTATTTGCGTCGATATCTATTGTCCAGCCGTGGCGTTGGATTCGATTTTTACTCGGGAGAACGGAATATTTACGAATATGTTCATTTCTTCACTCTGGTACCAGGCCAAGAAGTGTAGCGTTGCGTTCTCAACTCAATGCCTCGAAAATTCGGCGGAAAGTGTGGCACAGAGTGTCCCAACACTAGGTTCCTTCTGTCTACCCTGCAATGCTGCTGCTGCATCCCGCATATAACAGGCATGCAGCGGCGTGAGTTATGACATTACGGAGTAATGCTAAAAAAATTTAAAAAAACTCTATTGCAGATCAACAGGGAGTAAAACTATTAATTACAAGCTTATATTGCGGGCATATGCACTCATTTTGTATAAAAGTTCAAATATGAGCTACAAATATGAGCTTATACAAATATCTAAATTAAACCTTACCTTACCTCTAAATTTTTACTTTTCAGATTTTTTCTCTATTTGCATTATAAGTCCTCACTTCGTGCAAAATTTCATAACTATATGTCCACAGAATCAGAATATAGGTTTTGATCACGCGACAAATTTCATACAAAAATCACCAAAATTGAGCAATACATAAATGCTCGTATCTTTTAATTGAATTGACGCATAAGCTTGATTCTTTCTGTGCTGAAGGACTTCAGACTATACCAAAATATTTGACATTAATTTTAACTTTATACCTTCGGGCGATCTCGAGATAAATGGTTTTGATAGACAGACAGACAAGAAAGTGATCCTATAAGGGTGTTTGTTTTTTAAGGTACGGAACTCTAAAAAATAAAAATAAATTAAATATGTATAAACTATAGAGTGATGGATATATGTTTTAGGAAATATTTAAAATCTTTTTTAATATGATTTTCTATGTTTTGTGTTATCTACTTAGTGTATGTTTGTTTGATTTTTTTACTTTTTCTATCAAATTCAGCTTTTAGTATAAAACGTATTTTATCGTAAATAAAATACCTTATCTTAGTATAATAGTATATTAGATAGGTGTCCTCTCTTTTGATTTTCGTGGAAAAAACAACCTGTCAAATCTTTCCTCGCCTATTCGCATAGCAAAATCAGCGCTCCAAGAAAGCGTTCATTCGTAAACACTACCAAAAATAAATATAGATTGGCTGGAAGTTGTTGTAAATTAATGTGTACGACATATTAAGATTAATAAATATTGAAAAATTGCCATTTATATTTAGCATATTTGTGTATATGAGGCCAGTCATGACGCAGCAGCACGAGGTGTGACTGTAAAACCGACTGGTTGTGGGTTCGATCCCCACTCGAGGAGATGAAGTATTTACTTAAATTTATATTTCCATTTCTTTGCTCTGGTGTCGAGGCTAAGCGTGGCGTTAAGTTCTGCCACTCAACACGCAATAACTCCAGAAAACGGCAGAAAGTGGGGAACAGATTGTCTTAACACTAGGTCCCCTCTGCCTACCCTGCTGTGTGCGGGATACAGCGTGAAGCTGATTAATTTTATTTCATTTTTATCTCAGTTAAGAAAGATGAAACTGTTGTTGTTTTAATTTACATTAAAACGACAACAGTTTCATCTTTGTTGTTTGTTGTTTTTTTGTTGTTACTTTTTTACGCATGTAACAATAAAAGTAAAAAATAAGAATCTCCTTCAAATATATTTTAGATATATATTGCATCCATTTTATTAACTTACATGCAATGTAGTTACGTAATAAAACCATTAATAACAAAGGAAAATGTGAAAAGTCGACTATTTTTCAATAACTTTTATTATAATTTTCCTCGTATATTGAACTAGAGATGTCAAATAGCTTATTTTCATATAATAATAAAATTTTATATAAAACGATACGTGCTACGAGAAAGACAATAAATGCGAGAGTGCAATAGACATTCAGTATGTAAAACGAAATTTACGGCGGCAATTTCTTTTTGTAATATAACTTGTAGCCATTCTAGAAATGCTATGTAATAATTAATTTCTCACATAAAGATGCATAAAATTATATTTATTTTTATTATTTCCTGACACATTTTCTATTAATAACAAAGTTATGAGAAGAGAAACACTTGAGATTTTATCAATACATATGGTAATTACTTATAATATATTATTTTTACTTATAATTTATATTTTTTTCCAGCGTTAGTAAAGCCACAGCACGCAATGCCTCCAGAATTCGGCAGAAAGTGGGGAACGGATTGTCTTTGCCTGCCCTGCTGAGTGCGGAATACAGCGTGAAGCTGATATAATTTATTTTTTTTTTTATTTCTTAGGTGATACAAATAATTATTTAGTGAAAGGATCGCAGAATGTAATTATTATACTTGTATTGGGACAAAGATATATATACATATAATCAGTAATAAGATTATATATCAGTAATTATTAGATATACATATAATCAGTAATTAGAAGTAATCATTAACATTGACAATGTTTAAGGGGTTAAATTTTGGAGAATTTTCAGAATGCGGTTAACGTTGAATTAGGCCCAACCAGAACTTCACTGTACGGTGTTTGGTGCCTTCCGGCTTTAAGTTTCAATGGTATGGTCGGTGTTTGGTTTTTGCTTCAAATATTTGTATGGTTTTATTTCAACTTGCTTCTAGCTTCCAGTTCTAGGCTAATCTCGAAATCTCATTCTCTCTTGGTTATAGAGAAAACACCAAAAATCTTATTGAGGTCGTTTTAGACCTCAATAATGTTATATAGGTCTAAAACGACCAAATATGAAATCTTTTAAGTAACAATAACCTACGAACTGATAATTGTAGTATATATAAAATTAAAGTATTTTTTAGTTTTGTACCTAACTGGCAATAAAGGGAAGTAAAGATTTATAAAAATATTTGATATTTTAAACGACAACAACAAAAGATCTTCTTTAAGTGGAAGTAAGCACAGTATACCTACCCACATACATATACGTAAGCGTATATAGGGAGAGGGCTGATGAGTTTATCGCCCCAAATAATCAATTTGCGATTAAGCGAGGGAATGTAGCGATCATTCTTGTCAACGTTACAAGGATAGTGATGTTTTATGATAGTTGAAGAATATTTTTAAGTCGCTACAACGATAACATAAAAAGTCTGGATCTTTTCCTAACTGAGTGTCGTCAGGTACATTAAAAATACCAGAGTAATAAAAAAATGTTTAATAAAATCATCATATTTCCGTAGTATTTCGACTGTTATTACCTTCATTTGCTATAATTTAGTATTATTATCATTTGCTACAATTTGTATCACTTCACTTTTGATAAGTTCATCATTTACTTATCCGTAGTATCCTTTAACATCTACTATATACTCGTAGATATTTATATATTTTTAAATCAATATTAAAAAAGGAAATCATCGTTTGGTTTATATTAAAAAAAACTTTAATAAAGAACATAACGACATCTGGGAATAAATTATTATAAGCATGAACATATCTTATATGAAAATAAAAATATGCATGTATTTCATTTCATATATTTTTATTGCGCACAAGAGAAAAAAACATTAAATAAAACGAAGCGCGGCTTTTATTTCAACAGGGCTGGTACAGAAACATTTTTTGCAGCGATAGTTTATACTTGGGACTACGTTGCTTGTATTGTAGCACAGAGAAATGACATGATTTTCCATTTATGACATAGTTAGTGGAGAAGCTCAGAAGATAAAAAATCGTGTTATACATATATATGTTTATTTATAATTTAAAATATTATTAATAGACATAAGAGAGACGTTTATTATATTTCATTGTTATACATTATTTTTGTATCAAAAAAATTGTTAAAAGCATTATCTGTCTCCAATTTCGATTTGCCAAATTGTTTGTATGCATCATTCATAAATCATAAAAAGTACAAAACCGAGGTTCTTATATTATGGAAATATTTTACGGTGCCTCTCCATGTAATCTCCTTAGACGGCGATTTCATCAGGTTCTATTCGGAATAATTTATCAAATTGCATCGAGGAATGCACATGCTTGGCTCAGCTGCTCTGAGTCGCTAGGCAATTTTTTATTCCCTTCTCATCCCCTCGGTAATGCTCCTTAGGGAACTGTTGGGGAGACATACCTACTGATATCAATCTAAATACACGCTGTGGCTTCGAATGTTAAATTATGTTTTTGATAAGAATAATATTTTGTAATAGCATTTCGTGTTTGGTGGCTTTTTTTTATTAAATAAAATAAATATTGTCTAATTGCCGCTTTTATTATAAAAACAAATTTTAAAAATGATACGATTCTATTAAAATTAGTGATGATTTATATTAACTAAGGTGAGGTGTGTCTTGTCATTTAACGTTGATTCCGATGTATTGTTCACACTGTACAAGTAATTTGGCAAGTATTTTAATATGGCAAGACAAAAAATAATGTTTTCTTCCTAGCTCAATGAAATTTAAATTTTATATTTCGAAGCGCTGGCTGAATGAAGTTTTAGAAAACACAATAAGATTTTTTAATAAAATATGTAAAGCGTGTGCTGTATTTTCTAATATTCTAGAATAGATTGTTGATATTAAACTGTGGAGTATATTTTAATAAAAATCATACATTTATACGTATATTGAGCTTTATAATAAATGTGCATTTTCAATTTATAGTTTATGCGTGTTTCCGCTTAAAAATATATATGTAACATACAATCAAAAAAAAATATTTATTTCTGATTAAATACTAAACAGACATGCCAAGTTAATAAACGTAAGTGCATAGCCGTCACGTCTCCATTGAGGTGGAATTTAATATAGCGCTGGTGGAAAGCATTGCAAGACCACAACTAATAAACGTAATTTAGCATCCAAACATCAGGCTGATCCGGATGTCCTTAGAGGCCAGAATGGCACCCGTAATTAATTTGCAGCTTATAATTTCCTAGTAAGGTTTCGTCCTGATTGTATATATCCTTGTATTATTCTTTTAATATTATCTAATAAATAATAAATTCAATATTTTTTATTCTGAGTACTTTCTTCAGTTTCCGCACAATTTTTGAGACGCAAGTTGCAATTCAATTGTTATTCGAATAAAAATAATTTTAATAAACCATTTCCCTAATTGGACATCAAACCTACAGTGATCTTAATAACAGTTACTCTATGTTCCTTAGCTTCACGACCGCCTTGTATTCTGATCTTATTCTTATCTCATAAAATCTGATCTGATTCTCATAAAACCTACATTTTTTTGTTATCTTTTGCTAGCAACAGTTCTGTTTTCCGAAGAAACACTCCGTTCTCTCGTGTATCTACCGAACCCAAGTATTTTTGCATTTGCGAGTTGCTATTAGAAAGAATTTTGTCCACAAACGTTAACAATATGGGAGGAAAATACATTTTACTTCTAAATAGCTGCAACAGAGAATAATAAAAAAACAGATTAAAAATTTATTCATATTGTTATGTATGTAAAAGTGTGTAAAATATTTTTTGAATAAGATATATTTTACGTATTTTTAAGACAATTTATGAGAGAATTAAACATTTTTACAGATGAAAGCTAAGATCATTTAATAAAGTTACCCATAAACTTATAAAGATATATATATTTAGTGTGAACAAGCTCTTACAAGCTTCTTACTTGCACAAAATATCTCTAATTGATCCTAGAAAATAATTGGAAGTACAACTTGCGTCCGGATATATTTATGTACTTCACAGATTATCAATCTTCGTTTGATTTCCCTGATGATAATAAATCAATTCGATTGCAGTTGGTTAAAAATCAAGTTATATTAATTAATAGTATAAATCTTATAACACAAAATACTTATGAAAGATTAAAATACCTATTTGGCCTCAAAAATATAAGGATTTTCCTTGTATAATCTTTTTTAGTTAATTGTAGGAAAACAAAGTAAAATAAATATACATAGGTTTTTATTGGCATCGTAGCGCTTTGTGTTGTCTGATTGAACAGACAATCGTTGGGTTCAATCTTTAGTTTTTTTGGCTGCTCGTTGTATCCTGCACATATCAGGGTAGTTAGAGGAAATAGGTTCCCTGTGTTAAGACAAGTCGATAGAATTGACGAATTCTGAAAGTATTATATGTATTGATTCGGACTGATGTTTATTTTCATAATCTGGACATCCACTAAGAAGAGATTTTGAAAATTTTAATCCTTAAGGGATGAAATAGGGGTTGAAAGTTTGTATGGAAAACCTTTTAAATTGGCACCGATTTTTAATAAAATTTTAAATTCAGACTTAAAAATATTTCTTTGAACACGTGTTTCAATCTACAATCTCAATAATTACTGTAATAATTTCCAAGCTAATTTAATATAGAGCTTGATCAAATAACATTTTTATTTCATAATATAATTATAGCAATAAACTCATAAAAGAAATTACAACTCTGTATTTTTTATTTGAATAGAATTAACGAAGACATATCTCTCATATATTTTCTTGTAATTAGGTTTCTTCTAGAAAAAAATATATATGACTATCGTAATGTAATAGGATACCACTTGCCTGAAAACCTTAGGGCTCATTTTTACTGGATTACTGGTTTCAGTCGTTATAAAGCATTCGGGAAGATCCTCAAGTAAGTATTCCCCGGGTATTCCCCGCCTGTTGCCTTATAAGCAATAAAATTCATCGGTTAGAAATCTTCCGTATCGTTCCCCGCATGCGGGCCTGTCGTATGCGTATCGACTATTGAAAATGATTACAGCATGCGGTCTCTATAGCATGCGTAAACGGAAATCTCTCGGATCCTGAATATGTTGCTGTAAAGACCAATGAAAAAGAGCCCTGATGGTTTTAGGTTCGATCCCCACACGGAAAAAGATTCTTTATTTTTCCCTTCAATAGTCATTTCTTAAATACGGTGAAAAGTGATAAAGAGTGCCTTGGCACTAGCTTTTCTCTGCCTATACTGCTGGATAATATTATGCATAAAGCTGAAAAAATATATATTAAACTAAAAATAAGTGCGAATATACTCGTACCGCTTTCTGTATTCCTTTTGTTATAGTAATTTCATAAATGGATATTATGTGTCATTTTGACGTATTGGCAGTCGAGCACCAACTTATACTTATTATAGCTCAAGATCCCAGGACTCCCAGACCTACGTCATATTAGCACAGCTGAAATTTTGAGAACTATTAGTTTGATATGTAGTTAGGACAGTATGCGTACTCACTAACTTGAAGGTGGGGCCCTTTCAAAAGCTTTACTAATAAATGCACAGAATTTAATAAACTATCTATAACTATCTTTCATCGATTTGGAAGTATGAGAACGTGTATTTTTTTAAACTCCCACTTACTGTTTGGAGTGGCCTCATGATTTAAAACGTACTACACAATAGTACTTTTATACAAACATACATGTGTCAATTATTAAAAAATATATACATATTAGAGCATATAATTACCTATATTTTTAGATTTAACTCACAAAAATATAATATACTAGAGGGCGCGCGCGGCTTCGCCCGCTTATTAGGAGGGAATCCAAAAAAACCACGAAACACGTGTTCAATAAAATATTTTTAACAGTCTGAATTTAAATTTTTATAAAAATCGGTGGCAATTTAAAGATTTTTCCATATAAACTTTCAACCCCTTATTTGAGCCCTTAGGGGGTGAATTCTTAAAAACCATGAAACACGTGAAATATTTTTAAGAGTCTGAATTTCAAATTTTATAAAAATCGGTGCAGATTAAAATTTTTTTCAATACAAACTTTCAACTCCTATTTCATCCCTTTAGGGTTAAAATTTTTCAAATTCCCTTCTTAGTGGATGTCCAGAATATGAAAATAAACATCTGCCCAAATTTCACGTTTCTACTATCAGCGGTTACGGCTGTGCGTGCGTCTTACCTCAGTCAGTCAGCACAAGTCCTTTTATATATATAGATTATATATACTTTTTTGGTTCAAAACAGAACTTTATTCATGAAACGCCACACCCGATATTCCCCTGGAGGGATCATAATTAACCTCCCGTAATTATATAACTGAAACTAAATAAAGCAATTACAGTGAAGGATAGCGAAAGATAGCCCATTTAAATTATTTGTGCGAGATGCTTCTGTTGATGATGTTACTTTGATTGTGAATTTGTAGTGCGGTCGTCCCCCGGGATGGGGTTCAACGGTTTGTGCGAAATAGGTTACAATTTGCAAGTGATGTGGATGGCAGTGTTGAACCAAAAAATAATTTTATGTAGCAATATTCAGGTTAAGTTGAGGCCAGTCGTGGCGCAAGATTGTTAAATGTTACTGTATACGCGGTGGGTTGTGGACTCGATTCTCACTCGAGGAAGTGAAATATTTATTATTTCATTTCTGCTTCGCTCTGTGTATGTGACGCTCAATAAAAATAATCAAATCATAAGCGAGTAGTGCGCCCAGCATCGTGGTGTTGATGATTTTCAAAAATGTATAGATTTTCATTCGATTATTTTTCTTTAACTTTCCACCCAGGCGTAACTCAACACTGTCTAATATAAAAATTAATATATTCCTCGGAAAATAAAGCAGTAAAGTTATTCTTAACTAAATAAGTTGGTGATACTTATATTTGAAGTAAAATATTCCTTTTAAAATTTTATCCTGTGACCAATCTGATGTGATTTGTGGAATATTCAAGAGAATTTTAATATAATTAATATTTTTTTTCATTTTAGGTCGTTTTTACGTGTTTAATATCTAACAGATCTTCTCTGACCTAAATATTTGTCTAGCTTACCGTTTCGTAGATTATCTTATTAGTACATACCTATTACTTATCTTATTAGGTCACAGTCTGGATTACGTTCTACGAAATATAAATGAAAGAAAAAATGGTTGCCCCTTTCTTTTCTTATATGAAAATATAATTTTGTCTTTTTTAAAAAAGCTTTTGATTAAGTGCTAAAATATCAAACAACATGTATTTTTTACCGGCTACCACTCAATTTTTTTTAAATGACTTATTCAAGCAATTATTAAACCCACAACCAAAATGAGTACGGTCAAAGGGAAACTGGGAACATAGTGCTCATATATATATATATATATATATATATATATATATATATATATATATATATATATATATATATATATATATATATATATATATACCTGATTGACTGAGGTAAGACGCACGCACAGCTGTAACCGCTGTGCGTAGAAACGTGACATTTGGACAGATGTTTATTTTCATAATCTGGACATCCACTAAGAAGGGATTTTGAAAAATTTTTACCCTAAAGGGATGAAATAGGGGTTGAAAGTTTGTATGGATATTTTTTTGGATCGGCACCGATTTTTATTAAATTTGAAATTCTGACTCTTAAAAATATTTCATTGAACATATGTTTCATGGTTTTTTAGAATTCACCTCCTAAGGGTTCAAATAAGGAGTTGAAAGTTTATATGGAAATATCAACACCAACACCACCGATTTTTATAAAAAATTAAGTTCAGACTGTTAAAAATATTTTATTAAACACGTGTTTCGTGGTTTTTTTAGAATTCACTCCTAATCAGCGGGCGAAGCCGCGCGCGTCCTCTAGTTTATTATATAAATAGTCTTCAGGGTTGCTTGAATATTAAGTTAATTTGAATTGCTACTATAGCTGTGTCTAGGTCGACATGAATAAAGGCACCAAGGCTTTGGACTCGATAAGTAGTGTATTGAACAACGTTGTAAACCTTTTCAAAGCAGAATATCTCAATTTGAATGGCTCCGACACTAACTTTGAATACTAAGTAAATAGCGTTTTATTAGGAACAGCCAAGTTCCTAGGACGTCTAAGTTTATTCAAATACTTAATAAAACTAGCTGAGTTAAATTAAATTGTATATTTATATAGCATTTTTATATGTTGTTGTAGGAACCAGTTGTGGCGCAGCGGTACAAGCGTGTGACTGCAAACGCTAGTTGTTGCTTCGATTCCTAATGAAATAAATCAAATAAATAAAACAGCTTCACGCTGTATCCCGCACATAGCAGGGTAGGCAGAGGGAACCTATTGTAAGACACATTCCGTTCCCCTTTTTATGACGAATTCTGAAGACATTGCGTGTTAAGTGGCAGAACTCAACGCCGCGCTTTGCCTCTACACCAGAGCGAAGAAATGGAAATATAAATTTAAGTAAATATTTCATCTCCTCTAGTGGGGATCAAACCCACAACCAGTCGGTTTTACAGTCACACTTTGTGCCGCTGCGCCACGATTGGGCGTAATGACATTAAGTGTTTAATATTTTAATTTTTTCGTTGTGATAACGAGGCGTGGCGTTGACTTGTAATATCGCCACTCAACACGCAATGCCTCCAGATTTTGGCGAAAATAAAGAGCAAAAGAGACTTAATGGGAATAGAGTGTTATTACACTAGGTTCCTTCTTTCCTATATGCGGAATATAGTGAGAAAAAATTATAGTGGAGGCACACTGTCGGGATAGCCAAAACTTCAAATCTGAAAAGATAAAATATTGATTGGGTTATGTTATTCAATATATACATACTCTAAATCGAGGAAGTGGAACCACTATATACTTTTACAGGTGTGGAATAACACACAACATTTTTCAAAACACTATATACCTACTTAAGTTCGAGAAGTTGAAGAAAAAAATAATATAATAATCATAATATAACTTATTAATGCTTTAAATTTATATTTAACAATATGTAAAGTATATATATTCAAACTTCTTCCTTATCAACTCAGATTTGCGAGTAGAGGAAACCCGCAGTTAACACGCTTCGTTCCTCACTTTCCGCTTACTTTAATTAAAAGATACCTATCCATGGTACGTAATGCCCTCATTAATATATTTACAAAACAATATTGAGAGACAGACAGAGACCGTCGTGAAGATAGCTTCTAGGCTGTTGTGGCAAACGATACGGCCTTTATAGGCTGTTGTGACGCAGCTGCAAAGTGTGTGATTGTAGCGCGACGATTGTAGGTTCGATCCCCGCTCGTGGGAATAAATAATGATTTATTAACATGTTCATTTCTCCCCTCTGATATCATAAAAAAGCAAAAGCGCAGCAATGAATCCCGCCACTCAATAAGCAATGCCTCGAAAATTCACAAGGTTAACACTAGGTTCCTTCTGTCTAACCCACTATGTGCGGGAAAAAGCGTGAAGTTGAAAAGAAAAAATAATATAGAAGCATATAGCTATAACTAAAACCTGATTTACTATAGCTAACCAAATGTTTAGAATTAAATTTGCAAACACAAATGCACCAGCAAACAACACGACTCTAATAATTAACAGAAACAAAACGCGCGCCACAAATTAATAAGCAGTGAGCCGCACACACTGCGCACTCTCTATTCAATTTTGATACTAATTATTACGCTATGTATCGGAACTGTATGGATGAATTTGATGTGAATTATAACGGTTTATTAACCTGATTTTTACTTGTGTGACTTTATAATTTTTGGTTTGTTTTATATCAAGTTGAAAAATAATATGAGGCCAGTCGTGGCGCAGGGGCAAAGTGTGTGTGGCAATTGTGAAAAAAAAGCATGAAAAAAAATATTTTGTACATCCAAAAAAGTGCGTATACAATCATACAGATAACCCCCGCTGAAAATAAACAGACAATTTTTTTTTATGGAAAAGCACAAGGTAATCGAGAGTTCGGGTCACCTGATGGTGAGTGATTACCGCCGCTCACGACCCCGTGCAACACCAGAGGAGCCACGTGTGCGTTGCCCTCCTTTAGTGTGGGTTGGGCGCCGGAACCCGGAATTACCCGATGCGAAACTCAGTGGCATAAAGCCACTACTTAACGCAGGTTTTAAATGCGGGGGGTGGTAATGATCCGGTCAAGACTGTCCATGCGTGTTGCCATTGCTGGCGACGTAACTCTAGCACACGTACTTTAGTGGCCTCTTACGACACCAGCAGTACCAGGATGATCCTACTCTAGGCCGGGATCACATGGCAAAAAAAAAATAACCAAGTAAACACAGTATTTATTACAAAAACAATATATTATTTTATAGTTAAGACCAATACTAATGCAACAATGCACAACGGATAACCCTAGAAAGTTAGAAATGATGAAGTAATATTAAGTTATCATAAAGGGTAATCGCCTTTCATGGTGCGGTGTGGTGCTTAAGCAACCGGTATGAGTGTCGGCCGGAAGCCGTTTATACGTTGCCTAGATACGGAAGCTTTGATAGCCCCCTCCTTGATATACTAGCTTCATGTTAACTTGAGCTAGAAAATTTTACTAGCGTCAGTGAGATGGTGAATATCGTTTTCAGGGAAATAGAAAACGTTTTTCAAAGATATTAGTTAGTAGTTATTAGTTTTTTTTTTCAGTTTCTCATTGTATCCTGTATACAGCAAGGTAGGCATAGGGAACCTATTGTTAAGACAAATCGTTCCCCATTTTCCGTCCAATTCTGGATTCATAGTTTAATGTTAGTTGCTATTATTTATTATGCATGTGATGAGTTGGGTTCTAATCTTTAGGAAATAAACGTACATGATCGTTGTGGAGTTGATAAGAAGCAGGGTAGAGTTCAATTTTCAATTGTTATACTCAGTATATAGGAAAGAGCCGATTTTTTTTAATTATTTACTATACTTGACGCAAATAAAAAGTCCAATATTTTGTTTTTTCTTTTTTTTTTAACAGTAACAAAAATATATAATTTTTAATATTATGATGTTTATTAGTTAGATTTTCATTCGATGCAATATTTTAGCTGTACTCCTTTGTTCGAATTCGAGGCATTTTGTACGTCAGAGTTCAACATCGCACTTTGTTATGTTCGTTTCTACACCCCCCCCCCCCCCCGCCCCCCCTATATGATAGGAGGAAAAAAGGGGGTAGGAGATAAGTTGGCAATACTGATTGACAGTGCCGCAGCTAGCAGGGCAGGCAGAAGGATCCTGGGGACCTAATGTCAAGACACTTCGTTCCCATTAAGAACTTCTGTTTTCCACTTTTTGCTGCGGGCCTCTACTAATAGTAATATTTTATTATATTAGATTTTTATTTTATAAATGAGAAAGCTATAGAACTTTTCACGGAATGACATCGTAATTTCAACGGCTTTTTAATTAGATGCAAATGATTTAATATAATAATTTTACAATTCTGTCTTTTTTTATGATTTAATATTTACTAAGAATTAAACCACATATTTCATTGTTTTGAAACTGCCATTTCCTATGTATCAACAGTAAGGCCCCCATTTTACGACCGGACTGGCGACCTAAATAAAAGACGAATCTTTGTATACAGTCCTTTGTCATTTTTACAGGGGTCCGTCGAAAGCTTTTACGAGTACATTCATAGTCGCTATATGTGATACCTGAGTGGAAAAATTAACAACTAATAAACAAACGAAACGGAGTGTCTTATCACTTGCTTGCCGGGAATCTGGGTTCCTTCGGCCTACTCTTCTATGTGCGGCATACAGTATGAAGCACGCTTACGCTCTTTGAACTGTGGCACACAGTGCGGTTAAACGCCGTTTAACTATTATCGTGATATTGATTGATGCATGCTAATAAAATTTAAAAAAAGGAAAGTCTTACGATATATTTAATTAATTATTATGAACAACGAATGAAGATATTTCTATTAAATGTTCCGTTTACAGCAATGAACGTTAGCTGACCGCCTAAAGTCCATATAATGTGTCGGAGAGGAGCACTTTTCCATAGACATGAAGACGCTGAAACGACCTGAATATATTAAACATACTGTGGAAAATACTTAAGTGTACTGAAACTGTTTTGTGTTACTGTAGATTTGGATTTCTTATGTAGTTAAATTTACATTAATATTTTATATATATAAAATGTTAATGTAAATTTATTATTATGTTAATTATGTTAATTTATTATGTACATATATTTAAACTACATTATTTAGAAAAAAATCGAACCCGCCCTGCAATGCTTCCCTACTAATTTAGGATTGTACGTTAACGGTAACTACAACTTATAAAAGTTGACTGACTTAAGTTCGCGGGCATTTTTGGTCATTTTGTATAAAATAAACTGCACATATAAGTTCGTTATTATTTTTTTCTATTTCTCCTTCGTTTATAATGGTAAATATTCTTTACAGTGTGCATGCAACTGTGCAAGGCGTATACTAACTAGATTATAACTGTGGCTTATAAGACATCGGTCAAACAAATAGACACTTCGGAGTTTGGGTGAAGGAACACATCTCTGATATCTAGAATGGTCATGTATCGAAGGCAGCTGTGTGTGTGTGGATATTGTGGATAAACCCAAATAGAAAGCTCCACATTCTCGTTAAAGAACAGATATATTCCAAGAATGAACCGAGAGGCTATTGAAATACAAAAACAATTTAATTTTAATAGAGACGACGGTTGGAAACTTTCTACTATAAAATGTTTAAAATTTATAATCCACCATATCAGAGGCTAAGATACAGTCAGCTCACCATCTGACAGACAAACGCCACCTCATCTCAGTCTACTCCTGACCACAGACTACTGTAAAACGTTCAAAACGACCAAAAATATACAACTAAATATACGCAATTAATCTGGTTAAATAGTTTCATTTAAAAAAAGTTTTATATGTTTTTGCAATTAATTCATTGACTTTTCCAATATGTGAGTATTACATTTTTCCTAAGTATATAAAATATGTGGTGTACTTTGATACTGCGCTCCGGCTCTGGGCGAAGTTTCCGCAAATTCAAGTGCTTCCGTGGAATATTTTAAGTCAAATAAAAGGAGAAAAGTGTTGCCGCAAAGTATAAGTTCCATCTAACTTCTATCGTTGTAGTGAGTGGACGGCAAACAAATTGAATGATCGCGGACAAGTTAAGAAAACTTGTTCACGATGCAGCTGATAGAATTTTCCAAAATTTATATCAATTTTATTTATAGAGTACAAAGGAAGGGTAAGTGGTATGTTTTATGTTTATTTTAAATTTCTATTAATTACTAGATTATAAAAAAAATCAGCTTCACGCTGTATCCCGCACACAGCAGGGTAGGCAGAGGGAACCTAAAGTTAAGACACTCCGTTCCCCACTTTCTGCCGAACTCTGGAGGCATTGCAGGTTGAGTGGCAGAACTCAACGCCGCTCTTAGCCTCGACACCAGAGCGAAGAAATGGGAATATAAATTTAAGTAATTATTCATCTCCTTGAGTGGGAATCGAGCCCACAACCAGTTACACTTTGTGCCGATGCGCCACGACTGGCCTCAAGTTACTAGATTATAAAGTAACAAATTAGAGTGCACAAGTCTTGTAATATGTCTATTATGGAAAATACTTTTAGACATAACTTTTAATAGAATACAAGCCTCATTCAGTTTTAGCGTGTAGACGACAACAGAAAGGAAATCCCAAGGCGCCATGATTTGTTCTTGAAATACGGTTTAAATGGATTATCGAGTGAATGCTCGACGCTTTTGCCATTATCGGTTCAAGATCAAGAAAATTTATATTAACAAATTTCATAATTTTTTATCTTTCCATAAACAAAGAAAACATTTTTTTTTTAAACAAAACTGTACTTAGTAACATTTTTAATTTTGATGTTATCGCGTAGGAAATTGTTCAAACGGTCGTCGTCAAGATGGGCGTATCCTGTATGTCCATATGAACGTATATAGCTTCTAAGAATAAGGAATTCTTCAGCTCTTCCATAAATATTTTGCTAAAGTGAAATTCCCGAACCTATGGGAAAATAATAGAAAAAAGATAAGTTATCATCATATATATGTAAATGTTAAAAGAAAACTATCTTTTTTGATGTAGGAATGATTGGTTCAATAAATAAACACGCGTAAAACATCAACAATTTGAGATGGGGGCTTGACAGCACGCAAATTAATGAAGAGCGGTCAGCCGGGATTTATTAGGGTTCCGCGGGATTGCGCTCATCTTTTAGAGTATCTAGAATGCGGGGCCTGTAAAAGATCGTTTGTGAGAGGAAAGTAAATGAAAAATATGTATGTACCTATGTGATAAATATCTCGAAGGCATAGTAGTGAAGGCCGAGAATATATCTATATATTTTATATCTTTTTTGGATTTTGTTGTTTTTTGTCAAAAGGAACCTAATGTTATCTTGTTTTTCTTTTCCCCGATCGATATTATAAACAGTGTATATTTAGTTCAAAATTTATCTTTTTCATTTACTAGAACCATATAACCATAGACGAATCACATATTGCAACAGAATATAAGTAAATTTTGATATAAGCGGTGGGTAAAATACGTTTATACAACACTAATACAGTCACAATACGGCGAATAGTAAAAAGCTATATTGCATGCACAACAATATTTCAGTCACTTTCAATTTGAATGTCGTTTAAAATAGATTGAATATTAAATGCACTTACGGCACATTGCAGTCGTGGAAATAAGCATTTACATTTACCGCACAGTGTGTTATGTCTCCATTGTGTATATTCTCTTGTTTTCTCCAGAAATGAATAATATTAAACTTTTATAGGTATGTGCCAAATAATAATATAGAGTTTTATTTTTTATTAATATATCAACAAATATAGAAGCCACTCGTGGCGCAGGGGCACAAAGTGTGACTGTAAATGGACTGGTTGTGGGTTCGATCCCCACACGAGGAGATGAACTATTTACTTAAATTTATATTTCCATTTCTTCGCTCTGGTGTCGAGGCAAAGCGCGGCGTTGAGTTCTACCACTCAACATGTAATGCCTCCAGAATTCGGCAGAAAGTGGGGAACGGAGTGTCTTAACACTAGGTTCCCTCTGCCTACCATGCAGTGTGCGGGATACAGTGTGAAGCTAATAAAAAAAATGCACATATAAAAACAATTTAAGAATAGCTCAAGAGCTTACTAACAGCAACCATGTACCTATTCGATATTCAGTCTCCAATTGGGGTAGTTGCTTTCACCTCACTTAAAGGGTTAAAATGGGCGGTGTGTCGAAAATAAATTGGTGTAATTTGAGGCGAGTTGAGAGGACATCGCCGTTAATAGATTCAATTCTACACAACCAGATTAGAACTATGATTTTACTTAGATATCAGTTTAGTTGTAAACTGTAATCGATATAGGTTTAAAAATATTACAATTGCTAATATAAATTGGACAATATTTTTTTCGTTTTGATGTCATTTTGTTTTTGTAGTTTGAACGTATTTAATAGACATACCTTTATTTAAGAAATCGTGGATATTTCATGTTACGTACGTTTTTTTAATAAACTTCAAAGGAAAAGAATACAGTGAGTTTCCTATTTTCCTCGCTGAGTTTGCTATTTCTCGAAGATTGTTTAAGGTAAAAGTATACTAAACAATTCAATATTGATAATATACGTAGTTTTATTTTTACTAGTAGGATTTGTATTCTTTTGGTCAGGGCATCTAAATGAAAGAGGAATCTTCATGTCTTTTTGTCATTTTACGACGGGCGTTTGGGCGTGGAAAGATTTTACGATTCAATTTATCGAGCATATAACGCTCTAGGTATGACTAGCACCAGCTCCTGGGTTTCGTCGAATAAATGATTGACCTGGAACAAGCTCTTATTTTATAAATATAAAATCAAATTAGATTAAATCAGCTTCACGTTGTATCCCGCACACATCCGGGTAGGCAAAGGGAACCTAGTGTTAAGACACTCCGTTCCCCACTTTCTGCCGAATTCTGGAGGAATTGCGTGTTGAGTGGCAGAATTCAACGCCGCGCTTTACCTCGACACCAGAGAGAAGAAACGGAAATATAAATTTAAGTAAATATTTCATCTCCTCGAGTTGGTATCGAACTCAAAACTCACAACTTTAAGCCGCTGCTCCACGACTGGCCTCTTTTATAGGTATATATTCCATATTTGGGCAAAAAGGTCAACGTAATATTGTTTTTATTTTTTCTTTACACTTCAATCGTCTAAGTGAGATACATATATAATTTGGCCTACACTTAGCCTCGCACTTAGCTTAGCCAGCATTAAGAGGGAGGTAGCTTAACTAAAAGATATAAAATATTTTTTTCTTGGTCAATATATAAATCTTATGATCCTTACAAACTATAAGCAAGGTACTGAATGGTTGATCTTTTTATTTTTAGATGTCTTATTATTTTGGATTTTAAAAATTCTATAAAGCATCAAAAGTTATAAAATTAGTTTAAAAAGTTAACATTTTCTACGTAGTAGTTATATAAATGATAAAAATGAAACTTTCGTAATTAATAAATAAAAGAAATATAATATATGATTTTGAAAGCCAAAGCCAAAAGATTTCTACACACTAGTTACATTCACAAAAATAGATCTTGATTATAAATGAAAGATTATATTTTATTTGGGGCCACTCGTGGTGCAAAGGCGCAAACATGTGACTGTAAACGCGACCGTGGGTTCGACTTCTACTCGAGAAAATGAAATATTTAATATTTTAATTTCTTCGCTCTGGTGTCGATGCAAAGCGCTGCGTTGAGTTCCGCTACTCAACACTCAACATCTCCAGAATCTGGCCGAAAATGGGAACAGAGTGTCTTAGCACTAGACTCCCCCTGCCTAAAAATATAAATTTTATTTTAGGAAATCGCAGTCACGGAAAGTATTGGACAGTATTTGCAATTTTACGGCTATAAAACCTTTCCAGAGCCGTGTATCTCAATTTGAATGGTATCTGAACTAAGTTTGAGTACTAAATAAACGCTTTTAGACGTAGTGGGTCTATTCGGGCCATTCGCTTTCAATTCTAGCAATAGATTCGCGTTTTATACGTTTTGTAACAGTTTCTGTGAAAGAATTAAACCATTTATACATTGTTGTATTATAATGTTGATTTATAATATCATGTTTTAGAATTGTAATTATTTATTTTAGTTTTACGCTCTCTCTATGCAGAGGGAACTTAGTGTTAAGACACTCCGTTACCCTTAATCCAATCGGTCTAATTTCGAAATACTACGTGCTGATTGGTGGAATTTAACGCCGCGCTTTTGTTACCAAATTGAAAATAATATATAAATGATTGTAAATATAAAATTAAATCCATCGTAACGCGGTTATAGACCTTAAATTCCTAGTCAAGTACAAATTTTTCGTAATACAAGATAATATTTAAAATTTGTAAAAACTTATTTTTTTTGTATTTCATGTTAAGCATAAAAAAGGATTAATGAAATAATTTAAATATAAAGTTTTTTTTTATTGATATAAATTAAAAAGATGAATTGAGAATCATTTAATAGTCGCAACGAGTTCGTCATATTATATAAATTTTACCAAATGTGCTTACGGAAATTAAGTTTTAATGGAACAACACTTTTCATGAGCCAACAATAAATTAAGGAAAACGAGAATATTATACAATTTTCAACTCAATTCATTTTAATATAAATACTGAAACAATAAAAGGCATCCATTTTATTAATAAACTAGAGGGCGCGCGCGGCTTCGCCCGCTTATTAGGAGTGAATTCTAAAAAAACCACGAAACACGTGTTCAATAAAATATTTTTAACAGTCTGAATTTAATTTTTTTATAAAAATCGGTGGCAATTCAAAGATTTTTCCATCTAAACTTTCAACCTCTTATTTGAACCCTTAAGGGGTGAATTCTTAAAAACCATGAAATACGTGTTCAATGAAATATTTTTAAGAGTCTGAATTTCAAATTTTATAAAAATCGGTACAGATTAATTTTTTTTCCATACAAACTTTCAGCCCCTATTTCATCCCTTTAGGGTTAAAATTTTTCAAATTCCCTTCTTAGTGGATGTCCAGAATATGAAAATAAACATCTGCCCAAATTTCACGTTTCTACCATCAGCGGTTACGGCTCTGCGTGCGTCTTACCTCAGTCAGTCAGCACAAGTCCTTTTATATATATATAGATGAAAAAACCAAAGATGTCAATTTACTTTAAATTATACTAAACTGGTAAATCAATATTTTAATTTCGTTTCTTCATAATATTTTTTAATATTCTTTTATAATATAATCAACATTTATATTTTCATTTCTTCGATCTGGTGACGAGGGAAAGCGCGGCGTTGAGTTCCGCCACTCAACACGCAATGTCTCCAGAATTCGGCAGAAAATGAGGAACGGAGTGTCTTAACACTAGGCCTACCTTGCTGTGTGCGAGATACAGCGTGAAGCTGATTTGTTTATTTATTTTATTTGTATTCGAAGCCAAGTTATGGACACGCGAGTGTTTGGGGGTTCTGAGCTAGGAACAGACAGGAGATCTAGTCGTTGCTAGAAGAAGAAAGTTAGAGAAATAGAATAAGGGTCTATTCGCAGGTTGGCGCAGCTTCACGAGGTGTCGAAGCTTTAAGATCCTCTGGTTAGGCACTAACATCGAGCAAGAGTTTCCCAGAAACTAGACAGTGGCGAATCTCAGAATGGAAATATTGAAGTATGCTGGCAGAATTTTAGGGATTGTATGAAGGAAGCAACGACAGGGGTATGTGGTAAAGGAAAAAGAGGCTTTAGCAAAAAGTGCGACGAATGGTGGGATGGTAAAGTGCAAGATACTATAGAAAGAAAGAAAAAAACATGGCAAGATTATAAAGCAAGGTAGGTAAGGATAAAAATATGAGAGACATAAATAAGAAAGAGCATAAGCTGCAAAAGCATCACGAAATTACTGACGAAATATGAAAAAGCATAGAATGAAAGAGAAGAAAGATTAACGAACAATTTCAGACAAAATACGAAGCTTTTCTGGCGAGAAGTTAGTGTTTCTCCAGGTTGCTCGCTAACCTGTAGAATGAGAGTTCTATTTTGGAAGGACGGTGAAATTTTAACGGAACATAGATGATGAATAAGCGGAATTGTACAAGGAGATGTATATGAATGTGATGAAGCCTCAGTCTCAATGATGGAAGGATGGCAAAAATATTTTCGTGAGATAAGAGAGGTAGGGGGAGACCTCGGTTGACCTTCGAAAACACAGTATCAAAGATATTGGAAGAAGGTCTCGTAGAAAGCATGAGGACTCCACGGACGGCATGTATGAAGAGGTTGATGACAGTGTGGACGGGGCGAAAGAGATATGTAGAGTCCATTCTCCCTGACTCGCGGGGTCGCTAGGGATAAAGCGTGAAGTTGAAGTAACTAAAAATGTTTACAGTTACATACAATAAAATAGATATATGGGCTATGATCTCGCGGCGATGTTAATGAGCCGAGACTTAACATTCAACTCCTTTATTATATATTAAATTAAATTTGGTTATTTATACGCTACAAAATAATAGCGGGAAATAATTACACAATTGCATTTGTAGCGAATAAATATAGGGCGCTGATATAGCGTGCTTACAAATGTTATTTATAAATAATATACAGATGTTATTTTTGCTCTTATGAACTTAAAAAAAATGTACTATTTGTTATATATTTTTTTGCTGATACTATTTTTATGTAATAGTGATTACAAATTGGTATGTGTTTGTAAGTTAAATTTTAAAGTAGATGGTATATAACAGCAAATGTAACATTCAAATGCAATGCATTCAAGCTTACTTACTGTATTAGATTATTTTAGTAAATATTTCTTATAATACACATATTACATGTTATACCGCAACAACACTGCACTCATCGATTAAAAATAACTTTTCAATTAAAAAAAAGAAACGATAAAAATCGTTTTACAATGTCACAAATCGAAGCGCAAAAATCAGGCTATAGTTGACATCGTTATTTTCTGATTCCCTGGTACACAAGAGTGGAGGAAAATCCCAGGGCGACGTTATTCGTGCTCGGAAGCCAGTATAAATGGATCGACGATCGACGTTCTATGCTGCTGGCGTTATTATGACTTTATTGTACGGAGGATTTATATTTTTATAAATATTGAGTTCTTGTTTGGTCCGGCTTGGTTTGCTGAGAAATTAGATTGGTGCTGCTGTTATACGGTTCGTATGATATGTATAGCTGTTGGCATTTTTGATTGTTGATTGTTTATATTTAGTGTTATGGAGAAAGGCCAGTCGTGGCGCAGAGGCACGAAGTGTAGCTGTAAAATCGACTGATTGTGGGTACGATCCCCACTTCAAGTGGGGATCGTACCCACAATCAGTCTCCTCAGGAGACAAAATATTTGCTTATATTTATCGCGCTCTCGTGTCGAGGCAGAAGCGCGGCGTTGAGTTCTGCCACTCAACTCGGAACTTCACAACTTTTCTTTACCACGCAACTTCAGAACTCGGCGGAAAGTGGGGAATACAGCGTGAAGCTTATTTATTTATTTATTTATTTAAAGGAGAACATCGTTTCTATAATGTATGTTTATACTACGACATGAGTACCCACTGAAAACATGTGAATTTAGTAAATGTATACTATTTTCATAGAAAAATATATTTTTTAGAACGCTGACGAATAATGCATTATCGACATAGAAGCCTTGACGACAATGTTAAGCAACCAAATACATAATATAATAGAGCAGTCGAGGTAATTCGCATATTCTGAATTATTATAAGCTTAAAAATGGTTCTAGCTTGGAAAAAAAATTATATGTATTGATAAATCATAATTTTAACGAAAATAAAATATATAGAAATTTATTTCAAATTATAGTTTATATTCTTAAATTATATAGCATGGTCATAATAATACTGCATGCATAAGATATTCTCTCTGAAAATGGAGCAGTGAGTCCCAAAGTTCAATATTCGCGTTGAAGTTGAATATCTCAAGATGAAGTTCTGTTACGGGGTTATAATAACAAACGCAATAAAATTTCAAGATAACATTAGCTTAGCCAACTTTTTGTTTTATGATAACTCGCAGGTAATAGAAGCGTTCTTTATTTTGAAAATCTCAAAGTTTCTTATAATTTTGTTATTTTATTGAGGTAACGAATAAAAAAGGGATCGGTTTTGTTATCTCTTTGCACAATTTTAGGCCATATTTTAAGCGTAAAATGTCCTGCGTTGAGAATCACGGATGTAAGCGTTGCTCTTTTCCGAATCGAAATTTTTGATATATAAAAAAATTGACTTTAATTTATTTTTATCAGGAACCTTTTTTTAGCACTCTAGCAAAGCAAATTTAAAATTTAATCAACATAAAATAACTTTTCTTAATTATGTACTATGTGATAATGTATGTGTACATAGCATCGTTTTATTTTTATATTAGATACTGAATACACAAAATTAACGTAAAAATATTGCTTTAAATTGTTAACAATAATTTAAATATACATTTAAATACAACCGAGGGCACGAGAAAAGGAAAGTAAAAATAAATAATCAACAATCACAAAGCATTTTATTTCTCAATATCTGTACACAAAAATACAAGAAACGCTACCTAAATTTGTACTTACAAATAATTGACTTTGGGACCACAACGGCCGGGTTTCTATTAGAACTGATAATAGACATAGTGCGGTGTTACGATAGAGGTTCCAAATTGGTCGATCGCTTTCAAACTCCGTAGAGGTCCAATGTGTGGTGTATTGAAAATCCATTCGGGTAATTTGAGGCGAACCGAAACAACATTGCGCCAAGTGATTCTGATCTAGGCCACACGCTGTCTAACCGCACCTGAGAGTAAATTAAACTTTAAATCAATCTAATGTTTTTTTATAATGTTGATTTGGAAATAAAATAATTACATTTATTCATATTTTGCCCTTATATGTAGGTAAAGAGAGAATTTCACTAAGTTTCATAGTTCAAGACACTCCGTTCTTCGCATTTCTCCTGAAATCGTGACATTACGTATTGAGTAGCAGTGGCGAGAGTCGCACCTGAACCAATAATTTATTCTCGCGAGTGGGGATCGAACCAGCGACTACCACCTTTAGTATCAGAGGCTGTCGTATTTGGGAGATATTTATATATCATATACTTATTCCGTCCACGTTAATTGAACCTTAATTGTTGTTTATTTAGGTCACACTCATGCATAATAAAATTTTTATTTAACAGAAAGAAAACATCGCAATGACCTGTCTATATGTGCAATTTGTACTTTATTATTGATTTTTATATATTACATTTAATTTTTTATTGTATGTATATTTTATTATAATGTAAAATAAAAAGTAATAATGTAAAGACATATCAACACGTTCTATATTCTCCGTCTTCTTACTTTTTTCTTTCTATTTCTAGGGGAAACAAAATATTTTAGATATAAACATTTTTCCGAGTAGAAAATGAGCTCCCAACTGTTGTTCCTATAGCCTTACATTTTGCATTTTTTTACAATGCCTTACAACCTTTTTTAATTGGATGTTGTATACGCATTCATCATACAAATGAATATAGACTGAAACAAAAAAATCAGCTTCACGCTGTATCCCGCACACAGCAGGGCAGGCAGAGGGAACCTAGTGTTAAGACACTCCGTTCTCCACTTTCTGCCGAATTCTGGAGGCATTGCGTGTTGAGTGGCGGAACTCAACGCCGCGCTTAACCTCAAAAGAACCGCTTAACCTGAAACAAAAAGTAATAATATTTATTAATAGGAACATTAAAAACCTTACGACACAGTAACATAAAATACATACATATGCAGAATGCCGGCGATTGAATATTTATGTGTTCGTTGAAATTCCTGTTGGGGGATGTCTGGTGGTGTATTTAAGTAAACATTAGCTTTGACATTTTTCTTCTCTTAACCTTTTATATCTTTACATATGCAAATGTTTCTTTCACGTTTCGAGGCTTAAGCTGTCCATAATTTGAGTGGAATGCTTGATACAAAATATCTGAGGCGGTTAAAGCTGTATAAAAGTTCTAGATAAAAATTTAAATGTTGATATATTAAGAATAAGTAATACTTATAATAATTATTTTATAAACGCTAAAAGTTTTAGAGATCAGATAAAAGTTTTAGTGATCAGAGGTACGAGCGTGCGACTGTAAATGCGACAGGTTGTGGGTCCAATTCCCACTTGATGAAACGAAATATTTAATATTTTCATTATTTCGCTCTGGTATCGAGGCAAAGTGCGACGTTGAGTCCGCCACTTGACATACAATGACTCCAAAATTCGGTGAAAAGTGATGTGAGAAGGGAGTTTCTTAACTCTAGGTTCCCAGGTTCCCTCTGCCTACGCTGCTATATGTGGAATACAGAGTGAAAAAAAAAGATAAAGGTGCTAAACATTTATTTTTGATTATCAAATATTTATAAATATGATTATTCTAACGAACAAATTGTTATACCATTGAAACTTTTGTTGTTAAATGTAAGTTTATATTATTATTGTAAAAGTTTTGGACGGTCAGATTGTTTTTGTTTCAGACAAATATGCTAAGCAACAGGTGCTTTTCCATATTTTTCTCTTGGATGATCTATGTACCTACTTAATTTATTAAAATAGTTGTATAAAAATAATATTACTATAACTGGTTCTGTATTAAGATACTGGTTAATAAGTATAGATCATTGATTCATTAGTATGTATAATTTTATATATTTGTTATCATTTGCATGATATCATTATCATTGTAAAGCTTAGTAAAACTTCACAATGTAGAGTAAATATATTTTACTCTTCTTTGTCTTTTTGTTTTTTTTTTACCTTAAAACTGTGTACTGCAAGCGGTATCAAGGTATTCATAGGGAACCCAGGAACCTAGTGTACCTAGATATTCCCTTTCCCTATTTTCCACCAAATTCTAAAGACATTGCGTATTGAGTGACGGAACTCAATGTCGTTCTTTGCCTCGTTACCAAAGCGAAGACATGAAAATATTGAATATATTTCAATTTCATCGAGTGGGAATCGAACCCACAACTTGTCACGTTTATAGTCGCACGATTGCCTCCTAGCGCCATGACTGGCCTCAGCCTTGTTTGTATAGTCCAATTATATGATTATTTTTAGGTAAGAAGAAAGAAACTTTATCTGTAAATGTCAATTAACAGATATATTTCGTGAGGTTTATGTTTCGTGCTCTATAACTAGCCACTGAAAAACAATAACATAAATAAGAAGAAAAAAAGAGCAGCAAGTTAGAACAAGATAAAAAAATATACTTTTACTAAAAAACAACAAATTTAGAATTATTTAATCATGCTGTATCCCGCACTCAGCAGGGTAGGCAGAGGGAACCTGGTGTTACGACACTCCGTTCCCCACTTTCTGCCGAATTCTGGACTCAATGCGTGTTGAGTGGCAGAACTCAACGCCGCGCTTTACCTCGATACCAGAGCGAAGAAATGGAAATATAAATTTAAGTAAATATTTCATCTCCTCGAGTGGGGATCGAACCCACAACCAGTCGGTTTTACAGTCACACCTCGAGTCGCTGGCCTCAAACTGAATTACTGAACTATTTACCTTATAAAATAAACAAAGAATTAACAGAAAGATTACACAGCGACAGACAAATACATTATTTACTTATACCAAACAGTAAAATTAATTGTGTAAAAACTGTGAATGTTTTAAATTCAGACAAAAACTTTCCACGAAACGCTAAATTAATCCTTGTTTGTCGAATAACTTTTACACGTGATCGTTGAGTTTGCTTTTCATTTCAACAATTAGCTGGGTTTTGGGTTTTAGTTCATAGAATTTTTGTACGTCCATAATTAAAAGTTTGGCAACCTCAAACAGGCGTGAGTAACAGGACCCTCTTAGTATAAACCTCTATAATCGTATAGTCGTAGGTTGTGCTGGAGACTAACCTGACTGACCGTTGATAGTGTTGACTCATTTTCGTTAATAGATTATAGTTTAAGTATGTGCTTCTGTACAATTTATCTCTAATCTACTTATTTTCTGAGATAATGTTGAAATGCTGGAAACTAATTGATATCTTCATTCTTACAGAGCAAAAAGGACAAACAATAATTATAAAAAAAATAACAAAAGGACAAACACTGCACACAATTATTGATATTAGTATTTTATATTACGATTTTCGATTGTATATATATATATATATATATATATATATATATATATATATATATATATATATACGTAAGGGTCCTGATCAAATAAAGTGACATCCGAAAAAAAAATTGGCAAGTTATAGGGCAATAATAATATAATCGGCATTATAAGAGCAAAAAGAATTTAGAAGTGGTAAACGCATTTACTGACACACATTTTCATTCCCTTTATAGTGTCGAAATACGCGGTTTCTGCAATATAAACGACCATATCTTCTTTACTTAAAGTAACTACGTTAAAGTAGAAATAATTATTTTTATAGAAATTATAGAGCTGAAATTAGAGATCTGAGCATAGGATATGAATTTCAACTCGATATCTCCAAACGTTACTGATATAAAGGCTCTTGACAGATAGACAGACAGACAACAATGTGATCTTTTAAGGGTTAATTTTTTCCTTAAAAGGTACGGATAACTTCTATAGTTTTAAATTAACATTTCCAATACTGAAATTTTTTACACCTTATGCCTATGTCATAAGTATCTGCACATAGATCTGTTCTTATGAGGAAAAGAAAAAGGAACATATTTTTGATGTCGATATTATCTACTATTATTTACACAAGTAAAACAACAAACGAAAGAAATTATTTAATATTTGTGTCTTGTTTTTTATCCTTACATTACTTTTACATCGCATTAGCCAGTCAAGAAGAACACAATTTTCGCATATTTTATGAATGAAACGAACGTCGAATTCTACATATAAATATTCCCCATCTTTAAATAAACCTTGTAGGCTGGACATTGTACATTTTTAAACTAGATCTCTATGGCATTTTAAAATTAAAATGTAAACTTAGATATGATTTTTCAGGCTCAGATGAGAAGAAAGATCTAAGCTTATTGCAAGTTATACAAGATACTTATACAAGATTGAAATATCAATGAAAATAATATGTAAATGAAATATGAGACTTTCCAAATTATTCTCATGTTTCTTCAATGTTCCATATGTATAATAGATAAGGGTAATATCATGCGACCATGTTACTGAAATTCCCACATCATAAAATTGGCTTACCGACGCTATAACATTGATAATTTATTTTTACGACATCGATCCCTACGTTAATAATTGAGTTGGAGTAATTTTGCTGCGTTGCAAAAAAAATGAGTCGATTATTTACTTTATTTTTATATGTCACTATAGCGTACTGTACGCGTATAAGCGTATAAAAATTTCGACGTAGCTTGATGAGAACGTATGGCTTAGTAGCCAGAGCGCTTAGACAGTTTCCAGGAGGCGCGGGTACGAGTCCCACTACATTCAAATTTTTATACGTTAGTTAATTTAAACCATATAAAGAAGTATTTATGTATATGGTTTGAATTTCATCTCGATGTCTCCAAGCGTTCCTGGCTTGGACAAACAGGCAGGCAGGCAGATAGACAGACAGACATAAGGCTGAACGGACAGAGACACAAGTGGTATTATAAGATCTAGAGTGGTCTTAAGCCATTTTTTAAATTGGGCATTCGTTAATTAAACCATAATTTAATTTTAAGTGCTAATTTAATCTTATATAAAGTTGTTGCAGTTAAATATGTTTATTAAATATAAACTAATGTAATATCATTGGATTAACTTTATTTGTATCATTTTTGTAGTATTATTATTATTAATTTTATTAGAATAGGAAAAAAAATAATAACTCTTAATCCATAAATATTAATAAAATAAATGACTCATTAATTGTAAGCAGTACTAAGTGTTTCACGCCATCAGTTATGTCGCCACACTGTTATTATGCTTTTAATATTTTGCAAGTCGTCGTTTGGATATTCACATGTAGTAAAGTAGCCAGGTTTATTGAAATGTAAATATTTCATAATTATATATTTACATTAGAGGTCATTAAGGTCCCTTGTTACATGGGGAGCCGAAAAAAATACTTAAATTATAAAACTGTTCAGAATATAAAGAAAAGTTTCTTAAATATATTACTAAAACGTTATTTTATAACTATATGTATAAACATATACTTTATCTTAATCTACAAGGTAGAAAGTAATATATTCAATTAAATTACAATATTTTATTTTAGAAATCAGTACTAACTTGGGTGTTTTTTGTATATTTAATAATTTTTTTTGTGTTTATAAATTTTCTATTTATGTTGTTATGTATTCGGACAAATGAAAAATAGTACTTTCTTATGATATATACTAATTATCCGAACTAATATTAATATAATTAATATTAATAATAAGGAAATAAAATAATTATCAGGTGTAAAGAGTACGGACCAAGTGTCTTATAAATCTATAAATATATAATAAATCATATAAAATAAAAAAGTATTAAACAAACTGGTAGGTGCGAGCCGGACGCGTCCACCGAAGTTTCAGTTTCAGGATTGTAAAAAAAGTGATCAAAGTGATCTTAAAAGGGTTCCATTTTTATCTTTTGAGGTGTAGTTCTGTAGAACTCAAAAATTAAAATATGTTAACTGTCAACTAACCGAAGATTTAATATTTAACTTATCCACATTTTGAAATGTATTTCAAAGAACATAAACTGATATGAAAGTAAGGTATATAAAATAAAACTCAAATCTTGGAAAATTTACATTTGTCGTTTTTATTGTTCAACTGTCGGCTTATTCCGGTAAAACTCAGAAAGGATCCATCAAAAATTTATCACAATGGCCTTAAAAATCCATTGCCATCAAAGTAATCATCAGTTATAAAATTTATATTAGTAACTTTACTATCCTCGTAGCAGAGGTTCCACGGTGGAAACGACTTCAGTTTATGTCTTTGAAGCTGCTGACGACGCTTTTAATGATCCCCTCAGCTCCTTAACCGTTAATTAAGGTTATTAATCCGAAGGCACGGCTACCTTGTTTTCGCTAATTGGTAGCAATTTTATTTTAGCCAGTGAAACCCAAGCTTCTGCTCTCATAACAAAATGACGTTACGAATAAAAAATTAAACGATGTTAGGCATTTTGTAATTAGTCAGAAAAATTGTAAAGAACTTTCTGGGTTTTTGCTCTTGTGCTATAATCAATTATTGTACAAAGGTCGGCCTAGTAATAATTTTCTTTTGTTGGAATATTTTATTTTTCGTTCCGTTTTCGTCTTTGCTGCATGTTTTTTTATTAATTAGAGATTTGTTTTAAGATTTATACATACTTTGTGAAATATACCGTTTTTTATTTTAAGCAAATTGTAGGCCATTTCTTTTATGATAATAAATTGTTATATCGTGAAGTAGATTTTGGAAAAGTTACTAGATTTTAAATGTTTTTTTGTCCCTAATTTTCGTTAAAAGTATTTCGGTTCTTTTCATTTATTTATTTTATCCTGATAAATCGTTGACATAAATTAAAAAATATATGTAATTTATTAAGCGGACTAAAAGTCAGATATAAGACGTCATATTTTAATGTACTACCTAATTTAAAAAATTGTACCAAAATTCTCGCTGCTGCATTACTTAACATTTGTACAACTTTCATGTGGATTATTTTTTAACCGACTTTAAAAAAAAACTGGTTCTCAAATTTTCGGAATCTTTTTTTTATGTATGTTCAGCGATTATTCGAAGACGCCTGAACCGATTCGTTCTTTTTTATTTGAAAGGGTATAACTCAGAGGTGGTCCCATGGTGACAATGTCAAAATCTGATGATGGGATCCTAGAGAAGACGAGGGAACTCTTTAAATGTTATAGGCACACTTCCAAGGATTTGAGTATTTTTTGTAAAGACCACAGATGGCCGAAGTAGTTGTTCTACTATTACTGTAATAATTACAAGGAAAAACTTTGTTAAAACTTTTCGCCAAAAATGAGATTCCTCAATCAGTGCATTTCTTTTTAACCAACTTCAAAAAAGATAATGTTCTCATTTTTAACAGAATTTAAAATATGGAAAGGTTTTCAATTCGCCCAATATTTTTTATCTACGTTCTTGTCAATATGCCCAATTAAGATTGAAGCTACTATATAATAGTACAACCATTGTGTGCTCGGTTGAGAAGCACAAACCGAATGAACAGCTTTAAAATTTAAACATTACAACTGACGTTTTACTAATTTACAACAAAATGAGTCAGAAAACAAACAATTGCCACAAAAGTATATTAAAGACTTTTACTTAGGTATTTAAAAATAAACACAAAAACCATAAGAACAACCTTACTTACTCTAACAAAGCAAAAGTTAAGAAATTTGTTTTTGTCTTTTATTTGCTACAAAATATAACATTTCGTAGCAAATAAAAGTCATGGCAAAGCAAGTAAAATATAAAGTAAATGAAAACAAATTAATTATAAGTAAATCCATTCGTAGTTCCTCAAGGAACTTTATATAAAAACCTCATTTAGTGTTGTTCGTAGACGCTAGGAAAGTTTGCCGTAGTTGGATACACCTTTAGCCAACTTAAATGCAAACTTTTAAGAATTCATCAATTTATAAAGGAGTGTACGGGAGAGGGAGAGAGATCGCGAGATAATGGAATTATTTTTTCCCAGCATCCGACGAGGCGGGGGTCGTTATTCAATTACAAGGGAGCGAAAATGCGGCGCTGTGTTTACCTGTGTTGCTGCGGGCCGTTCGACCGAATCTTTTTTCATAATTACCTACACGAATTTACTTTAAAAAGAAATTTTGAGACGCGAAAAGCGGAATTGATGAGTCCGAACGCGAAAATCCGATTTAGTTCGAGAGAAAATGTTTGTATTTTGAACCGTGTTTGCTATATTCTGGGATATCGGTAACCATTTTTGTCATTTATTCGCAATAATCCAATATTGAGGCGGCTGCGCGTGATCTCATTGACACTAAGCTGGGCCACGGCTGCCGATCCATTATTCATACTGTCCAACGAGGATAATACTTGATTTGCTTTTGAAATTCTCAATATACGTGAAATTCTGCACTGTTTAGATATTTGTTTCATGTGTTACGTGAAACTTTAGGACTTTGAAATTATATGTTTTCACATATTTAGATTTAGGATTAACTCAAATGTAATTGTGTTTCTATACAAAAAAATAAGTAAGTATTTATTTTTCTGATCTCCGTGTCCTTGTGCCGAACACATATCCAGAGGCAACTCATTTTAGATAAGGAAAAAACCTTCATGCCATATCGTGTTGAGTTTCTGCCAGTTGTGAGCGATACTTTTACGAATGTAAAGTGGATGTCTTGTAAAAATATCAATCTATAGTAAGGATACCATTTTTTGTCCATGTTAGTGATACTGATAACGTACTTAAATCAACCTAATCGGATAAAAAGTTGTATACAAAATTTGAATACTCTAATTGAGCCTCCTGCGATTTTTAGAAAGAGTAAATGCGTTAATGTTGGACCAAATGAGCGATATGTTTGTATACACCGATTTTAAATAAGTTAAACCGATTTTAAATAAAAATTTTAATATATCGAGCTTCGTTATTTATTAATTTTTTTTTTCGCCACTCTGACACCAAGACAAATGCCCGGAAACGCCTTGAAAAAATTGGCGGAAAGTGGGGAACGGAGTGTCTTAACAATAGGTTCCCTCTGCCTACCCTACTGTCTGCGGGATACAGTGTGAAGCTACAGTATATATTAAACTCACTAATATTTTTATCAGCGTCGTCGGCAACTCTATATTTAGCTTAAACAACCAATAACGTTTATACCCTATAAAAGGAACGTAGAAATGAGGTTGTTATCGTATTTGCGAACAGGTGCCAACACGGTCGGAGGTAAGTCTATAGCGGTTTTAGGTCACACGCAAATAACACTAATGGAATTTCCCGTTTCAGTATTCGCTTTATTCTATAGCGCCGCTTGAGTGCTAAGTGTATCGCTTGCTGCCAAGTATGTTAAACTTGTATTTATCTGGTGTTTTGGTTGCGTAATCCTTTGGATGGTTTTATTTTGAGAATTGATGTTTTTAAGGTGCAAATGGGACGTATCTTGAGTTTGTTTTAAGCACGAAGTTGTATTGAGCTAAAAGTGTTTATGACATTTGTTTTTTTTCAGCTTCACGCTGCATCCCGCATGGGTACACAGATGGAGCCTAGTGTTAAGATTCTACCAAATTCTGGAGGCATTGCCTGTTAAGTGGCGGAACTCAACGCCGCATTTTATCTCTACACCTGAGCGACGAAAATATGAATTAAAATAAATATATCATGTCCTCGCGTGGGGGTCGAACCCACAACCAGTTGATTTTGCAGTCACACTTTGTGCACTTGCGCCACGACTGGCCTCTGGTTTATAATAATATATAGCGTGCGACTGTTACTGTTACATAACGTCTCAGATGTTGAATAAAATTTAGCAGGGAATACAGCTAAAGTATTAAACAAAACTTAGTTACTACCTACGCGCGTAAAAAAAATATAAAAAAGTTCTAACAAATATTGCTGATAATACTTATGTTTTTAAGGAAAATATGATTATTTACTCTATACAATAAAATAATATATCGACTTTTGTACTACATTTTTTTATTTTTTTGATCCTCATACTTTTTACGTCAGCTTCCATTTTTCTTCTTAGTGTTAAGGCACTCCATTTCTATTACACTTTTCAGTTTCCGCCAAATCTGGGGGCATTTCATAAATGGCAGAACTCAATTTCTGAAATATTAAATGAATAAAAAAAATAAGTAAACATTTCTGTTCGATATGTTTTAAGTTTGTTTGTTCTACTTAAAAAAAAGTTTTGTATAATATACAAATTACAAAGAATATATATGAAAATTTTATTTTATATTTCGTAGCATGTTGCCTAATCCACAAAACGCCGCATAATAGTTTCTCTGAGCAATTGGGTTTCACGATTAGAATTAATTTTATACCTACTTTAATCCAGATTAAAAAGTAAATTTATGAGGTACATAGATTTATAATGTTTTTATAATATAATGTGTTGTGTGTAGTTTCGCGTAATGTTTTTATATCCATTTAGTTTGTGTTTTCTAATATTTGGTATTTTGGTGCTATAAAATAAAATTGTACAATGTATGCGGCATGCCTCCATAATTCGAAGGAAGGTAGGGAATGGAAGTGTCCTAATGGGTTCGGAGTGTCTTTACTTTAGGTTCCCAGGTTCCCTCAGTCTACACTGGATACAGCGAGAAGCTAAAAAAATTAACATAACTAAATACTTAAGATTTTGCAAAAAAAAAAAATATTTAAAATTTATGTAATATTTTGTCTTTCTGTGCTTCAATTTCAGTAAACATATACCGTCCGTCGACTCTGTCAGACGTGGTTGACTGTGAAAAATACATATCGATTATTCGGTCAGCAGTAGGTACTTGTTGCTTCCGTCTATAAAATGTCGCTCCCAGTGCCAATGCAACTACTCACTGCCGAGCTGTTACGTTATATAAGATTATGGATTTTTTATTCTGTATTTGAGATTTCCGACTATAACGATGTAAGCTATTGAGTTACTTGTCTTGTACCATTTAGTATTATATTTTCCTATATATATTGGTTTAACTATATTATTAATATTGATCTATTTTAATATATTTAGTGTTTTCATTTCAGGTGGAAGGCAGAGAGTAAAGGTTTTTAAAACTATTTTTTCCTTATTTGCGTTCTTTTAGCTCTTTCTTGACTTAGCGGACATTTAAGTGGTTGGTGATTATTATCTAAGCAGACTGAAGATTTTTTTAAAAAAACAGCTTCACGCTGTATCCCCACACACACACACGCACACAGCAGGGTAGGCAGAGGGAACCTAGTGTTAAGACACTCCGTTCCCCACTCTCTGCCGAAGTCTGGAGGCATTGCGTGTTGAATGGCAGAACTCAATGCCGCGCTTTAAGTAAATATTTTATCTCCTGGAGTGGGGATCGAACCCACAACCAGTCGATTTACAGTCACACTTTGGGCCAGGCCAGTCATGCCATGACTGGCCTCAATTTATTTAAGAACGTTATTAATAAAATTCCATTAGTATTTTCACTCCACAGTTCGAGCCATCAGTTTGTTGTAACGACATTTAAGCCGTGGAAAGTTGGCTCGGCGCGACTTTGCGGCGGAGTCGGGTGCAAAAACAGTCCAACTTGTTTTCACCGACATTTCTACATTCGCTATTTTCAAGTGAGCCAAACAATTTGCAGCTAAGCGAGTATGTTTTAAGTAAATATTAGGACTGGTATATAGATGTTTTTAATTCATTTTAGGTGTTGTATTTTAGGTTTAGAGAAATGGGCGTTCGCCCCATGTCCAATTTGCTACATCTCTAGGGTTTTCTGGTATATTGAGGTACATAACAGATGTAAATGTATGTAATATGCAAATAACTTTTTTTTAAACCTATGCAGTCGTGGCGCAGTAGCAACATTGTGTGAGTGTAAACGCGACTGGTTGTGGGTTCGATCCCCATCATCCAAAATTCGGCGGAAAATGAAGAACGGAGTGTCTTAACACTAGGTAGCTCTACCCTGCTGTGTGCGGGATACGATACAAATAATATTCATTTTTATAGCACTTTTTAAATATTCATTTATTGCCTCCATTTGTTAGAGCAGACTGCAGACAGCAGATTTATTTTTTAGCCTCAAGTAGTATTGTGTTTACATAGAAGGATAGGCAAAGGAAACCTAGTATTAAAAAACTCCGTTTCCCATTTTCCACTTAATTTTCGAGTCGTTGTGAGTAGTGGAACTCAACATCGCAGCATTGTATTGTTATCAGAGAGAGGAAGAGAATATTTAATACCACTGTTGGCATCGAAAGTACAACCGGTACAGTTGACGGTAAGCCGACTTCGACATTCTTTTTTTGAGTAATTTAATGTGCTACATACAAAAATAAATTTAACTATCCATTCATTTGTTCAGATAGTGATAAGACTCTATATTTTCATAGTGATGTTTAATTCAAAAATTAAATAAAATAGATTATATGTAAACTTTGCAAAGTATTAAATCAAACACGACTGCGGGAAAAGAAATAATATATGGAGATACCTACATACGTACTGCGTATGTACTTTGAGTATAGGGCTTTGCTTGGGTTCACGCGGTACGAAGCAATGAGAACATTGAGTTGTTTTTCTCATTTTCCTTTTTATTTTGCTATATTATATACGCTTAGAGAAAACAAATATAAAATTGTTATTTTTAATTCTCACAAAGGTAGATGGTAGTATTTTTAAAATTAAATATGATATCGTGGTTCAATAATGTGAGACTAGGAATCTAATATCACGTTAGGTCTTACTTAACGTCTTTAGCTCCTCGCTGTGACGAACCACGTGTTAAGATACTCGTTCCCCCCTCACCGCAATATCTACTAGGCATAAGATGTTGCTGATGCTGTCTCACGAGGGCCTCATAATCATTTCTTCGCTCTGATGTCGAAGCAAAGTGCGGCGTTGAGTTCCACCACTCGATATGCAAACAGAGATCGGCGGAAAATGGGAAACGAAGTGTCTTACACTAGGTTCCCTCTGCCTAACCCTGCTATGTGCGGGACACAGAGTGAACCTAAAAAAGTAAACCTATATTTATATTTACTAAAAGATGTACAATTTTGCTAAACTTATACAAAATTCTAATAAAAAAATCGAATAATGAAATCATTAGTTCAAGAAATAAATGGCTATGCATGATAAAATTAGAAAGAGCGCGCCTACTAATGAACTTTGTTCATAATTAAGCTAAATCCCTTTCGAATAAAATCGCTTTATAGGAACGACAATGGTATTACCGTTCAATTACGAAGCAGTGTTGCTGTTTAATTGTAAGAGAAAACTTTGCTAAATTACATTATATTTTATATTAAATGAGTGCTTATTTTTTTTAATAACTTCTTTTGTTCGTCCTTTGTTTATTATTCTTTTGAAAGTGTTAGGTGAACATTAATTTGTTTGAAGTCAGCCGTAGCACAAAGTGTGAACGCGACTGATTTTGGGTTCGATTCACACTAGAAGAAATGAAATATTTAATATTTTCATGAAATATTTCACTTCTTGGTGAAATATTGCCTCTTGTCGAGGAACAGCGCGACGTTGAGTTCCACTAACACCTGTTAACTAAAGAATTCAGCGGAAAATTGTAACAGTATGTACCAGGGATATAAGTTGTAAAATAAATAAATAAAAAAAATATTAATAAAATATCCATGGCAATACATATAAGTGACATAGTTAATTATGAATAACACAATCTACATATTTTTAATACCATGTTAATCTTCACTAGTTCATGTATTGGCGTCCCGAGTGTCGCAATCTACATCTCACGTGTATAATGGGCAACAAACGGAAGGCAGCGGTCCGGTCAAACTGTCAAGTACTACGGTACTAATATATGTATATGATACAAATAAAGACTCGTACCAAATACATAATAATTATAATATAATAATTCCAAGCCTATGATGGCACGATCTTTTAGGATCGAATTTTCTATAAAGGCAATATATGTGTAAGACCGACACATATTGTGGATCAAAGTGATCTTTGACCAATATTATAATATTGAGTGTTGCTTGACGTCGCGGAGGCTGACGTGATGGGCTTATGCGAACTGTTACAGCCACATTAACTATGTCGTGGCTGATGCCGTCTCGCAGTACGCTCGCAGTACGTAAGCTATGCTTATATGGCGTTGATCGTTGAAATTTTGTATACCACTTCTACGACTTGGTATACTATTTTGGTGTAATGCTATTTTATGTCCCAGATCCATAGTAAGTAGTGGTGTTTGTTGTGTGTTATGTTCAATGGATAGTACTTACACGAATTACTTAATGTATGTAAAACTAGAGGGCCTATAAAAACTACTGAAATTAGTTGTTTCTGTACATATTGTACATGAATATATTTTGGTATTACTATCTTACCCAGAGTTAATTCTTATTGAATGTGGTAAGCGTAACATACGTATTTGTACATTAAAAATATATTTTGTTGGTGAAAACAGTTTTCTTACTTATAAGAAAACTGTTTTCACAATTTACCTAAAAGATACATTATTTGTCTGGAATCGAATCTTCGATTAAATAAAAAAAAATACTTAATTAATTGAAAGGTTCACTTCCATATATTTTTTCTACGCAAAAAACAAAATAATATATCAAACAAAAAGCTTAAAAATAGTTACCAAAACGAAAGCCCACCAGGTAGGTAAGCTGGTTACGACAAATCGTTAAAATTTTTAATCCCTCCCTATATAAATCTGATTGAAACGCATCGACACACGGATCGTTACACTGAAACAACTAGCTGGGAAATATTTGGTCCTCTGTTACATATGTATGTATGTACGTCCGGGTATTTTTGATCCTCAAAATCATTTATTTGGCCAGTTTCGCGTTTGGGATGCTGTATTTATTTATTTCGCACACAATAAGGCTTTGGTGGGCTTTAAATGTAGTATTCTCTATAGATTATTTTAACAACAATTGATTATTTTTATAGGGTTAGTTATCGTATGTTTAATTAAGTTATCTAGTTGAGAGATTTTTTTAAATGCATGTCATTTATTTACTAAATTATTGTGATATTCCTCGTGGCGTAATTGGCTATTTGACTGTATGAACTGGTTTAGGAGTTCAAATGCTGTTCTGAAAATGTTTATATTTTTAGCGATAATAAAAGCTTGCAATATAATATGCTGTAGCCTTAGATTCAATGTACAAAATGCATTAAGCATCATGTAAGCAGGAGGCCAGTCGTGGCACAGGGGCACAAAGTGTAAAATCGACTGGTTGTGGGTTCGATCCCCACTCGAGGAAATGAAATATTTATTTACATTTATATTTTCATTTCCTCGCTCTGGTGTCGAGGCAAAAGCGCGGCGTTGAGTTCCGCCACTCAACACGCAATGTCTCCAGAACTTGGCGGAAAGTGGGGAACGGAGTGTCTTAACACTAGGTTCACTCTGCCTACCCTGCTATGTGTAAAAAAAATCATGTAAGCATAGCGTACGAATTCTAAGTGGCAGAAACAACGTGTCTAACAAGTGAATTAGTTAATGGAATACTAAGACCATTATTAACAAAATTGGAAATAAAAAAATGTTTTAGAGATAGATTATAAATTATGATGAAAATATAATTTTAGGGTTCCATACCTCAAAAGGTAAAAACGGAACGCTTGTCGGATCATTTCGTTGTCCGTCTGTCCATATTGCGATTGCTGAAATTAATAACAAATACTTAGGTTTATGGTTCCTTGAATCTAAGTCGACGCAATCAAAACCTACGAGGATTTATGCATCGATTTTGTTGTACGAAATTCGCCGCGTCATCAAAACCTATGGGGTGGACTACGTAGTACATTTATGACATTTGACATGAACTGATAACTTATTATACAAAAAAAGGAAAAAATCCTAAAAGTGAAAATTAATATGTAAAGAAATAGTTACAAACTTAGTTAATAACAACAACAACAACAACATTAACTTAGTTCGTTCCATACAAAATAAGTACATATGCCCACTCGACTTGTGTTTGTCAACTTTTTTTTATGAATAGAGGAACGGAGTGTCTTAACACTAGGTTCCCTCTGCCTACCCTGCTGTGTGCGGGATAGAGCGTGAAGCTGATTTTTTAATATAATATACATAACTCATTATTGCAGCTTGTAAATAAGTAAAATTGTAAACAGATTTTATCTCTCGATGCAGAAGACGTTCAATAAGGTCGGTGTCTTTGGGTTTCCGCTGCAGACAGTGCGACTGGGGGACGGCGTCTCATTAGAGCGAAAGTAATTTATTGGAGTATCCAACAAATGTACATAAAAACTGAAATGCAAAACATCGTATTCAGTAAAGTAAAAAGTTTTGACTCATATCAACAACTGTTTGTGATCAGTTATTTATTATATTTCTTTACTAAAATTTTTGTTGTTACTAAGAAATATTTTGAACTACATGAAGTGCTTGAAACTGTTCTTATTTTTACCCGACTTCTGTGAAAAGAAGAGGTTTTCAGGTTGACTACATTTTTTTAATTTCATAAACTGATGTTTTGACTGTAATAAATACCTTAAACGTGAAATTCTCTACTGTTTATCTTACATATCATATTTTTTTTACTGTGTATTCTTACAAATAATTTTACATTACATGTTATTTTTGTAATAATATTTTGTTTAATAATATTATTTATGCTATATTTTATATATTATGTAATTTATTATCGTTATAAAAATTAATTTTATTTGTTTACAAAATTACACGAGAGCCAATAATTCAGCAATACTATTAAAAAAAACCTATAATAAAGTCATTAATAAAATTAAAAATATTAGTTGACATTTTTAACTAAATGTTGTGCAGAATGTTGATATAAGACCATTGACTTGAACGATCAGGATAAGTGTGTCAACAAATTGCGCATTTCATCGTCTCGATGGGCGGCATTATTCGTGTTCATTCTATCTGTTTCCGCTACATCAAGTTCTGCTATATCGCTTTGTTTCTTACTGATGGGAACTTTGTATGGAACATACTTGGTTACCATAGGTCAGGATAGTTTCACGCTGTATCCCGCACACAGCACAATATGCTGGTAATTTAGTGTTAAGACACTCTGTTCTCCATTTTCCGCCAAATTCTGGAGGCATTAAATTAAATAATATTTTTTTGAAAATAAAATAATAGATATACGTTAAATTTATTAATATATTTGAACGTTGAAAATAATCAAATATATTAGCTATTAGGCTTAGAAGAAAAATAACAACAAATATTTATATTAAAGTACACTAGAAAAAAATAATAATAAATATTGGTATTTAAACACTAATATAAATGTATAGTTTTTATGTGGTCAAAGTTATTAGCTACTAGATGAGATAAATAATAAGTCCACCATATATACTATTAAAGTTTATTACACGACACAGAAGAAAGCACAATACAATAAACAACGAAAGAATAGTTTAAAGAAAGAATTTTAGCGAGCACAAGAGTTTATATATACAGTAAGGCGAAATAGAAAGGTTTATATAAGCAAACGAATAAAATAACTAGAAAAGCGTAATTAGCGAGAAGCGCAAAAGGAAGCGTGCATTCGCCGTCGCGGTATGAACTCGGACTGGTGCACCGGCGCGTACGCAGAGCTCGCCGCGCGACCGTTGCAATAAAAAAATAGGTCAAAAGGTCAAGCGCGCTCGGTTCTACTCATGCTATTATTTTTATATTAAATTATATAAAATAAAAACTAAATTTGCATAAAAATAAAATTACATAAATTAATAAAATTAATTATTGTTCTTAACCACTACACTACCCCCCCGCTGAGACCGAAGGTTACGGAGGGCGATAGTAATCGGGGAACCGAACTATCCTACCGCTTCTCGTCTTCTTCACTGTAGCTTCCGATCGAAGAGCTGCAACTGGTGTAATAGTAGTATGCTTTGGAAGACTGTCTTCTGCATCTAACCCGTCTTTGGCTATGTAGGCTGGTTTGACTCGGTCAATGGAAACAGTGATCGTCCTGTTTTGCAAAGCCAACTTGAGAGTCTTCTCCTTTCTTTCAAGTACCTTGTATGGTCCAGTGTACGGGGGTTCCAGGGAGCGTCGAGTAGCATCTTGCCGAAGAAAAACATACTCCGCTATGGCCAGCTCTTTGGGTATGTAAAAGGTTTTGTTTTGGTGTCTGCTTGCAGGTTTTGGTGCCAGACGTGCCATATGGAGTCGGAGACGTGATGTAAAATTGGTTAAATCCAGCGTTTCTTCATTGGCTGGCACGAAGAACTCTCCAGGAAGTCGGAGTGGCTCGCCGTAAACGAGTTCTGCTGCGGATGACCCTACGTCTTCCTTCCAGGCACTTCGAATCCCTAATAATACGATGGGAAGTACCTCCGTCCAGCTGGTGGTTGAGTGACACATAATGGCAGCTTTCAGTTGACGATGAAGTCGCTCCACCATGCCGTTGCAAGCAGGGTGATATGCCGTGGTAGGTCGATGCTGTGTACCCAAGATGCTGGTGAGAGTACGAAATAGCTCGCACTCAAACTGCCGCCCTCTGTCCGTGGTGATTTTGTGAGGACAGCCGAAGCGGGACACCCAGCCAGCGATGAAAGCGCGGGCACATGACTCGGCGGTGATATCGGCGAGTGGGTATGCCTCAGGCCATCGCGTAAACCGGTCGATTGCAGTGAGGCAGTACCTGAAACCATAAGAAAAAGGTAACGGGCCCACAATGTCTATGTGGACGTGGGAGAAACGGTCAGAAGGAGTCTGGAATGTGGAAGTGGGAGAATGGGTATGGCGGGAAATTTTGGAAATTTGGCAATCTGTGCATTTCTTTGCCCAATCTCGGCAGTCTTTTTTTATTCCAGGCCAAACGAACCGTTGCGTTATGAGTTTGACAGTTGCCTTAATCCCTGGATGGCTTAAGCGATGTAAAGTGTCAAAAATTGGCTTTCTGAACTCGGCTGTCAAGTACGGTCGTGGCTGGTGCGAAACGTCACAGTAGACGCTACTGTTCCAATCAGTGGTTTTTATTTTCTGAAGTTTTAGTCCTGTAGTCTGGTTTTTAAGAAGTTCTTGCAGTTCTGGATCCTTGTCTTGAGATTGTGCAAGATTCTCATAGTCTATTGGCACTGATACGGCTTCTATTCTCAACAAAGCGTCCGCGACTACGTTTTCCTTGCCCGCCACGTAGCGTATATCTGTAGTGAACTGTGATATATAATCTAAGTAACGAAACTGACGTGGCGAACATTTCTCACGGTTATGCTGGAAAACATATGTTAATGGCCTGTGATCGGTATATATTGTAAATGTACGAGCTTCTACCATATGTCTAAAGTGGCGAATGGCATCATAAATGGCCAACAGCTCCCGATCGTAAGGGCTGTATTTTTTTTGGGCACTTGACAAACGCCGCGAGAAAAATGCTAACGGCTTCCACGTGCCGCCAGTACGTTGTTGCAGTGCCGCACCAATCGAAGTGTCAGAAGCATCTGTGTAAACTGCTAACTCTGCATCTGCAATTGGATGAGCTAATAAAGTAGCATGGGCCAGACTAGATTTGCATTTATTAAATGCGTCTTCCATTTCAGGTGTCAATTCAATACTTTGTGAAGATCTCGTCTTAGGTCCGGAAAGAAGAATGTTCAACGGTGCTTGAATTGCTGCTGCCCCAGGTACAAATCGACGGTAAAAGTTGTACATGCCGAGGAATCGACGCAACTCTTTCACCGTCTTAGGAATTGGATAATCCTGTATAGCCTGTACCTTATCTGCGAGAGGTCGAATGCCGTCTGCTGACACTTCATGCCGGAGGAAAATTATTTGCGACCGGCCGAACTCGCACTTGGCGGTGTTTACGAGCATTCCATATTCTGCCAGGCGCTTGAACAACTGTTGCAGGTGACTATAATGCTGACTTTCTGACTCGGAGAAAATCAGGATATCGTCTAGAAATCCGTAGCAGAATGGCAAACCTCGAAGTACCTCATCGATGAACCGTTGGAAGGACTGCGCCGCGTTTCTTAACCCGAAGGTCATAAAAGGAAACTCGAACAGTCCGAACGGAGTGGTAATCGCTGTCTTCTCAATGTCCGCTGGATTCACTGGAATTTGGTTGTACGCCTTAACTAAGTCAACCTTTGAGTAAATTTTACTGCCGGCGAGTTGATGTGCGAAGTCTTGGATGTGTCTGATTGGGTACTTATCTGGTATCGTCCGTGAATTCAAAGCCCTGTAATCCCCGCAAGGTCTCCAACCGTTCTCTTTCTTGGGGACCAGGTGTAGGGGCGATGACCAGGCACTGTCTGATCTCCGTGCAGTACCATTCATCAGCATATCCTCAAATTCTTTTTGGGCAATTTTCAACTTATCTGGTGGAAGTCGACGTGGCCGTGAGGATACAGGTGGTCCAGGAGTAACGCGTATATGATGACTGGTATTATGTTTTACCTCACGTTGGGTCCCTGCTGGTCGAGTGATGTCAGGATACTCACGAAGTAGCTGGTGATACTTGCTTTCACCCGACACAGCCTTGACTGAAGCGACCTCTGCTGCTTTTTCTCCTGCTGGACGAGCCGGCGTAGACAATAAAGTAAGGCCGTCTACTAAGCGGTGGTTCCTCAGATCTACAAGCAGGTTATAAAATCTGAGAAAATCAGCACCTATAATTGGCTTCGTTATATCAGCCACGACAAACCTCCACCTATATGTGCGTCGCAGGCCAATGTTCAGTTGCAGATGGATCCAGCCGTAGGTAGCTATCTGCGTTCCGTTTGCAGCAAACAGGTCATAGTTCACCCTGGCGCGTGTTTCACGAAGAGCTCGCAGTGGATACACACAAAGATCGGATCCTGTATCTACAAGAAAACACATTTTAGTATCCTTGTCAGTAACAAATAAGCGGCCAGGTACGTTGTGGCAGTCGTTCGTCGCTACTTCCGGCAGCCGTTGGGGTTTAACGCCGATGTCGTTGGGTAAGTGTTTAGAACGGCTGCGATTTTTGCCTGGGGTATACGATCGGTTAGCACTTCGATCTCTGCTACGAGAATGTGAACGATTTAACTGACCTGTTAAAGAAGCAACCTGACGCGTCAGCTCCTCAATGCGCTGAGCCATGTCACCCATGCTGCTGCTAGTACCTGGATCTACTCTTGAGACTACTGGTGTGGGAGGCGCAATCTCGTAGACCCTATCAGCCAGCTCTGCTACTTCTTCCAAGGTACCCGTCTGCGCCGCGATGACCGTTTGAATGCTATGGGGTAACCTATTTGACCACAGCGTCCTTAAAAATGTGTCCGGTATTGATTTTCCAGCTAATGTTCGTAAATGCCGTAAAAAATGAGATGGTTTACGGTCTCCTAGCTCTTCATGGTCTAATAATTGCTTCACCTTTTTTTCTTGTGACTGGGATAAACGGTTTATTAATTCAAATTTTAATTTTTCATATTTGCCCGTTGAGGGTGGATCTGTAATGACGTCCTTCACTTCAGCGGCAAATTGTTGGTCTAATTGCGAAACAATGTGGTAGAATTTCGTCGAGTCCGATGTAATGCCCGTTATAATAAATTGCCCTTCAATTTGTGCAAACCACAGCTCAGGTTCTTGAGCCCAAAACGGAGGAATCTTCAAACCGATTTTGCAGACTTGGTCTCCGCCGCCATTTTCGTTCGCGTCGTTCGGCATTTTTTAAAACGGTTGAAATTTAAAAAAAATTACGCGACGGTTGAAATTATTTGAATGCCTATCCCTATTTGCACACGCTTTCGTTATCGGGGTCACCAATATAGTTTTTATGTGGTCAAAGTTATTAACTACTAGATGAGATAAATAATAAGTCCACCATATATACTATTAAAGTTTATTACACGACACAGAAGAAAGCACAATACAATAAACAACGAAAGAATAGTTTAAAGAAAGAATTTTAGCGAGCACAAGAGTTTATATATACAGTAAGGCGAAATAGAAAGGTTTATATAAGCAAACGAATAAAATAACTAGAAAAGCGTAATTAGCGAGAAGCGCAAAAGGAAGCGTGCATTCGCCGTCGCGGTATGAACTCGGACTGGTGCACCGGCGCGTACGCAGAGCTCGCCGCGCGACCGTTGCAATAAAAAAATAGGTCAAAAGGTCAAGCGCGCTCGGTTCTACTCATGCTATTATTTTTATATTAAATTATATAAAATAAAAACTAAATTTGCATAAAAATAAAATTACATAAATTAATAAAATTAATTATTGTTCTTAACCACTACAAATGAAAATTAAAATAATATTTAAATCAAATCAAAACTAAATAAACCTTATTACCAATGATATTGCACAATGTATGATATTAGTCTCTTTTCTTTCTATCTCACATATTCCAAATAAGGTATAAATTAGAACGTTCACCTTTTCACATCGTTCACCTTTTTATAAAAAGACTACACCGCACTTTGTCTGGACCACACAGGAACCAGCATTAATAAGTCAAACAGTGAAACCTTAACAATTTTAAGCGAAAGCTCGACTTTTTATTTTCATATTCAACAAGTAAAATTATTTTATGTAACTAAAATGAATATACCTTTTGGTGTAGAGGTGAGTACCTTGTTACCATCGTTGTCAATATTCTGTCCAGGTAGTCTGATCCACGCAAGGCTCGAGTAACGCAGGGAACGCCCTTACCGCCGACATACAGTTTTCTCAGGAACGGAGAATACCTTCTTCACTACCCAACTGGTGTCGCTGAAAAGTCCAGTAAGTGCAACAGTATTTATCTCAAGTTCGAAAAAAACACATTCTGCCCAATTTTCTTGTCCTTTAGAGTTAAGTAGTGGAATAAACGCTGCGCTGTGTCTACCAGAGCCGGAAAATTAAGAACAAAAATTAAGCAAGTATTTTTTTGAGTGAGAATCGAATATTTGTCTAAAGTGTACATCTAATATATGACTTTCAGTCTTTTCCACTGCGCCACTATGGTCAACTGATTGACGTACGATAAGGTATCCTGCATCCACTAAGCAAATTTCGTAAGAAGTGTTTACAGAAATGAAAATGTACAAAAAAAAAGAATGAAAACGGTAAAACTATTTTATTTATTTTGCCGGAATAAGTTTAGCGCTTAACAAACAAACTCTAACTTTTAAACGCTTAAAATCACAAAATACTAAAATGCTGAAACTATTTTAAAAATGTAATTATGTGATTAAAAACTAAAATTTCCGCATTTGCCTGACAAAGTTGCTCTTTGTAATACGATGCTGGAATAATTTTATTTCATCTTTGAACTTTTTCAATTTACACCAATTAGTGAAAACACGTGGCTTATTATCTTAAGATTAACGTTAATTAAGATCCTAGCGAAGGCTCAAAGTGAATGCTCGCTTCAAACATTGCTACTTAATTAGAGCCCATAGCGGTTTGAGCTAAAATTTATATTTATAAAGTAGTAAAATTTATTACTGTGGTTTACCCCTTTTTAACATTTTTTTAAATTTTCTTGACAGTGCTATAAATTTATTTGGTTTGCTTCGCAGATGCTATTTAGAAGCTGGAACAAAGCATTTTTACCTCTTTGCTCTGGGTTTTTTAAAAATATTTATATTCATATGATCATACTGTATTTAAATACCGTGTTAATTGTATAGTTGACAATCTTTCATTTGTTTTTAAAAAAATATATGGTTATGTTTAGCTTACAATTATCTTTTTTCATGAAATTTATACAATAACTTGTTAAGGTGTTTTATTTTCATCAATGACAACGATAAGATTCTGATGCGATAGAGTGTCGTATCACTAGAAATGATTATATTTAATTTATATTTATTTATCCGCTCTGGTACACGAAGCGTAAGATTGAGTTCCCCACTCAACACATATTATCTTGAAAATTCGGCGGAAAGTAGAGAGCGGAATCCCTACACACTAGGTCTACGCAAGCACTCAAATTTTATTCAAATCAATTTTATTAAAGAAAATTTAATTAATAAAAACGTTTCCCTCCCTTGCGAATTTAAAATCAATCAAATAAGTCCATATTGTCGATAATAGATTTAAAAGATAATATAAAATCGAGAGTACGTACAACAGCATTACTGATAAGTCCGACCACGCCGCCACCGCGCCAGTTGTCAGTCGCTCGGAATAAACTGATTACAGGCGTAATTTCCTCTCGTTGACAATTCCTCATTTATCACGATAGGTTTAATATATTTTAACTGATGTTTGATCCACATTTGTTTGGTTACAGCATGTAATCTTCTCCTTTTCCTATTAATATTATAAATGTTAAAGATTGTGGGAATGGGTCTTAAGGAAAACTATTTATACTGTTTACGCTAAGAAGAATAATGCCTAAAGCACTATTTTTCTGTATTTTAAAAATATAGAAAAATAGTGCTTTAGGTATATAATATAATAAAGACCAATAGTGGCGCAGGGGCACAATGTGTGACTGTAAAATCGATCCCCGCTCGAGGAAATAAAATATTTACTTAAATTTTTCTTTTCATTTCTTCGCTCTGGTGTCGAGGTTAAGCGCGGCGTTGAGTTCTGCCACTCAACACGTGATGCCTCCAATATTCGGCGGAAAGTGGGAAACGGAGTGTGTTGACACTAGGTTTAATCTGCCCTGCTGCGTGCGGGATACAGCGAAAAGCTGATTTGATTTGATTTTATAATACAAATACTACACCCAGTTTGTAATGCAATAATTATAAAATTGGACAGTTTTTTATAAAATTCTTTCTTTTTTTCAATAAAATAAATTAAATTAGTTTCAGATACTGATAGAGTCCGCTAGTTTCTATTTTAAGTTTATAAGTAGCCTTACATGTTGGGATTTTTGTGAATAAACGAATGTGTCCCGAGATCCATTAGGCTTTTAACTTCTGTGAAATAGTACTTTTAATGAATTAATGCATTGGTTCAGCTCCATAGTGCGCAGATTAAAAACATTTCCAAACCCTCGTATCTTCAGTTGACAGGTGAATGTTTTATTTGATTCAAAAAATATATATATTGTTTTTGCCTTACAAATTAAGGTATAAACAATATTTTTTTTTGATTTACCTTGTCACTAGACACGTAGTATAAGTATAGGTGTCTGCGTACATAAGTTTAATAATAATCTATATTGTATACTTGTATATACTGCTAGGACGGCATAATTAAGTTATTTTTTTCAGCTTTACACTGTTTCTCACAAGTAGCGAGTAGGGTAGTCAAAGGGAACTCAGTGGTTAAACACTCCACTCCCCACTTTCCACCGTATTCTGCAGGCATTGTGTGTTAAATGTCAGAACTCAACGCCGCTCTTTGCCTCAACACCAGAGCGAGCAAATGAAAATATTATATATTTCATTTCCTCGAGTGGAAATCGAATCCACAACTTGTCACATTTACAGTTACACGCTTGTTCCCCTACGCCATATCGAACAATATATACTTGTATGTACGTATACAACGACCCTTAAACACAACCCAATATATTCAGAATAACAACTACAAATAAATCCTAGAATATCTAAATTTGATACACAAATTATGGCTATTAATCTAGCCGAGTAGACCCGAATAAGCGTAAGTGGGTTCGAATCCCTTTCAATTATGTGGTCACGTATGTAATTCGACTAATGACACCATTCCGTGACTCCTATCCCATTTTACTGTGCCATTTGCAACGTTCCAAGGTGTTAAATGAAAGTTTCGTGCCACAGTAGATATCATCTAGTACTATATTTGGATTAGCTTTTAACGACATTTGTAATCGCGGCTCTAATAAACTTGGTTTAATATAGCTGTTTAGTTTGCTTTCATTTATTTTTTTGCTTTCCGTGCTTTTGTGTTTTCGTTGATTTCATGTTTGAGGTTTTTCCAGTAAGGGTAGATTAGGTTCTGAATTAAAAATTGTATTTATATATATATGGCGTCAAGTTCTTAACAAAAAGCTATAATATAAATAACTTTAACGTTAGATTAGTATCAAATGTTCTTTTAACTTGTATTTCAAGTAGTATTAGTGTATTTAATAATGATATGACCAATATTTTATATGAACTTAAAGGTACAATTAACAGACATACAGATAAAACCTATTTTTAAATATCAGTAGTGAAAAATTTTATGCAAAAAATTGTCTCAAGAAACAACTATATATCATATATTTCTGTATAACACAGGTTATCTATATCTTTATGTATCTAATACAGAAATTTCCATCTAAAGGGGAATCTGAGTTCAGATACACCCCTTCTACACAGTCACCTTTGACGGTATAGTTTAAATATTTGACTGCAATGTATGCACAGATGATGTTTGATGGCATATGAGTTTTAAGGGCGCGATGGAACAGGTTCATGCTAAAAATAGTAAGAGCTAGTAGTACTTCTTTTACAATTCTGTTTTTAACGTGCTTTTTTTGATGTCGATCTGTAAATGTGTAGTAAAATTTAAGAAGCGTAACTTCACGTACTGCCAATTCTTTAATCATCATAAAATTGGGCAATTATGCGAAGATTTGTAGTGAATACAATAATGTTATATCTTCTATCTTGTCTGGATGGAGTCTAAAGGTGGAAGAAGAAACCCTGGGATGGTTTTTCGAAAAACCATAATATGTGGGCACGTTTGATTCTTTATATATTCTGTTAATTTGTCTTGGTAACGGGGATCTCACAATTGAACTAAACTGTGGTTGATGGAGTCCTAAGATTTTTAAATTAAATTAAAATTAAATTAGCTTCACGCTGTATCCCGCACACAGCAGGGTAGGCAGAGGGAACCTAGTGTTAAGACACTCCGTTCCCCACTTTCTGCCGAATTCTGGAGGCATTGCGTGTTGAGTGGCAGAACTCAACGCCGCGCTTAACCTCGACACCAGAGCGAAGAAATGGAAATATAAATTTAAGTAAATATTTCATCTCCTCGAGTGGGAATCGAACCCAGAACCAGTCGGTTTTGCAGTCACACCTCGTGCCGCTGCGCCACGACCGGCCTCAATGATTTTTAGTTTTTTAAATTTATATATTTTTTTTCTCTAAAAAAATATAACATTAAGCACTTATTCAATTTTATTTATTTATCTGTTATAATCAATAAACTTCTATATCAAAAGATAAAAAAAATATTACCACAACTTTTACAACAAAAAAAAAACTTCAACAAAATAAAAACGACAAAACGGAAATTCAATAGGCGGAGAAACGGATGTCATCCTCAAATAAAATAAGATACCGTGATCGCAGACGGAGTTGTTAAACAAGTTGGACAGTCGCCGAATATTGAGTTAGCTAAATCGATAGCTAACCGCACAGAACGGCACAATTAACTAAGTTTAGAACACCGAGTTTGGCTAAGACTCGGCTGGCTCTAGACTATATTGTATTCTCGTGTTATGTCCTAATTAATTTAATACTGTAAGATGGTAATTTTGCATTCGGTTGTCTCCACTGACGTTATACGATTTGCGTTTTGCTATTTAAATGTTCATTTTATTACTGCACACAATAGAGTAACCCTAGAGTACCTAGTGTTAAGACACTCCGTTTCACATTCTCCGTCGAATTCTGGAGACATTTCGTGTTGAAATGTTCATTAATTGGTGTTATTTTTTGTGTGTGTAATTTTATGTTTCTGTAATTTCTGTATCAACTTTATGAATAAAAAAAAGGAAAAGTAACTATATAAATTAGAAATACAAGAGAAGGGCAAACTAAAATTTTTTTACTACTTCCAATTAAGGTAGCAGTATTTCACTATGCTTAAAACGTTTAAACTTAATACATTTAGAAACGAAATTGCATCGCTCGAAAACTAGATTACTAGACTTAATAAAATCGACTAGCTTAAGCCTGTTGTTAATTCGGTGATTTGGAGAGCCGTCTAAATGAATTCGGCCATTACTGCTTTCAGTTAAGCCAATAGAACATATTGAACACGATTGCAGCTATTAATTGCAGCAGTGGGGGAGCTGTGGCAGTGGGTTGTGTGGATTGAAATGTTTTTTTTAATTCTACAAAAAAAAAAATGTAATACATATATAACAGTGAATAGTTAATATTTACATGTAAATCTAGAATAATAACGAATAACACAGCGTTTATATTAATTTTTGAATATAATAATTCTATTGAATATTTTATACACAAATAAAATATGTATAATAAGTTAAATACTTTACATAAACCCAAAACAAGGAAAAAAAGAAGCAAAAAAAGTAATCTACACGAAAGTAAAAAGCGCGTTTTCAAAATGAACCATACAAAACCCTCAATTAACATGTAAATACGTGAAATATTTACATTGCTTTGTGCCGGTGGGGATGCCGTGCCCCGGTGCTATAACAAAATGCTTAGAGATCATTCCAGCGGGGCAGCGAGTGGAATCACCTCTTCGCAATCACATTAGCCAAATCGTATCCGAATTGAGCCCCAGTCGCCGCAATAAAGAACTTCATTTATTTGAGTGGAGTACCCCGCGCCATCATTTCTTTAAAAGTACTTGGTTCTATTTAATTTTCTTGTGCAGGTTAATTTTTTTTTTCAATCAGTCGATTGAATAAGCGTTTTCAGCTTTTATGATCGAGTGAGATAAGGCTATTCGTTTTCGATATTTTTTTTTTACATTTTTAATAGAATTTGATATCAGCCATTATAAAATAAGATAGGATTGCACGTTTTAAATAGATTTTGCTAGTGCAAATACAGTACGACTATAAATATATACATTTGTATACGTTATTAAGTTGCTTACTAGATTAAAAAAAAAAACACTTCTGGGTCAATTTCAGGATTATGTAGTATATAGTTTTAAAAACAATCTTAAGTTTGCGGGCACATGTACTCATTTTGCTTGAAATGAACTACAAGTACAAGCTTGTAACGATTTTTATCTAAGAAATACCTATAAATTTTCTCTTTTCCTTTATTTGTATTGTAAGTTGTCACATCGTGCCAAATTCTGTAAGAGTAGGTTCATGGAAAGTACTCGATAAATATAGATTAGACGGCGAATTCCATATAAAAAGTATCAAAATCAATGTGTAAATTATCGTATCTTTGATTGCGTTGATTTAGATTGTTTTTTTTTACAAAGGACCATGACCATGGCCAGATGTGAATATTAATATTAATTTAAGTTTACTCTCTCGATATAAATGACCTTGATGACAACACTGACATCAAAGTGTCCCTATAGGAGTTCTGTTTTTACTTATTGGGGTACGAAATTCTAATATTTTACGCAGGTATTAATTCATAACTTAATGTATCTACATTTTATATATTTGCTGTAATATCTATACAATTAATTAAACATAAATTTAATTTAAAATAATGATAGATAGTAAGCACCTTTAAGATGAAGCTCATTCGGCGAAAATTGGGAAACGGAGTATCTTAAAACTCGGTTCCTACTCGGTGTGAAAAGTAGGTTTCTACTGCCTACTTACTCTACTGTCTGCAGGATACAGCGTGGAGCTGGTTTTTTTTTATATTCAAACATAACTAAAAGTTCTCAACAACGATTTGTAACAACTTGTTATAACTATTATACTAAAAACGAATGCCCAACTCTTTCATATTTAATCCCGCACCCGGGAAGCGGTCGTATTTATCACAGCAGTATTAAATAAGGGTAATAATAGCATAACAAATGTGTTGCCGTCGGGCGACACGGCAATTCTTCGTACGTAGCAATCTCGGGAAAATCCCATTTACCTTTAGAAACATTTCTTAAGATATAACTATTTTCAAGATTTGTTTTCCCAGAATTCCGGGGATTCTTAGTTTTAATAACAACTATTATATATCTATAGCGTGTTCATCTATACCGGGGGAAGTGGTCTTCGTATATACTTTTTATGACATACTAAAAGACGTCCTTCAATAGATTACGATATCTATTTTATTTACTGGGTGAACGTAAAAGAGAACTTTTACTATTGTAGGTATGAGTATACTACTTATATCATCTTATGGTGAATTGTACAATGGAGGCCAGTAATTACTATAGTAGAAAACTAGTAGAAATCCCGCCACATGTAGCATGATAGACAGAGAATAGTGTTAATACACTTCGCTACTTTCCACCGAATGTTTCGAAGCATTGCGTGTTGAGTGGCGGAACTCAACGTCAGGCCTTGGTGTCAGAGCAAAGAAACGAAAATATTATATTACCAAATTTTCCCGAATCGAACGAATCGAACTCACAACCGTCGCGTTACAGTCACACTCTTGCGCCATAACGGCCGCAATTACTATAGTGAACAAATTGAACATTCGATTGTTGTTTGTTTTGCTTCGTTTCCATGCAACTTTTCACATCGTAATCCACGACGCGCTTGTAGGAACTGCACCAAGTGGTCGAGTTACACCGGCTTCGCAAAGCCTGCAAGGGCAATCCGATTGGATAGTACAAAATCCTGCACCCATGGCGAGGTTTTGATCTTTCCCGCATTCAAAATAAAAACACATATTTATTTCTCTATCAGTTTGAATCTTTTGTGCATTCGTTTTGTATAAAATTAGCTACAAATATACTATATGTTTTCTAAATAATTATTTTTCTTTACTAAGTGTGAAATAACACTTTAAAATTGTTAAAAATAAAAATATAACATTGTTATCACCTTAGTCTATGAAATATGAAGTAGAAAAATACTTTGTAGATTTTTTTCTTTAGTTTCAGTATAAGTACCTCGTGTCAAATTTCACAACTCTGGGTCAACGGTAAGAACTCTGTAAGGTATGGATTACTATGATAACTTAATACAAAATGCATCTAATACGTTGCATAAGTGGTCGTATCTCTTTGATTGCGTTAATTTTAGAAGCTTGCTTTTTCTGAGCTCCAAGGGGCCGTAGACCTGAACCTGACCCGAATATTTAATATTTATTTTAGCCTGATACTTCCTCGTGATCTCGATAAATAGGTAACCTTAAGACGGCTAGACTGACAATAAAGTTATCCTAAGAGTTCCGTTTTTTCTTTTTGAGGTAAGGAGCTAAAAATTACGGGAGTAAGAATCAAATCTACAGCCATCATGTGTACAGGCAATCTCAACTCAAATCATATCTTTCTATGAGTGATTCGTAAAGTCAAAGCCAAAGTTCAATATAAGATAGAACGTTGATTATTATGAAATAGTTTCCATATCAGACAAAATGTGGCGCTTGATTTGTTGTTGTATAGGGTTTTATGTCTTTTAGGCAGAGAGTTGAGAACAGGATTTAACACAAAATGTTTTGCTTTTGGGTGGAAATTGAGGAACGAAATGTCTAAGTTCCCTCAGCTTCGTTCAATATAGCAGAGTATGCTATGTGGGAAAGCGTAAAATTGATAAAGTGAAGAATCGAGTGGTAGGATGTTATATGATCTGATTGTAAACCTCACATTTCACATTTTTCTATAAATTTGTATAAATGTTAAGCTTAGCTTCCCACTGTATCCCCCATATCGCAGGGTACGCACACGGAACCTGCGAACCTAGTGTTAAGACACTTCTGTTACCCACTTTACGCTGAATCCTAGATGCATTGCATTTTGAGTAGCGGAGCACAACGCCTCGCCTTTCCTATTTACCAAAGCGAGAAAATCGAAATATTAAATATTTCATTTCCAGGATCGAACCCACGACCTGTGGCATTTACAGTCGCATGCTTATGCCCCTCCGTTGCAACTGATCTCAAGCCTCCTTTAACAATTATTTATTCTTTCAAAAATTATATAAAACTCACATGCCCTCAAAACTACAAACGTTCCTACTTGTTATATTATATGTATGTATATAGCGTACTATATGTACACGTTATCTGAATATATGTAAAATGGGGAAAAGAGAACAAACCTATTCTGTGAATACACTTTTCGTATTTGACCGGCTTTTGAATGGAGTTAGACTTAAAATGTTATACGAATACCTCCATCTTTGTCAATGTTTAAAAAATTCAAATTAGAGCACACTCACTTCAAAACTATTTAGCACATTGGAGTTCAAAACAGATAGTATTTACCCTTAAAAATTGAAAAATAAAGCTTTGAAAGTTCGTTTGACTTATACACAAATATGATTTAATTAAAACATGCAGCTGTATACAGTTTTTACAAAAGATTCTTGTCTATTATACAAGTAAATACATTTTTTTTGAATAGAGAATACAACAAAAAATAATATAAGCGCTGTAGTATTATGTTTTGTTCTTGGATTAGAATTAATGTTATATATGCATTTTATTCAAAGTTTTTCATGCACTAGGTTCCCTATTCTACTTCCGTAAAATACCTAAAAATATATAGGTCAAGGTGATATTTTAAAAAAATCATAGCTTTATTGTATTCAGCTCAAAAGTACTGCAATGTTATAAAATCATGACACTTTTCTGATATCCTATAAGATGTAATGTAAGTACACGGTCGTAAAAATGTGAGATAAAATATCACGATCTAAATTATTTCCCACCACATAAGCCAATAGAAAAGTTACCTAAATATTCACATATTCGATCGTTGCGGTACTGTTGAAAGCGGCGATAAAGATTTATAGCTCAATAATACTTGATTATTTCGAAGATTCAGGGATTTTCTCGTCTACGCATACATATAAATACGTATAACTGGTTTAGCTAAGTTAGTATTATCATATTTCATGAAATTCGAGATTTTAAGCGTTTATGGTACAGTAAGTGTGAAACTGGTGGAAGTAGATTCAAATATTCAGTAAGAAAAATAGGTTTTGCTAAATTATGATTATTTTATTATTATTTCAGTTTCAATAAGAAAATGACCAAAACTTAACTTGAACGTAAAACATTATAATAACAGAGGGAACCTTATATCTCTGTCCTAGACTTTCCCCCCGAACTACAGGTCGAAACTTGAGCGTCGAAACTTAACGCCGTTTACTAGAAAAAAAAACCGTTCCTCCAAGAAGAGATCCACGATGTGTCATATGACAGCAAAATAAAATTTTAACAATTATTTAAAAAGTTGAACAAAAAAGGGCTGTCGTATGCGGTTGGTACAAGTATTGCAGTGAAGATAAAATATATATGCAATAGAGGGTTTACTGCGGGCAGTTTCACTCAACTGCGTGTGTGCAATAAAAATTTCATTACGTTCAATTTGCACTTAAATTCATTTTATCGGGCGTGATTTTATTTTTACAGCTTTATTAACAAAATAATAATATTTATTATATATAATAATATTTCTTTATATTTTTAATTAAAATTTTGCTACTTAACTTATTGAGGCCAGTTGTGGCGCACTAACGTGTGACTGTATGTGCGACAGGTTGTGGGTTCGATTCCCATTCGAGGAAACGAAATATTTTATATTTGCGTTTCCCCGCTCTGCTAACGGGGCAAAACGCGGCGTTGAGTTCCGCCATTCAACAAGAAATGTCTACAGAAATATTATTATTATTATTAAGTCGTTATTTTTGCATGAATATGTTATTCTTGAGATTGTACTGTTATCTATTATAATTATTTCATATTATTATTTTATTAATTAAGAAATAATACATCATTTTTATATCTCGTTGTGGGTTCGATCCCCACTCGAGGAGATGAAATATTTACTTAAATTTATATTTCCATTTCTTCGCTCTGGTGTCGAGGCAAAGCGCGGCGTTGAGTTTTGCCACTTAACACGCAATGCCTCCAGAATTCGGCAGAAAGTGGGGGGGCGGAGTGTCTTACACTAGGTTCCCTCTGCCGGGATCGGGATCTCTGTGCGGGATACAGCGTGAAGTTGATTTAAAGTGTAAGTAATATGAATATATGTCAATTTCATCGGTGTTTGTAAAGAAATCGAAGGCTCATCAAAAGGAGTAACATTGTGAATTATAAGTTATGATAATGCAATCTTACGCTACAACATTTTATGATATTGCCGGGATCGACTAAGCCGCCATTCAACAAATCGTCGGTTACTTAAAAAGAATCCGCCGCACCGTCTCATTTTATCACGAGATATTTTTATATTAATATTTTTCATAGAAATACAAAGTTAAAAATATTCTAAATAGATTTTTTAAACATTTTTAATGTGTTTTTTCACATATCTGTGGAATTTTACATAGGAAATCGTTTAAGAGGCGCAGGTTTGAATCCCGCTATGTTTCCAAGAGGCTCAGGTTTAAATCCCGTTACGGTAATTTTTTTGTACTTTTTCTAAAAATATATTTATTTATATATATAAATTAAAGATCTGTTTCTTTGTTGGCTTTACCTAAGTATAAAAGTAAACAAATATTAAAAATATTAGCATAATTTTTAAAAATAATCAATTTGATCATGAGATATCACTAAAAAGAAACAAATAACATTTAAGAATCAATAAATAACGATATTCAACAAAATGTCTTAAGAAATATAAACGAATTTAGTCCTAAATTTGAATCTCAGAATAAAACACCATAAAAATAATACCCACTTCTCACATCGACAGTTTCATCAGCAAAATTGGCTAGTGCCACTAAAATGGAGACGAACGCACCAGACTGGAAATTTATTATTAGGTAATCGATTTTACCTCCTCCCGCATTATTGTCGAAACACGATGACCAGCAGCCATTCAAACAGCAAAGTTATTACAGCGATACGTTTCTCCGAATATATTACGGTACGTTTCAGAAAATATTGTATGTTGTCAACCTTTATTCCTGTAGGAAATGCTGTGGGTGTGCCTCTGGCTGTCTGTTGTTGTATCGCTGCCGGTTTGCAGGTGACATTTTTCCGATCTTATAGAGTAGTTATTGAGCGTATGTATATACCTATAGCGTAATCTTCAGTATTGGCGCTGTGTTGTTTTTATTATGATTATTTTATTTTATTATATAACATTTTGAGTCTATAAAACGGTAAAGTGCGAGTAGAACTCGCATACTTATTCTGTATCAATTTCAAGATTCTCGGTCAATTAGAATTATAACTTATAAATTTTTACAACGAATTTGAGTTTTGAGTACATATGCTTTACTCATTTTGTATGAAATGAACTTCTATTATTATTATTATTATTCTTCTTTATTTGTACATCACTTGTATAAAAATATACAAGACTATTATAACTTTGTAACGATTTATTTTTTCATCAAATATTTTTAAAAGTTCATTTTTTGGATTTTTTCATTTTATATTTTAATATCTTATTTGTACGAAATGCAAATTTCATAACGATAAGATGTAAGTTTTTTATTCGTATTTGTCCCTATGCATAATTAAAAGAGATTATAATAACAAATGAACACGTTATAATAAACAGAAATAATTGTCAATAAAATGTTACATAGTATTTAGATAAGATACTTTTTTAAAAATGGAAATGTGACCACATTGAGCTACTAGTAGAAAACCTAGTAGTTTCTAATGAACTAACATTCACTAAATATTAATTAATTACGAACTACCCACAACACAACAATTTAGAGAAAAAAAGGAAAAAATCTCAAATAAATATTTGTTCTTTCACACAATAATGGTAAAGAAAACGCTGTTCTTCATATTTCTATACCACATACTGCCAAGGTATTTCCCCTGTCTTATTAATCACGTCAACACCCTGTATACAACGGGCGAACAACAAGCATTGTTAGTACCAAACTGAGCAGTTCAGTGAAAGCAGGACGATGTAAACACCGTCACACAATACTACCATCGCGTATAATGATGTCTGGAAGTGATAACGCAAGTTAAATTGTCTTCGTCATACACCATTGAACTAATCCTATAGGTTGGGATAGTGGCCCGAAAGCTATTTAAAAAAATGTTATATTGATAAGTTGTATATGATAAGTGTAGTGGGGCAGGGGCACAAGCGTGTGTGTAAATGCGACTGGTTGTGGGTTCGATTTCCACTCTCTGGAATGTATTATTATTTTACATTTATTAATATTTTCATTTCTTCGCTCTGGTATTAAAGCGAAGCGCAACATTTGACAGAATCGGAGTGTCTTAATATAAAGTTCTTCTGCCTACTTTGCTATATGCGGGGTACAGCGGGAAGTCGAAAAAAAAAAGATAAATATTTAAACTGAATGGTATTGATAATAATGTTTTTTTACGATCAAATAAGTTGTTATATAGGTATTTTTTTATTATTTTCTACATTGAGAAAAGTAGCACCAGCACGTAATAACTAATATTTAGTTAACATATTTAAGATTTTCTGATGAGGGCGTCCTCACCAAAAAATAAAAATAAAGTTATATCAACTGAATCCTTCCAGTTTCTTTCTATAGTAGCGTCTTTGTCACCTCGATAATAGATGATACGCAATAATTCATCGTTTGTGTCGGGTCCCACGCTCATATATGGATGGACTGACCAAAACTTATACACATTGCATGTTATGATGGCATCATTTGATATATAAATTTTATATATTGATAACCGGCGTTGAGTTCTGCCACTCAACAGCCTCCAGAATTCGGCAGAAAGTGGAGAACGGAGTGTCTTAACACTAGGTTTCCTCTGCCTACCCTGCTGTGTGCGGGATACAGCGTGAAGCTGATTATATATTGATAACGCTTTATTTCGTATATAGCAGTAGGGCAGAGAGAACTTTGTGTCAACATCTTTCTTTTTTATTCTTCTTCTGTTTCTTTCTTCTGTTTTCTAAACGATTTGGACGCTGACTTTTCAGACGATAGAGAGATATAAACATTATTGATTCCCGAGTCGGACCGAAGTAAAAAGTTATTTATTCCTATAGATCTGGTTGCCTGGTAAGGATGTGTGACTAACTAACTAACTGTATATACTGTTTTATGGTTGAGGGTTTGATCTCCGCTTGAGTACATGATTAATAATTAGAATTAATTTTAATCCCTAAGCTTAGTAACAAGGCACTTCGAAGTAACTTTCAATGATGAGATGAGATGAAATAAAATTGTTTACAATAAGTGATTATAAAGAAATATTTAGTGTTAATAATTAAAAAAGACGTTTTTATTATTTAAAAAAATAAACTTGCACAATATTCGCTAGAATTCTTTTTTACATGAATTCTTTTTTGTGGAACTTCAAAAAATATAATTTAATATCGGCCGTTAGTATCTAGTAATAAAAACGTATGGAATTTTTGTACAAGTTCACATTTTAAAATTGGAATGGCTACAACATAGTTTACTCATACTTGAAATAAATAAAATATCAATACAGCGATTATTTTTTAGGGATGCGTCTATTTTTATTTTATTTGCTAGTTGCAGTCCGCAACTTCTGATTCCCAAGATGTACATGTACAAACATACATCAGATTTTACAATAGTTACAAATAACTGTTATTTAAAAAAAAACTTATGTTTTTCCTTTTGATTGGATTATTTATTGGTGGTTCAGGATCGATAGTTACCAATAACTGTTATTTAAAAAACACCTATGTTTTTCCATTTCATTAGATTATTTATTGATGGTTCAGGATCAGGACATATATGGACCGAGCACCCGCAACCCGTTCTCAAGGGCAACCTTCCAGACTTCACTTACCACTCCAGCCTTAGGTCTGGTAGAAGATTTTGAGTTTTTGATTTTTGAGTCACTCCTTTTGAAACTATCTGTCTTAACTCAAGCGAAAAGTAGAGAAAGGAATGTTTTAACATTAGTTTCTTTCTGTTCTGACGTGTGGCAGGTACACGCACAATATAGCGTTAGGATAAAAATAAAATACTAAACAAGCTTTTCTTTTATTTAAAATAAATAATCAAATAGGCACTAAGAGCTTGCAAAATGCTATATACACACCACCTATATCACAGGTACATTCAATGCAATTGGTATATTAAAAAAAGGTTTCAATCAAAAAAGGTTACCATACTGCAAGCTTTCCAAGCTACGCTCGAATGGAGCTCGATGCAGCTATAAATAAATTGACTCCCGTTACACTCCACTGTTGCGTAAAAACAATCCTTGCTAAAATGGCTAATTTAAGTTGTCCAGATAGACATCTCTGATATGTTTGCGATCTACAAATGTCAGCTATCCGGTTCTATTCGAAATATTTGTTGTCCACAGGATGTGATGCTATGTAACGTATCTGATAGCCTCGTATGGTGTAGTGGTTAGGGTTCTTGCTTTAATTCAAGTGTTATATACTTTTTAGTAATTATTTCGCTATATAAATTACGTAAGTCTATATAAGTAGATATACACTAGATTACTTTCGACGTTTTTTTCTATTATAATTAACTTACTTGCTTATAATTTTTTATTTACTTTTCAGGTTATTTATCGTGCATGGAACATGGTAAGCAAAGGGAGTCTTCTGTCAAATTTCCGAGGCATTACGTGTTGAGTGGTAAAACTCTAGACCATGCTTTCGCTATGGTACCAGAGCGAAGAAATAAAAATATTACTCAATAATATTTACATTCCAGTAGGAATTGCATCCACAATCGTCGTATTACAGTCACACTATGTGCCCCTGCGCCTCGATGGCCTCAAAAATTATATCGTAATTAAAAAAACAAAGTATATTATTTTAGTTCCTGCTATCCAATGTGTAGTTACTTTTACGTTCACTGCACTTAGCTCCACGGATGCCTTGGGACTCTCGACGTGCATTAAAAATGCACGTTGCATTAGGGCTCCAATGGCATACCGTCCGCGTCCTAGCGCAGATGCGGGCTGTCACATCTGCTCAATATAATAAGAAACTGATACAATATGCAGTGGAAGAGTAAACTTAAATTATAATATGGAATTGTGTATAAATAAATTAACTTGGAATTCTAGTTTTTTTTAGCAGGGTAGGAAGAGGGAACCTAATGTGAAGACACTCTGTTCTACACTTTTCGCGGGATTTTAACAGGCATTGCGTGTTAAGTTGGAACGTTGAAACGTTGAAGCGAAGCAATAAAGATATTAATAAATGATAATTCATTCCTCTGAGTGGGGATCGAATTTACAACCGTCGCCTTATAGTCATATTCTAGTGCCACTGCGCTACGACGGCCCCATGCATGCATTAAAGGTACAAGACTTAGATTATACAAGATATAACACGATCGATGGATCAACGGATCAATACAATCCTTAATCTTCTTTTTTGCTTATTTTCTCTTTAAAACAATTTCCTCTCTCATTCATGAAAAATTCTAGGCGGTGAAAATGGGTAAGGTTATTGTGAGGTATTTTATTTTTTAGTTTTTCCACCATGTTTTCGCCACTAAGAGACCAAACTTCCAATTTGCTTAAAACCAATGTAAAAGTAAGCTGAAATTATTTGCCAGTAGCTGGAGAATATTCTCGTTTTAGAAAGTTGGTTAGGAAAATAATTCATAATTTTTATATATTTTAGTAAATAATATAATTTTGTGTCACGACACTCCGTTCTTTACTATTAGCCCAATTTTAGGTAAGTGATGGAACCCAACGCCGAACCTTGTTAGGACAGTTGTTCTGGTAGGTTACGGTTGGTATAGTTGGGTGAGTAAATTAGTTATAATCATTTCCCTAGTGAAATTGGACTCGCAATCATCGCGTTTGCAACCTGACACGATCCCACTGGGCCACGTTGTACTCACAAAATTAAAGCCGCTATATGAATAAGACGCTTGAAGTTAAAATTATATATTATTATATTATATTAATATAGGTATTAATGTTAACGTGTATTTTACATGTTTGTAACTGCTTACTAATTTTAAATTAACAGGCATGTTAAACAAATGTTAGTTTTGTACATACTCCGCAATTTAATAAATAAATAATATATATAACGTTATGTATACATAACGAACGAATAAATGGAGGATAGAGTGTCTTAACACTAACTTCCCTTTGCCTACTCTGTTGTGTGCGGGAAACAGCGTGAAGCTGTAAAAAATGATAAGTCAAACGAATTAAATGTTTTAAATACATTTTTGCTTCGTCATTGACGTGAAATAAATGTAAAGAAAAGAGAAAAAGAGAGGAAACACCAAAAATATATTTCACACGTTGAAATAATTTAAGCTCTGGATCATTGAGAAATAAATTTAGACTTATACGATACCTTAATTTAGAGAATGCTTTATTAGATCGGCTACGATGCTTGCACCTCAATCTGCAGGCAAAGTTTAATGAGATAATCTAGTATTCAATTAATTTTTCCATAGAATACTCTTATATGAAATTTTGATTAAGATTTTGTTATAGATTCTGATATTGTGTTCTTTTCTACATTTTTAAAATTTTAATTTTACGATAAATATATAAATGAATATCTTTACTCTTATTAAGCATAAAAAAAATTCATTACATCACAAATGGCTTGTCCTGGTAATTTTTTCGCAATAACTTTCTGGAAATGTGGTAAATCACAGCGAGAGTTATCTGGGGTCTGTAGATACGGAAAATTTAAAAGCATTGATTAAAAATTCAAATAGAAGTTCTAATTTGTAAAAACCATATAACATTTGTAAATAGAAACATTTTTGTTGTATATTTTTATATCATTTGAAACTCTGAGAAATTGATAAAAAAAATCACATCTTTTTAAAAATAATTTACTCTTTTGTAAGATTACACAGTACCCTATATGTAAGTTATATTAATAATACATGTAAATAATATAATCAATAATAAACAACATTCTTAATAAGCAAATCAGCTTCACGCTGTATCGCGCGCACAGCAGGGTAGGCACAAGAACTTAGTGTTAAGACACTCCGTTCTCCACTTTCTGCCGAATTCTGGAGGAATTGCGTGTTGAGTGGCAGAACTCAACGCCGCGCTTTTGTCTCGACACCAGAGCGAATAAATGGAAATATAAATTTAAGTAAATATTACATCTCCTCGAGTGGGGATCGAACCCACAACTAGTCGGTTTTACAGTGGCACTTTGTGCCGCTGCGCCACGATTGGTCTCTAAATAATTTTAATTATAACATTTCTAAAATACTCACTCAATGGCCGACTGAGATAAGCCAGCTCTACATAATCGAGACTTTAAAAGAAATGGCATTCATTAACCGTTTCCGTATCTTTGAATTTGGATTCTGAATGAACCTTTATGTAATCAGATCTATGAAAGATCTTCTTTGTAATAGTTTTACTTATCATATAGTAAGTGTTTTGCATCACACAACAATGATAAATTATTAACGGAACCTAACCCCGCGTTTTATCTGTATTCCAGTGTCTTTCCTGTGTGCTAATTATAATGAATTGTCTCTTATAAAATCGAATCCACAAACAGACCTTACAGTGAGACACTTGCCCACATTGCTACATCTATAAATTATGAACTAAAATTCAACATGAAATTTTAACATAAAACAATAATAAGGTTAGTCTTCGACAAATTTATTATATGAAAAGATTCATTGAAATTTTAATTAGAGCCGGTTTTCTTTCGCATCAAACGAACACTTGCCTAGCGGCAGAATTAAAAGTAATTACATCATGTTATAATTGTTCGTACTAAGTAGTAAGGTAAAGTTAATGTTATAAAAACGTTACAATATATTAGTATTTATAATGAATACAATTTTTTTTCTTCATTTTGAGGCCAGTTGCGGCGAAAGGACACAGAGTGTCACTGTAAACGCGACAAGAAAATGGGGAACGGAGTGTTTGAACACTAGGTTCCCTCTGCCTACCCTTCTGTGAACTGGGTACGGTGTGATGCTAAAAAAAAAGATTTTTTTTATAAGATTCATTAACTTTCGTTTAGAAAAAAAAATGCATGCTGAGTTTAATTAATTTTTAATGCTTACATATTTCATTGTATCGGAAATCAGTTTTATATTGAAAGACTATTTTTCCTTTACACATTATTAACAGTCCCTTATGTAAAAGAAACAATATTATATCCCTAGCGAATCCCCTCTTTTCACACAGCCTTCTCATACTCCATAATATTTATTTAAAAATATTCCAACGTCGAATAAAGTGTGAATTGAAAAGTATAATAGATGTCAAGCGTGAGCGATGGTGCAATGATCGAACATCACTGAAAGCTACCGATGCATCATAGTCAATATAACCTCGCGTTCAACTTATTACATTAATATGTGAATACATGTATTTGATCTTATAAAGAAAAAAAAAACCGGCGCAATCACAATGTTAAAAATGTAATTCAATATCACTCAACATTACACAACACACAACTATATAGTATATATCTCTATATTATACTTGCTAGCCTATCTATATATTAAACTAGTGACTCGCTCGCGGCTTCACTGGCTTGTACTATAAAATAATGTATTTTCGCATCCGAATTACTTTCGTAGTCTAATAACATTGGTATTCAAAAGATAACATCCATACATAGAAAAGTAAAAAATCAGCTTCACGCTCTATCCCGCACACAGCAGGGTAGGCAGAAGGAACCTAGTGCTAACACACTCCGTTCCCCACTATTCGCCGAATTCTGGAGGCATTGCGTGTTGAGTGGCGGAACTCAGCGCCGCGGCTTGCCTCGACACCAGAGCGAAGAAATGAAAATATAAATAAATCAGCTTCACGCTGTATCCCGCACACAGAAGGGTAGGCAGAGGGAACCTAGTGTTAAGACACTCCGTTCCCCACTTTCTGCCGAATTCTGGAGGCATTGCGTGTTGAGGGGGAGAACTCAACGCCGCGCTTAACCTCGACACCAGAGCGAAGAAATGGAAATGTAAATAAATATTTAATCTCCTCGAGTGGGGATCGAACCCAAAATCAGTCGATTTTACAGTCACACTATGTGCCCAAGACAATTCAATAAAACACTTATTTTGTAGCAATATTGTCTCAAGCAATACCTTATGTTAATATAACTTTTTAATTAACGAAAAGAATTAAATAAAACAAACACATAAAGCCAAGGGAAGAATGCCAAATTATAATAGTGAAAACAACATTTAAATCGGTTAAGCCGTTTCTGAGACTAGCTTAGACAAACGCACTGACATTGTTTTAGGTTCTATTACATGTATAAATTGCCCCAATAATAGATTTTCCCATATATCTTCCATGTACAGATAGCGATGATTTACACAGCACAACAACCCTGCGGAGTAGAACGCTGACTTTTGGCTCGCAAGTACCTTGGGGAGTGTAGGGCAGCACTGAGAGAATATAAAGAAATCTTTTCTTTAATTTTTTACGGGAATGGGAATAAACAGGGTCTTACTTTTCATAGTTTACAAAAAAGCTAGTTTCCGGTAGCCATTAATATTACCTATATTTGAATATTTTAATCTATACATTCATGCACTTAAGCATTTTTTTCATCCCCACTCTTTGTCCTGCATATCGCAAAGTATAAAAATTAGTGTCACATCACTCTAATATCGATCTTTTTTCCGTACTTAGTGTAAATCGACACAAAATTTCAATGATAAATATAAGTGAATTCCTACCTATAATACTCAACGGCACCGTTTTCTATATGATATATGAATCCACAATATTAAATACAGTCGGTTATGAGAAAATTTCCTTTTTATGTCTATAATAAGACGTCTTTTAGTTATTCTAGAGAAAAGTTCGAAGTAAGGCCGCGTTAGTATCATATAATATGATTCAATCAACGCCATTACATCTAAATTTTTTATACGAGAAATTTGTAATTATCGTACAATATGGGAATATCGATAACAAAAGCAAAATTTTATAAAAATATAAATATCTGAGTATCTTAATGTAAACGATGTATTATAACACTCGGTTCCCAGGCTTCCTCTGCCTACTCTGCTTTGAACGGAATACATATAGTATGAACCTAAAAACATATTAATCCAAAATATAAACTTTTACCTTAATAACATATTTTCTAATTTACATTTCCAAATAACATGAACAAGTGTGGCGTAACAACCAAATTTTGCTTAAGTTTTTTCATCCAACACTTCACATCAATTCTCCTCAAAAAGCTCTACCGAAATTCAAATTTACTTTACAAGTAGAATATTTCGTGACCGCTAAGCATTTGAGAAAATCATTTCCGGTTTTTTACCTACCGAATGCACGAAGGTGCACTATCCTCTACTTAAAATGCAGTCGCAACGGCTGTCGATTGAGATTAGACCGGCGGCGTCCAATTTAAATTTATGTCATTTCTTTGCCGCATCGTTAAAGTCAAGGGCGTGCTTAGTGCCAGAAACCATTAAACTAATATATGGGCAGAACCAATTGCCTTTTTGTTACATCTAAACCGAGCTCTCGCTCTCGTTATTAATTGTTTAATAGCTCGTGTTACAAGAAATCGTTACTCTTGAACGATGTTGGGTTACGTAAGTTTGTAAAGGTTAAGAGGTGTAAGTAAGATTTTTTTATTGCTTTACGTTGTACTCGTATTCCTTCACGTAGGCAGAGGGAACCTAGTGTTAAGACACTTCCCCCGACTAGACCGTTACCCACTGTTCGGCGGAATTTTTCGAGGGATTGCGTGTTGAGTGGAGGAACTCAACGCTGGGCTTTTGTCTTGGTGCCAGACCGCAAATGTTGCATTTAAGTTTTAATTTAATACAAGTTCAAAAAAAAGCGAAAACACAGTAAAATCTACGAGTACATATTATTTGTTTTTGTCTATATGCAATATAATTTTGTCACTTACAAATTAAAATAGATTATGTATTGCAAAAGATGAGTCAAATTTAAAATTAATTAATAACGATGTTACATTGCATTACATTTTTTCTTGAAGATGCGTGGAGATTTTTTGGAGTGTAGTTTAGCATTTCTATATATTTATAAGAATAATTATTTTTGATTATCAAACACTGTTAATAAAAACTAAAGAGTTTTGCTACAACACCAATTGTAGATATTGTAAAAATATACATACACAAAAAAACAGTTAAATTCAAATCCCCCGTTTCGCAGTCGGCTAAAAAAAGTTGCACAGCTGAAATAGAATACTCTTAGAGGTTGGTTGATGTTTGCTATGAGTTGATTGCCTATCCGTTTTGTAACATATGTAAATTCTCAACAGGCCTTTTCGATTCGATGGATGCGTTCAATTCGCCTGGAATTGAAGTGAAATTGGAAAAATTGCTCTGACCAAGATTATACGATACGATGCATAATTATATTGTAATATCATTTTGTTGGAATAGCTCCGTATTTTCTATGAAAATTTCATGAAATTTAATATGTTCCAAGAATGTATGTTTTTCTGTGCCAATAAATAATCTTTGTGAATAGATATTATTTTGTGTTTTGTTATTATCTCTATATATAATAAGACAGTAAAAATATTTTGTCTGTACATTTAGTAATTTTGACTGAAATGGATAGAGGGACACTTACAAAGAATAATACAAAGCAAAAAGATTTTTTTGAATTTCTTGTCTGTTTGTCTGTCTGTCTGTCGACATATTTTTGTCCGCATTTTTCTCTGAAAGTACTGAATCGATTTACTTGAAAATTTCACCAATTGCTTTGTTTTAACTCAACTTGAGTACTAAAGTTTAGTTCATCAAAATCGGTTCATTAAAAAAAAAGTTATCGTCATTTGAATGAACTCAAGGCATTACTTTGCCTGCGAATATTATATAGCTATCGCGCTGGTAGGACCCTGGCTAAAGAATGACATTCGAAACGTCTGGTTTATATGATTGTTGATAAAAATATATATTTTTGAAGCACTATTATATAATATTTTATACAATAAAGTAAGCAAAGTTGAATTGTTAGTGGAGATTACCTTCATAAATCATAACAGTTAACTTTAAGTCGTAATTAATTCAACCGGCCGGTCGTGGCGCAGCGGCAAAACCGACTGATTGTGGGTTCGATCCCCACTCGAGGAGATGAAATATTTACTTAAATTTATATTTCCATTTCTTCCATTGCGGGATACAGCGTGAAGCTAATTTTATATTTATTTTAATTCAACACAGAGATAAAGAACGATCTTGAAAGAAATATCAAGTAAATACAAAGATATTTTGGTTGGTTCGTTCACATAATATATGTAACTAATTTAAAAACTGTACAGGAGTTAATATGCAATTAATACAGTTATTTTACAAATAATATTATGAATCCTACAACCTAAATTAAATTATTCACTGACACATTTAACAGAGTTTTAGAATTATGATGAGACGTATATTATATAGGTGAAAAGAACATAAAGTTACAAAAATATATACGTGTAATACATAATTAGCTTTATGTATATTTTATAAATATCAAATATCAACAATGGTCGTATTCAAAAATTCTTTGACGATAATGTCGTAAAAAAAATCATATTAGAAGTCATTATAGTTGTCAATCGATTGTGCTTATTAAATCAGTAATCATGTATTTTAAGCGGGCGAAGCCGTGGGCGAGCCGCTAGTCTTTTATTGAAGTAACTATATTAAAAAAAACTAATATTAATTAATATACATGTGCCACAATCAGAAAATTAATAAATTTAAAGCTTCATTTTAACATTTTTATCTCTATCAACTCATCCGAAGAAAAATGTCCTATTAGTAAAGAAATATTTTTGCTTCTTCAGATGAGTTCGCTATGTTCAGTTGTAAAGGGTCCTTTATGTCTAAAAATCGGGGTCTTGACTTTATAAGTTCCTTTTAAGATGTATCCTACAAAATATCCTTTTTTCCCAAGACAGTTATGGTGGCGCAAGTTGGCATTTATTTAAACATACGAGTACTTTATTTATTTATTTCTTTATTTGTACACCACTTATATAAAAATACACCACAAAAAAATAGAAAAGAAAACAAATGTACAAAAAGGTGGCCTTATGGCTAAGTAGCCATCTCTTCCAGACAACCTTTAGGGCGAAAAGAAACTGTCATAATATTAAAAAATTGAGTGGTGGATGTAGTTAAAAAAGTACATTAATAAACAATAAATGAATTTAGATATAAGCAAAACAATAGACTGATATAAAGATATTTCTAATATAATACAATACATAGACACTAATAAACAATATACATACATACATACATACAGTAAAATATATATAATAAATATATATAAATATACACACATAATACATAATACATCTATACTAATATTAGAAAGATTTGTATTTTTGTATGTATGTATGTATTGTTTTCACACGACAACTACCGGACCAATTTCAAAAATTCTTTCGCTATTAGAAAGCTGCATCTTCACCGTCCCACATAGGCTATATTACATTTTCAAAAAAAATAGGGATCCCTAAGAAAAATGCAATAATGTAACCCAAGGTGTGAGTGAAGAAATTGATCTAAAAATTTTTATCATCGCGTGCGCTGCGAAAACTAATGATGATAGAACAAAATAATGTTCTACAGTATTATAGAACGCATCAATATCTATAAAAAACCGCGATACCATATGTCCAACTACTATAGTTATGACAATATAACTACATTTTTATATTTTATAAGTTGATGAAAGTGCCGGCAATAATCAAACCATTTTATTCATACCTCTGCATTAATCCTTATTCTATTAAATGATATTTTATTAAAGATAATTTCAATATGTGTAAAGTACTTTTTACATTTGTAGTGAATATTATCTTTTAATAAAATTAATTCATAATCATAATAATAACTAAAACTATTTTATTCTATATTTACATTATATTCTTACACTACGTTTTATTTTCAAATTTACTTAAAACTAAAGTGTTAATATTTATATTTATTAAAATCATCCGCACGCAGCGCATTCGCATGACAAACTTGTTTCGAGTTTTTTTGCTGTGCGTGACGTAGCCTGCTTGCTAGCTACGAGTAAAGAGTCGGCTACTATCGCTTGCGACGTTCACTTGTATTAATATTGTACTCATTGCTTGTATTCAATTTTAAGCCTTATCTTCTTGCTAATACGTATCTGTTTCGCTTATCTATTTCTTTTAGTATTTCTTTAAATTTCTTTATTTCCTTCTGTGAGTGTGTAAAATTATTCTCTTTGTATCTCCTTAAGTGTTGAATAAATTTGGACAATTATTCCACAAAATTTTGGAAATTTAATTTCACTCCATAATTAAAAATATAAAATATTATTAAATAGCGTATTTCACAAAAACCGCTATATTGGTGAACCCGAAATTAGTGAACACTACATTAAATATCTACGTTTTCTGCTGGCAAGAAGATTAAAAACGGCAAGAGGCCATTTTGACGACCTTTGCAAGGTGACCTCTAGTACACGATGGAGGACGCGACTACATCCAACGTTTGTAGGATTGGCGTGCGTATTCCACCATTCTGGCCGGAAGAACCAGCCCTTTGGTTTTCACAAATTGAAGGTCAGTTTGCTTTATCTAATATAACAAGTGATGCTACAAAATTTTATTACGTTGCCGCTCAGTTGGACAATCAATTTGCTGTCGAGGTGAAGGATATAATAATTTCTCCTCCCGAGACGGATAAATACGTCACTCTTAAAACGCAGCTGATTAAAAGATTATCTGCGTCTCAAGAAAAGAAGGTGATGCAGTTGCTGAGGCATGAGCAGCTAGGTGATCGCAAACCATCGCAGTTTCTGCGATACATACAAGATCTTGCGGGTTTGTCTGTCCCCAAAGATTTTTTAAAAACATTATGGTCTAGTAGATTACCACAAAACATTCAAACTGTTATAGCTTCGCAGCCTGATCTACCTATTGAAAAATTAGCTGACCTGGCAGACAAGGTGCACGAAGTAGCACCCTCATCACCACAAGTCGCAAGCACGTCTGCGATGGCCACATCCCCTGCACCCTCCATGTTGGAAGAAATGGCCAAGCAGATCCAACTCCTGACCAAGCAGGTATCTGAACTCTCGACCCAGGTACGTCACAATTCGGTACCATTCAAGTTCAGAGAGCGTTGCCGGAGCCATTCCAGGCATCGTCGGAAGTTAACTTCCCACCAAAAATGTTGGTACCATTTTAAATTTGGTTCCAACGCAAAAAAATGTGTACAGCCATGTACTTACGGAGAGTCGGAAAACTCTCTGGGCAGCCGGAAGTAGCGGCCAACGTCTGCCCTTTACCTACAGGCCGTCTTTTTATTACCGACCGTATTTCAAAAATGCTTTTCCTCATAGATACTGGTTCTGATCTCTGCGTTTTTCCACGGTTGGCTACCAAGGCGCCCTGTACTAAGACGAAGTATGAACTTATGGCAGCCAACGGTACAGTCATTCACACTTATGGTCCTACATTATTGCACTTGGACCTAGGACTGAGACGTACTTTCACCTGGAAATTTACCATCGCTGATGTTTCGAAACCGATTATCGGCGTAGATTTTCTGATATTTTACAATCTTCTTGTAGATTGCAGATATCAGCGCCTCGTCGATGGAACTACTACTCTATCAGTGCAAGCACTAAAAGAAAATATCTCCGATGACCTTGCGTCAGTCAAAGCCATCTCAGGAGAATCAAAATACCATCAGCTGCTTCATGAGTTCCCAGAGGTAACGAGACCATCAGGTACGTCTTCCCTACCTAAGCATAATACTGTACATTACATCAAAACCATACCCGGACCGCCAGTTACCAGTAGACCTCGTCGTTTAGACCCAGTTAGACTGAAAGCGGCCAAAAAAGAGTTTGATGATATGCTCTCACAGGGAACTGCCCGCTCGTCTAACAGTTCGTGGTCTTCCGCTCTGCACTTGGTTAAAAAGAAGGACGACGGATGGAGACCATGTGGTGATTATAGAGCACTCAACGCTCGCACAGTTCCTGACAGGTATCCTATACGCCACATCCAAGATTTTTCCTATCAACTCTCTGGTTGTTCGGTATTTTCAACTATCGACTTGGTTAAGGCGTACAATCAGATACCAGTACACGTCGATGATATCCACAAAACAGCCATTACAACTCCTTTTGGACTTTTTGAGTTCCCGTACATGACCTTCGGACTGCGCAATGCAGCACAAACCTTTCAAAGGTTCATGGATGAAGTACTACGTGACTTTGATGAGTTTTGTTTTGGTTACTTAGACGACATTTTGGTATTTTCCAGTTCTGAAGAGCAACATCAGCGCCATCTCAGACTACTCTTCACCAGGCTCAAGGAGTATGGTGTTTTGATAAACACATCCAAATGTGTCTTCGGGCAGCGACAGGTAAAATTTCTTGGTTACCTAGTGTCAGGTTCTGGGACTCAACCTTTAGAAACGAACGTAAAAAGCATACAGGAGTGCAGCGTGCCTAAAACTGCTAAGGAATTAAGACGTTTCCTTGGTATGTTTAACTTTTATCGTCGTTTTATTCCCGGCGCCGCAAACATTCAAGCACCATTAGACTCTGCGCTTTTAGGACCCAAGATGAAAGGAGCTAGGCCGATCACAATGACACCTGAGATGATGGAAGCTTTTGATAAATGTAAGACTTGTTTATCTCAAGCCACGTTATTAGCTCATCCAGATTCATCTGCAGAGCTAGCTATTGCCACTGATGCATCTGATGTCGGTATTGGAGCAGTACTTCAACAACGTGTCAACAACGTATGGCAACCTCTTGGTTTCTTTTCTAAGAAATTAACATCTGCACAAAAGAAGTATAGTCCTTACGACCGAGAGCTTTTAGCTATTTATGAAGCCATTAAATATTTTCGACACATGGTTGAAGCTAGAAACTTTGTGATTCACACTGATCATAAACCTCTCACCTATGCATTCAACATTAATAGGGAGAAATGCTCACCGCGTCAGTATCGATACTTTGACTATATTTCACAGTTTACAACCATTATTCAATACTTACCAGGACGTTTGAACGTAGTGGCTGATACACTGTCACGACTGGAAGAGGTGAGTCGTTCTATTGATTACCAGGCTCTGGCATTTGCTCAAGATACTGATCCTGAACTGCTAGGTCTGCTTCAAAAAGGCTCATCGTTAAAACTGGTTAAGGTAGACTTGCCAGACTCTAACCAGAAGATCTACTGTGACGTATCAATGTCTTCTCCACGCCCGTTCATTACTGAGAAATTTCGCCGACAAGTTTTTGAAGCGTTACACAGCTTGAGCCATCCTGGTAGGACAGCTACAGTGCGACTGGTAACACAGAGATTCGTATGGCCAGGGATTCGCAAGGACTGTAGAGAGTGGACACGAGAGTGTATACTTTGTCAAAAGAGCAAAGTTCACCGTCATACCCTTGCTCCCTTATCCTCAATCCCAACTCCTACGTCGAGGTTTGCACACATCCACCTCGACATCGTCGGACCTTTAACAATTTCGTCTGATTTCAGGTATTGCCTTACAGTCATCGATCGTTTCACACGATGGCCTGAGGCATACCCACTCAAAGACATCACAGCTGATTCCTGTGCTGCCGCCCTTCTCTCTGGTTGGATAGCAAGATTTGGTTGCCCTCTTCGAATTACAACCGATAGGGGACGTCAATTCGAGTCGCATCTCTTCAGGGCACTATCAGCCATGATTGGTGCACATCATTTTAGAACCACTTCATATCACCCAGCTTCCAACGGCTTGATCGAGAGACTCCATCGGCAGCTAAAAGCAGCTATCATGTGCCATCCCTCTTCAACCTGGACGGAAGCACTGCCGTTAGTGCTGCTGGGCATCCGTAGCGCCTGGAAGGACGACATTCAGGCTTCAGCAGCTGAGCTGGTTTACGGGGAGCCCCTTCGTCTTCCAGGGCAATTTCTCGCACCCTCTGAAGATTACAAGACAGGTGATATCACAAATCTGGTTACTCGTCTTCGTGCTGGTATGGCACGACTCTCGCCGAAGCCCACGTCATGGCATAGGACAGGTCCTTTTCATATGCCGGCCGACCTTGCAGACTCGACACATGTTTTTTTACGACAGGACCACGTCCGCAAACCACTGGAACCACCATATGCAGGCCCGTACAAGATTCTTAAAAGGACGCCTAAATATTTTCAGATAAACATATGTGGTAAGCCTAACAACGTGAGTGTGGACAGGCTCAAGCCCGCATATGTTACGCGAGAGGCCGTTCCTGTATTAAGCCGACCAGCGACTGCACCAAAGGCAATCTCTCAGTCTGATGTGGAGCAGAAACCTGAGAAGCGGACACGCAGCGGAAGAACAGTTAGATTTCCAGACTACTATCGCCCTTAACCAGGTCTCTGGGGGGGAGTACTGTAGTGAATATTATCTTTTAATAAAATTAATTCATAATCATAATAATAACTAAAACTATTTTATTCTATATTTACATTATATTCTTACACTACGTTTTATTTTCAAATTTACTTAAAACTAAAGTGTTAATATTTATATTTATTAAAATCATCCGCACGCAGCGCATTCGCATGACAAACTTGTTTCGAGTTTTTTTGCTGTGCGTGACGTAGCCTGCTTGCTAGCTACGAGTAAAGAGTCGGCTACTATCGCTTGCGACGTTCACTTGTATTAATATTGTACTCATTGCTTGTATTCAATTTTAAGCCTTATCTTCTTGCTAATACGTATCTGTTTCGCTTATCTATTTCTTTTAGTATTTCTTTAAATTTCTTTATTTCCTTCTGTGAGTGTGTAAAATTATTCTCTTTGTATCTCCTTAAGTGTTGAATAAATTTGGACAATTATTCCACAAAATTTTGGAAATTTAATTTCACTCCATAATTAAAAATATAAAATATTATTAAATAGCGTATTTCACAAAAACCGCTATACATTAACAAAATCGGACAATCCATTCAAAATATATAACGAATTTAAAAATGTGATATTTTTAAAAGAAAATCATGAAATTATTATTTCATAAAAAATGCGGAGTGTAGCCTCGCGCACCATAGCGAGTAACTCTGCAGAGTGGGGGGAAGTTGCATCGATATCACTAACACTATGAAGACAACCGATTAGGTGTTTTGTTTCTTTATTTGAATTGAATAGGCCCTGAAACTACGGGGCCGATTTGGAAAATTCTTTTACAATTGGGCGATTAACGTATAAAAAAATACCAAAAAAACCTTATATCGCGTACGCTGTGGAAGTTATTGACAATAGGGCAAAGTAATTTACTAAAATTTTATAGAAGACATCAATATCTACAAAAAAGTTTACAATACCATGTGTAACTGTTACAGTTATGCCACTAATTTTCAAAGGAAAATGTGCAAGAACAGAGCCGCCATCGAAGGGCAGAGGGACATCTCAAAATATATGTATTATTGTGAAAGCATAAAAAGAGTGTGTATAGATTATAAATCATAAGAAATCTGCCGCCTGTATTAGTGATAGAATAAAACATTGTCTTATCTCTATATATTATAAAATAAGAACGCCTTCCGCCTCTGTCTGGCCTTTCTAACTCTTCATCTTCAAAACCACCCAACGGATTTTGATGCGGATCACCGTTAGGTAGAGTATTCTGTCGTCATAAGGATAAAGGGCACAAATAACATTTTGTAAATATCGAGAAAAAGGGGTTTAAAGTATTTTTTGGTTTTGTTGAAAAAAAACACCAATAAAATTGGTTTTTCGAAAATGTGCAAATGTAAATACTTGCATTTATATTGTAAGTATAAGACCATGGTTTTGTAAAGTTCTATTTTTAATGTGTATAATAAATAATTCGTTTTTTTCTTTTCAACTTAACATAAAAAATAGAGTAAAATCAGAAATATTACGATTTAAAGGCACATACAGCCAAATGTGCCTTTTCTTTGTAAAATTTTTAACCAAATTTTTAAAGTGTTACAATAAAAAGAAGATATTTTTTTTTATTCTCTCTCTTTTCTTTGTAACACTATTGTTAAAATTACATGCAAAATATTTTTCTATGAATACAAAATGGTACTTGTGATAAAATCAAACTTTTATTTTAAAACATTGAGAGAAACAGTTCTTTTTTACCAGATGCGCTATGCCATTATTAGGTCAGAAAAAGTATGTCCCAGTCCATGTCTCTCTATGTATATGTTTACTCCCAATAGGCATAAAACTTTGATTCAAAACAATAAGCCGCGGGCAAAAGACTGCAGTTTTAAACTCTTCCATTTGGAGTAGGTAACATGTTAATCTAAAGGTAAATAGTATATTGAGCGCTCACTCACTCCATTGACATTATATGATTTGATTTTAATTTCTGTTCCTATTAATATGGTGTTAAGTCGGATTCACAGTCACTTTCATTGCTACTAATGTTATGTTTGCATGTTTTTCCCGACTGCTAAGGAAGGGTTATTACTTTTAAATTTTGCCTAACACTGAATCTTTAAATTCAATATATGTCCAAATTTCTTTATTTGATGCTTGTACGGAGTTTTGGCACTTTTAGATGGGACAGATATTTGTTCGTTTTCAAACTTTTTGTTGCGTAAAGCAGCATCTACAAATCCTGTGCTCCGTGATGACGTATTGTAATAACTAACAAAGAGAATAGTATAACCATTAGCTAAGCTTTTAAGTATTTGTAAAAAAGTTCGTCTTTCAGCATTCTTGACATTTATAGCTACGAAGTTATAATGCGATGTAAAAGAAAAGTACAAATAAACAAATGAAGTAATTACAATATAACTTAATAATATTAATTTAGCTAAAAGAGTTGTCTATATAGACATTTCCCGAAAAATGTACCACTATTAATTTGATATTTAAAAAATTTCAACATAAAAATATGCAGTACAACGCTTAAAAAACACGGTTATAAGGACTATTTTAAAAATTACTTTGTAAAAAATTTGGGTTTTGATTTTTGCCATACCAAAACGTTTTAACAACAACTTACTATTATTAAATAAAGAATACACTGACACATTAAATTAATATCGCCGTACAGTAAGTAACGATGGTATAAGTATAGAAATAAATTACAAACCAATCTTACCAGGACGGCGAACTGATAGGCATAACTGCCGTAATTCCCTACATACTTCTTCCTTGTCACTTCATTTTAATTAAGTGTTTTTTAGTAGTAAAGACATAAATGACAGTTGTGACTTTTTTTCTACATCAATAATGTAAGGTATACGCCTTTTATACTAAACATACGTCAATTACGCCTTTTCAATAAAATATATTTAAAATATACATGTGAATAAAAGTAACATCTCACAATGTGCCCTTTTCTTGTACTAAAACTTGCAATAGGGTGCAGTTGTGCCTTTTGGGCTTATGATATCTCTGTTTATATTATTACTAAAAATAAACAAAAAATTAGGCAGATAAATCTTATTTTCCTGATGCCGAATATATATATAACTCAATTTTGCAGAAAATGTTAGTTGTGCCTTTTTACCTTATGACGGCAGTATTAACTACGTGACAGAAATTGGAAAAACATATTACCATAGTAATAGTTCATAGAGTATAAAGAAATTTTAGCAGAATAAAACATTTATATTTTTTATTAAGAACTCTCCCAACCCTCCCTACCCTCCCAACCCTCAGAACTCTCCCAACTCTCCCAACTCTCCCAACTCTCCGAACTCTCCGAACTCTCCGAACTCTCCGAACTCTCCGAACTCTCCGAACTCTCCGAACTCTCCGAACTCTCCGAACTCTCCGAACTCTCCGAACTCTCCCGACACTCCCGACTCTCCCGACTCTCCCGACTCTCCCGACTCTCCCGACTCTCCCGACTCTCCCGACTCTCCCGACTCTCCCGACTCTCCCGACTCTCCCGACTCTCCCGACTCTCCCGACTCTCCCGACTCTCCCGACTCTCCGGACTCTCCGGACTCTCCGGACTCTCCCGACTCTCCCGACTCTCCCGACTCTCCGGACTCTCCGGACTCTCCCGACTCTCCCGACTCTCCCGACTCTCCCGACTCTCCCGACTCTCCCGACTCTCCCGACTCTCCCGACTCTCCCGACTCTCCCGACTCTCCGGACTCTCCGGACTCTCCCGACTCTCCCGACTCTCCGGACTCTCCGGACTCTCCCGACTCTCCCGACTCTCCCGACTCTCCCGACTCTCCGGACTCTCCGGACTCTCCCGACTCTCCGGACTCTCCCGACTCTCCGGACTCTCCCGACTCTCCGGACTCTCCCGACTCTCCGGACTCTCCGGACTCTCCCGACTCTCCGGACTCTCCGGACTCTCCGGACTCTCCGGACTCTCCGGACTCTCCGGACTCTCCGGACTCTCCGGACTCTCCGGACTCTCCGGACTCTCCCGACTCTCCCGACTCTCCGGACTCTCCGGACTCTCCGGACTCTCCGGACTCTCCCGACTCTCCCGACTCTCCGGACTCTCCGGACTCTCCGGACTCTCCGGACTCTCCCGACTCTCCGGACTCTCCGGACTCTCCCGACTCTCCCGACTCTCCCGACTCTCCGGACTCTCCGGACTCTCCGGACTCTCCGGACTCTCCGGACTCTCCGGACTCTCCGGACTCTCCGGACTCTCCGGACTCTCCGGACTCTCCGGACTCTCCGGACTCTCCGGACTCTCCGGACTCTCCGGACTCTCCGGACTCTCCGGACTCTCCGGACTCTCCGGACTCTCCGGACTCTCCGGACTCTCCGGACTCTCCGGACTCTCCGGACTCTCCGGACTCTCCGGACTCTCCGGACTCTCCGGACTCTCCGGACTCTCCGGACTCTCCGGACTCTCCGGACTCTCCGGACTCTCCGGACTCTCCGGACTCTCCGGACTCTCCGGACTCTCCGGACTCTCCGGACTCTCCGGACTCTCCGGACTCTCCGGACTCTCCGGACTCTCCGGACTCTCCGGACTCTCCGGACTCTCCGGACTCTCCGGACTCTCCGGACTCTCCGGACTCTCCGGACTCTCCGGACTCTCCGGACTCTCCGGACTCTCCGGACTCTCCGGACTCTCCGGACTCTCCGGACTCTCCGGACTCTCCGGACTCTCCGGACTCTCCGGACTCTCCGGACTCTCCGGACTCTCCGGACTCTCCGGACTCTCCGGACTCTCCGGACTCTCCGGACTCTCCGGACTCTCCGGACTCTCCGGACTCTCCGGACTCTCCGGACTCTCCGGACTCTCCGGACTCTCCGGACTCTCCGGACTCTCCGGACTCTCCGGACTCTCCGGACTCTCCGGACTCTCCGGACTCTCCGGACTCTCCGGACTCTCCGGACTCTCCGGACTCTCCGGACTCTCCGGACTCTCCGGACTCTCCGGACTCTCCGGACTCTCCGGACTCTCCGGACTCTCCGGACTCTCCGGACTCTCCGGACTCTCCGGACTCTCCGGACTCTCCGGACTCTCCGGACTCTCCGGACTCTCCGGACTCTCCGGACTCTCCGGACTCTCCGGACTCTCCGGACTCTCCGGACTCTCCGGACTCTCCGAACCTTTTTTTTATATTTATTATTATAAATATTTATTTTTTTTTTTTTTAAAAACGTAAAATTTTCTTTTTTTATTATTATAATATATAAAATAAATAACGTGTTATAAATAAATAACGTATAAATAATTAACGTGTTATAAATAAATAAATAAAATGTTTTTTAATTTTTTTGTTTTTTTAATTTAATTATGTTAATATTTTTTTTAAGGTTTAGGTAATTCATTACATTGGCTCTTACGTGAGTGATATTCGTAATTCTTTACGAAATGTATGTATTTTTTATTTATTGACATGTTGTTGCCACTATAAATAAATATTGTGTTACTAATATTAAATAAAACTACTTTTATTAATCAGTTACATGGATTTTAGTAGTTTTGTTCTACTCACCCATGTGAACACATGACATATGTACAAAAAGCAATTTTAACATAAATACTTTTAGCAAGGTAGTTTCAAATAGTAGCTGAAGGCATAAATAACTGAATGATTTCTAAAGTAAGCAATTACAAATAGGTATTAACCACATTCATAATAATCAATTACCCGAATAGTCGAGGTTATGTGGCAGAGTACGAGTAGTACTCTGAACCACACCAGAGCCAAGACTTCACCTAGATAATTATAAATAGGTCTTAACCACATTTATAATTAAAATAACAATTAATTAATCAAATAATTAATTGTCCAAATAGTCGAGGTTAGCCAGTGGTAGAGCACGAGTAGTGCTCCGACCCACACCAGAGCCAAGACTGAACGTGCAACGCCCGTGCAGCCTTTTATATCATCGTTCACAAATAAGTTGCAGGGTAGAATAATAAGAATTGATGACGCAATCGCGTCATAGTGGCGTGACTCCTGTACCAAAGCATAAATTGCGCAGGAAGTGGAAATCTTAAGTTTTCAATTATTGTTTGTGTGATGACAGAAAAAAGTCGACAAAGATGTCAATATTTAATATTCTCCAATATAAGTTGAAACTTTCTCAAGCAGCCACGTAGTTCTTGCAATTTGTGTATGATAGATTTGTTGTATTAGTACTAATATGTAATCCATATTTTAACCCGGAATTTATGTGGGAAAAATTACGTTTGCAGTGTGCGCGCAATTACAGTTTACCTAGACAAATATGAAATAAATAAACATTTTTCTTTTAAATATGACTATTCTTGCAAGCTCAATCAAATTAATTCCAAAAGACTTAAAATTACAATGCACAACAGCGTGGATAACCAAACTAAAAAACTATTCATTTTGATGGTTCTGTACCTCAAAAGAAAAAAACAAAATCCTTATAGGATAACTTTGTTGTCCGTCTGTCCGTTTTTAATTGTCATTATAAATATATAACGCAGGCCATACATACAACTGTATCGACTCATGTTTCATTTATCCCTCCATTCCCACCAAAAAACTCTCTCTGTATCTGGTCTAGGGCAGGTGCACAGTCCTAGGGCCAAAGGGCGCACCCAGGGCCCAAGCGCCAGAGGAAAGGAGCTGGACTAGAGAATGCTTCAATGCTAGCTCTTTAGTAAAGTAGGTTTAGAAACAATTGCACATATTTTGGAGCTCTTTAAATAATCATCAATCATCAATCTTTCGTTCATCAATCTTTCGTTTAAATATTTTTACATAAAAGAATAATAGGTACACTACCTATTACGTTGTTTATGATTTTTACCATTTAAGTATTCTGTTGTTTGTGTCGTTTGTTTAAGTAACGCAGTTCAGTATATTAGATAAATAATTCAGTAGTTTAAGCGGGCGAAGCCGCGAGTGGGTCGCTAGTACATAATATAGATCCAATGTAAATAGTAATAATTCATGTAGTTGTCACAAAGTGATGACGTACATCTTTTTTAAATGTCAGTAATGATTTTGCCTGACGAATATTATAAGGCAAACTGTTCCACAATTTATAGCTTTTTAATAAAATAATAATTTTATATATAGTTTGGATTTAGAATACAATAGTAATCAGTTTTGATAATTTGTGAATACTATACATAGTAGAGAAAGAATTTTAATTTTGGCTGAAGTTGGGTGCAAAGAGGCAAGTAACAGTAGCGCGGTGTTCACTGCACTTGCTATGTACTATGGAAGAACAATTTGAAGATCTCAAAGAGTAGAAATATCGGTATTGCCAAAATTTTTAAATATATTAAAGATTTTTTTTTCAATATAATAAAACGATCAAATCAATTTTTTATCACTAAAAGTCAAGGTGGAAATAAGAAACGTTGACAAATTTTAATGATTTTCATATTTTATTTGGCCATAATCCTTTTAACTGAACAAAGAGTGTCATAGAACCAGTACAAATCGGTCGTAAGCCCGTATTTATAAATCGTTCTAAAATCTGAGATTGATCTGGAGATACTGTTTTCATTCTTAGATATATAAAACGGCATCTCAAGATCGTTCTCAGACTCGAGAGCGGCTTATAAATAAGGACCTAAATATAATCTATGTGGATAATTAAATCGTTACTCTGTACGGAGTACTCGTCGCTTTTCAACTAATGTCAGAAGAACACGTATCTTCACTCCTCATTTTATCCTTTGTTCACATGCTCGAGTGCATTGTATTGCATCTTAAGGTTATTAAACTGAAATGTAATTATTATATGTAAAGTATTAAATTATGTATGCAAAAATTGTATGCGCACTCTGTGAATAAGATAGCCAATTTTAAGAGTAATACCTTTGACGAGATTTTTCTAAGTTCTTTTCTGAGCTTATATTAAAAAGATGTTATAATTTATTTCAAAGAAATAAAATTAATCTAAAAATATTCAGTTCAGGAGGAGAGTGCACGGAGGGCCTTGACACTAGATCAGCTTCACGCAACATTCTGCACATAGCGGAATTCAACGCCGAGTTTTTGTCTTGGTGTCTCAACGCCAAGTTTTTTGCAGAGCGAAGAAATTAGAACTGAAGACTAATTAAAGACTGAAGATCGAACCCACAGCCGTCGCATTTCAATCACACCTTTGTGCCCCTGCGCCACGACAGCCACACATTAGGTGCTCTATTGACTAAGGCGAAGCTAATAGCGTATCTATAAGATCTCATAAAAGATGTGAAATTACGTTTGGTTATGTCGATTCTTGATGAAAATGATTTCCGATCAATAAAAGCCCTAGTTTTTATATAATAAAACCTATATAAATAGTTTTTTAAAAATATTTCATTATAAACCATTTCAAATGTAAATATTAACAATTAAACACTAACAAAACACGAATAAAATAATTAAATTACAACTATTAGTTTAATAATATGTCATTGAAAAATTTATTTTGATTTTAATTATTGTGTTTCGGACATAAAAATGAATGGCTCTATGTTTCTCATTCCACATTTCATACTTGCGGGTGGTCCCCGTATCATGTGGATGTAATTAATTACTCTACGGTGTCATATTGGTACCCAAAAGCGGTGGCGACTTCACTTCTTACAAGTATCCACGTTTGTTCCAGTTTTAGACATTGGGTGCTTGAAATAGAGAATATATTTGTTGTTTTGAATTCAACATATTACATTTTTGTATGTAATGGTATTGTGTGAGTGTAAAATTAGATTAAAATAATCTGTTTTGTGGTGCGTATAGCGTCTGAAAGTAAACGCGATGGGTGTCGGTTCGATTCCCGATTGGTGTTAATTCATTATTTTTATTTCTCGCTCTGATTATGACAAAGCACAGCATTGCGGTTAGCCTATCAATACACAAAATTGAGCAGAAAGCTGTGAACGGTGTGTCTTAACACTTAGTTGCCTCTACCTACTCTACTAAAAAAATATACTTGTCTTTAGCCATATAATACATATAATCTATACATATAATAAAATTATAACAACCCCATGTCTGTACATTACAGATATTTAAGAAAAAATAAGATGGGGGATCTTTATTCAACCAATAGAAGCCAAAAACATGATTTAAAAAATTTTTGTCTGTCTGTCTGTCTGTCTGTTTGTTGTTCGCTTTTCACGCAAAAACTACTGGACGGATTTTGATGAAACTTTTTTTGTTATATAGCTATTAGTCCTCGCTAACATATAGGCTATCCTTTTTTTGGAAATTCGCCCTTTAAGGGGGTAAAAAGGGGAGGAGTAAGTTTGTATGAAACTCCATCAGTTTTGAAGCTAATTCGATTAAAATTAATATTCGGCTATTTGGTTACAAAATAAGAATGATGCAATGAGGATTTTTGGAAAATATGCCTAATAGGGGCTGAAAAAGGGGGGGTAAGTTTCCATGAAACTCCGTTAATTTTGAAGCTAAATCGATGAAAATTAACGCTTTTTACGTGAATTGCCCTTCGTTTTGTGACATTTACCTGTTTAAAGAATCATAATAATAATAACAATACGTAAATGTAGAGTACTGCGCGAGTGTAGAATCAATAAAGTGCATATGCAAGTACGTAAACAAAGGAAGTGATCAAGCCACATTTGGATTGCAGAGCAGTGATCGTGATGAAGTGACCAAATATCAATCTGGTCGCTATATCAGTACCTCGGAAGCGGTGTGGAGAATACTTGGATTTTCTATCCACGACCGACACCCAACTGTAATGCATTTAGATGTCCATCTAGAAAACGGACAGCGATTATATTTCAATCCAGAAAACGTACGGGAACGCTTAGAAAATCCACGCCGTACCACACTCTTAGCATATTTCAGTCTGTGTCAAGAAGACAGTTTTGCACGAACGCTCCTATACAATGAAGTACCGTCGTATTACACGTACAATAAGCAACAAGGAGTATTTAATAGACGCCGACGGGGACAGCCGGTGGAGGGGTTTCCAGGAGTATATCGCGAGCATGCACTAGGACGAGTGTACACGATTCATCCGAGTAATAATGAATGTTATTACTTGCGTCTTTTACTGCACACAGTCCGGGGAGCTACTTCTTACACATATTTAAAAACTGTTAATGGTGTTGAGCATTCCACCTTTCACGAAGCTTGCAGCGCATTGCGTCTGCTAGATGACGATCGAAATTGGGACGACACTCTTGAAGAGGCCGTAGTCAGCGACACTCCCATCCGATTGCGACATTTGTTTGCAATCATGATAGTGTTCTGCGGACTTGCCCATCCAATGCAGCTATGGGAAAAATACCAACGGCATCTATCCGAAGATTTTCGTTTTGCGGCTAGGCGCGCTGATGGAGATAGTGTGGCAGAGTCTGACGAGCGTATTATTAATCGTTGCCTTTGTTCACTTCAAGATATTGTGATTTCAATAGGTGGCAATCCTTTGAGTCATTATGGTCTTCCAGAGCCGCAGGAAACCACTGAAGTTCGGCGTGTTGGTCGAGAGTATGCAGCGGAGACAAATTATGATCGTGCCGCGATGGCCGAAATCGTGAACAATAATATTGGCACCCTCACAAATGAACAAAAGTCTGTGTATGAACGAATTTTGAGAAGTGTCAGTCAACAGGATGGTGGAATATTTTTTCTTGACGCCCCTGGTGGTACAGGAAAAACGTTTTTAACTAGACTGCTACTTGCTGAAGTGCGAAGACAAGAAAAAATAGCACTAGCAGTCGCCTCTTCGGGTATTGCAGCCACTTTACTTCCAGGAGGTAAGACCGCCCATTCCATGTTTAAGATACCTTTGGACCTAGATATAAATGAAACACCAGTTTGTGCCATATCCCGAAATAGCGAAAAGGCAAAGATTCTTGCAGAGTGCAGCCTAATCGTTTGGGACGAGTGTACGATGGCGAACAAGAAGGCCGTGGAAGCCGTTAATCGCACTCTACAAGATATCCGGTGAAATGATCACGTTATAGGAGGGGTTACAGTTTTATTTTGTGGCGATTTTCGTCAGACTCTACCCGTGATTACCAGAGGAACTAGAACTGATGAGGTCGGGGCATGTCTAAAACGCTCCGTGCTTTGGCCTCGGATAGAAAAATTGAGCTCGACGCAGAACATGAGGGCTCACTTAGGTGGAAACCCCAGTGCGCAGGAATTTTCTGGAGTTTTATTAAAAATCGGCGAAGGCTCATTTCCCGAATCAAGTAATTCAGTAACTCTACCCGACAACCTATGTAAAATTGTTGCTTCGGTGGAGGAACTCATTGATTTGGTTTATGGTGATGTTTCCCAATTAATAGGTCAAGACAATTCATGGCTTTGTGAGCGAGCAATACTTACGCCCAAAAATGACCAAGCCGCTGCCATCAACCAAATTATTCTAGAGCGAATTGAAGGAGACCAAGTTGTATACTGGTCTATAAATACAGTGGTAGATCAAATGGATGTTACAAATTACCCGGTTGAATTTTTAAACTCTCTCGCTGCACCTGGACTCCCCGCACATAATATTACTTTAAAAGTAGGCATTCCCATAATGTTGCTTCGTAATTTAACACCCCCTAAGCTGTGCAATGGAACTCGGCTAAAAGTAATTGCACTTCGAAGTAATATCATAGAAGCCGAAATTCTCACGGGTTGTGGATCTGGTGAAGTAGTATTTATACCACGCATACCGCTAATACCAAATCATTTCCCATTTCAATTTAAGCGCGTGCAGTTTCCCGTTACTCCATGTTTTGCGATGACCATTAACAAGTCACAAGGTCAGACACTTCGAGCCGCCGGTGTCGATCTTAGGACGAGCTGTTTTTCACACGGACAGCTTTATGTGGCTTTCTCGCGTGTCACTAGCTCCGATAATTTGTTTGTTTTGGCTCCTACAGGTAGAACATCAAATGTGGTGTATAAAGAAATTCTTTAGGCTTATTGCGATGTATTTCGACGTTCGGTATGGTAGAAGTACAAAGTGTCCTGATCAACATATATGAGAAGTGGTTATTTAACTGGCATGCAACACCTTCACTTTAAAAACATACGGAAATGACTCTATTATAATAGTTTTTTATCTTCTGTTGGCGCATTAACATCTCTTGGCGAAACGAAGTTCGCGGGCACCAGCTAGTTAATAATATATGAATTTAAATGGTTCGTAAGGTTATTACAATAATTATACTGTTTACTTTGAATATTCTCGTTCTATACTGATTCTACAGTAATTTGAAATATGGTAAGAACGTTGAAGTTCAAAATTTTTAGCCAAAGTTTTAAATTTATTTCTTTTGCAAGTTTTTAAATCTTTTTAGTTGAATAACTCCGATTTTTCCAAATTTAGCCTCGTCTATATATATAGTTGTATGTAAAAATGCATTTTGTTCAGTTTCACGCTGTATCCCGCATATAGCATAGGGTAGGCAGGGGGATCCTGGTGCTAGGATACTCTGTTCCCCACTTTCCGCCGAATTGCCGCGTAAACAAAAAATACAATTAAAACAAAATGATAAAGAATAATATTTTAAATATATAACAATATAAACTTTTAAAAAATATATCCCGCTACGTTCACCAGAACGTATGGCTTAGTTGGTCAGAGCGTTTGGACGATTTTCAAAGAGGCGCGGATCCTGCTACCTTCAAATTTTAATACGTTTTCTTAATAAGTATTTTTTTCCTAAGTATGGTAAGCACTTTAAAAAATGTAAAAAAAATATATGTAATTAATTAATATCAAAAACATTAATATGTAGGTACAATATCAAAAGGTCCAGCTTCCTGTAAGCCCGTCGCTCGGTTAATGAAGTCAAATTTTCGGTCCGATTGGTGCAGACTATGGATTCAGTTGACAAAGGTACCTATATGTATACAAAATATGAAATTACTCTCGGGTTTTTAATGAGAAGATATTATATTCGTTTATTTCAATGATATCATGTGTTAAAATATATCAACGGAAAGTCACATATATTTTATTAATTAAAGTTGATAAATCAATTTATGGGAAAGAAGATAGCAGCAGAGGCTAGACGTAGAGCAGAGGCACAAAGGGTGACTGTACAATCGAATGGTTGTGGATTCGATCTCTACTCGAGGAAATGAAATGCTTATTTACATTTATCTTTTCATTTCTTCGCTCTGGTGTCCAGGCAAAGCACTGCGTTGAGTTCCGACACTCAGCACGTAATGTCTCTAGAACTCGGTGGTTAGTGGGAAACGGAGTGTCTTACAGTAGGTTCCCTCTGCCTAAACTGCTGTGTGCGGGATACAGCGTGAAACTGGTTGATTGGTTTGATTGAAGGTTGCAGCAAAAAATATGAACTTATATTAACAGGTATGTACATAAATTAAATTATTCGTTTTGTCAATATGATTAACTATTAAAAATGTAACATCATTATGCGAAGGGAAATATGGAAGCCGTCGAGATGCAGTGTGTTACTGTAAATGTGGCGGTCGTGGATTTGATTTTGGGGAAATAAATTATTTAATATTGTTATTTCTTCGCTCTGGTATTAAGATAAGAGATCAATTTTAAAAAGAGAATTTTTGTATATGCATTCGATATTAAGTATTAAATGCTCGTCCTAATTATGGTGCACATTTATTGTTCATACACAGTACTTTCAATATTATAATATTTTTTTATTTTACAGTACACTAAATATTATTTGTTTACTAAAATTGGGTTAATAAATATTTATTTTTATTCTAAAACAACTGCATAATAAAAATATATTATTATTTTGTATTTGTGATATAATATAATTAAATCTTCGTTTCCTCTGAGAGAACTTTCTCCAGTGCACTCTGTACCGTGTAATCATAATCAGAAGTTAGTTAAAAACGTTCTCACATCGTACCAGAAGGTATATAACAGGGTAAACGAAGTTTCCATGCATCTATACTAATGCTAATGTAAAAGCAACAAAAGTTGGAAAAGGCAAATGGAATTTAACTTTTAATATAATATTATTTTATTATATATTTTTTATTTATATTATGTCATCTGTTCATTTTAAATACTTGATTGTTTTCGCCTTAAAGATATGGCTATTACTCCCACAGAGATAGATAGCCATCTCTTCCTGAAAGGTGGCTATTTCGTGATAGTATCACCTTTTATACATTCCCTTTGGTCAATTGTCTTATCTTATAAAATTAATGGAAATGTGTTACATATTAGATGATTAGTACATAATGAAATTATATTTTTTTTTTTAGTTTCACGCTGTATCCCGCACACTGCAGGGTAGGCAGAGGGAACCTAGTGTTAAGACACTCCGTTGCCCACTTTCTGCGGAATTCTATAGGCATTGCGTATTGAATCGACACCAGAGCGAAGAAAGTAAATTTAAGTAAATATTTCATCTCCTCGAGTGGGGATCGAACCCACAACTAATCGGACTTATAGTCACACCTTGTACTCCTGCGCCACGATGGTATATAAATGCTTTATTCATTTAGAAACTTCAATTAGTAAACTACACTCATATTATAAATTAAAAGTTTTTTTATTATTTTACAAATAAGTATTTTGAAATTTCCGTCCGGTCCACGCGAAAGGTATTAATAGAAACAAAATGAGAGGAGGCGTAGTCGGCGTGTGGCCGTCAAGCGATTGCGGGACGCGTCGGTGTCGGTTACATTGAGCCCTGGCTGCACTGTGGCTATATTGAACAGGAATATTAATAAATCAAAAGGGTATATGGCTGTATGGTTAACATTTCGTCCAGATATATTGATTTTCTTATACACTTGACAATGTTCAAAAAAACTATTATATAAACATCTTTTTGAATTATATTATAATTTCACATGCATATAAAAAATATGTGTTTTATATAATAAAAAAATATAATTATAAAATACATAGATATGTACCTAAATACAATATAATTTTTGTATCTTTTAAGAGATTTTGAGGTATATTTGAGAGAAAACCAATATAAGGGTTCCTTTTTTCCTAAAATGGTACGGAGCCTTAATAATGCAATTACTACTAATCGAGTTACTTTTTTGTTGGTTGGCATTAACTAACTGAGGACGCAAACATATTGTAAATATTTTAACATAATACATCCACGAATTAAGATCGAATGGGCGAGCAGTCATCAAAGTCAGTCAAAGTGACAGCCACGCCACCATGTTCAAAATAATTAATAATCTAAAAAAAATATAGCGTTGAAATAAACATGTGTCTACGCCCCAAAGCAATTAAATCCAAAAAAAAAACTTTGACTTTGACAGCTCCAATATATCGCAAAGTATCGCCAGAGATCGTGTTCGTGTGCGGTGCGCGCGCGCTTCACGCCTTATTAGCGCGGGAAATGGCTACTTCGAAAATGAACTGGCATCTCGTTTTGTAAACGGAACTCGGTTGTTTTTGACTTCTGACTTTGATCCAGATACAGGTTAATGCTTTTTGATACGGCAATTTAATTTTTCACGGAATATTTGGTTGGATATAAATATTTTTGTTGATTTAAATAGCTTTTGAGCGATGTGTAAAGTTTAAATTGATGTGTTTTTGTTTAGCGTTTATTGTGTGTCACTGTGGTAGGTCCTGAATAGAGTTTTTTTGAACGGATTTCGATTAAAAATAAAAAATAAAAACTATATTAGTAAAATTAGAGGCCAGTCGTGGCACAGTGGCACAAAGTGTGACTGTAAAATCGACTGGTTGTGAGTTCGATCCCCACTCGAGGAAATAAAATATTTATTTACTTTTATATTTTCATTTCTTCGCTCTGGTGTCGAGGCAAAACGCGGCGTTGAGTTTCGCCACTCAACACACAATGCCTCCAGAGCTCGGTGGAAAGTGGGGAACGAAGTGTCTTAACACTATGTCCCTCTGCCTACCCTGCTGTGTGTGGGATACAGTGTGAAGTTGATAAAAAAAATATTATAGTAAAATTAATATTTGACACCATCTAGTTGTGAACTGTTTTGGCGATAACGCCAGTTAGTTATTTAACGCCAAAACAGTTCTCGTAGATCGCTTCCACGTCCACATGGAGGAACACATGGATGAGGCAGCAGGCCATTTTAATCGAAATCGAACCCACAAATTGTCGTGCTTACAGTCTCACCTTTGTGCCCCTGTGCCATGACTGTCCTCATTGTCTTTTAAAAAAGACCCGCAAAGTATGCAAGATATATATTATACACGTCTTGCATATATGTATACAAAAACATTTCCAGCAAAGTTTGCGTCAAATCAAACTGGACTTTACGACATCGCAAAAATGACCAGATGTCAAACGTTAGGACTGACATGGAATTTTATACCTTAGTTCCCAAGAAATAAGATAGTTAAATTACAAAAATATAAAAAGCAAAATGATATCATAACAGCTAAGAGGGGTCAATAGCTGTATCCGATCGATGGCGGAAGCCACCAGTCGGCGGCCACCGGAAGAATGCCTGAATGAAGTGAAATTTATTTTACGGCTGCTCAGTCGACTTGTCCTTTTAATGGAAGATCAACAACTAAAATTTAAATAACTTAACGTTTGCTTGTGTAGTAAACGATGATTTAAACAAAGGGCTATGATCTTATAATAATAAATAATCATAGAAATCGCTAGTTTAATTCCTGATATTAAGAGATGCAGTAGGGTGTAGTTACTAATAAGTAAGTAAACGTAGCTAAGGGTTTTTTTTAAATATTTTTGACGTTCATTTAATAGATGTATTAAAATAGATAATTAAATTATATATAAATTTACATGTAAATTGTTTTCTTAGGGCTCCGTACCTCAAAAGGAGAAAAACGGAATTCTTATAAGATTAATTTGTTGTACATTTGTCTGTCTGCCAAGGGCATTTATCTCAAGATCCTGTAGATATATCGATCTGAAATTAATATCAAATATTCAGGTTTACGGTTCTTTGGAGCGCAGAAAAATTAAGCTTCTAAGTCAAGGCAATCAAAAGATACGAGCGTTTATACATCAATTTTGCTTTTTTTGTATCAAATTCGCCGCGTAATCAAAATTTATAGGGAAAATATATAAAAGGGAAAATTTTGAAAATTGAAAATTAATAGGTATTTCGTGGAAAAAATTAATACAAACTTATATTTATACATACATACATAAATTTTGTTGTGTTATTTAACTTAAGTTTGTCAACTTTTATTAATTGTCCTTTCCTTTGACATTCTGAAAATGTTCCCTCAGAATGCAAAAGACTTGCATTTGACCGTTTTTTTATTTTCTCGAAATAAATTTAATCTCATTATGTATTAAATGGTGGAACTCAACGCCGTTTTGCTTCGTTACCAGGACGAGGAAATAAAAAGATTAAATGTTTCATTTTCTGCAGTGGACATCGAAACTACAACCTGCTGCGTACGTTACAGTCTCACGCAACTTGATAGCCATTTTATAGCTTGATACAGTTAATAAATCGCCCCCTGCTATTATATTTAAAGTAACAAAATGTTTATTGTATATTAGTTTGGAATGAGGCATTACCTGAGGCACGACAATCTGTTCAATATCGAAAAAATCATCATCATCATCATCAGGACCATTCCATCTAGGTCAAAGGTACTATTCTCCTCCTCTGGATTATGACCCGTCACTGTTACTTCTAATTGTGCAAACTGAGGTTACTTTTTTTTAAATTGTGCAACCTGAGGTTAATTTTTTTTATAGGCTAATTATTATTATAATTGGTCAATGTATTTCTTTACAGAAGTCTTTATATATGGAATACATTTTAAGCAAACGACTCTATATTATGATATCTTCTCACAGATATATTTCTTTTCACTAAAAATGATGATTTAGATGTTTAGGTGGTCAATAGTTAGGTACTATCTCTTGGGGGAAAATTAAACACGTCGGTTGTGGGTACGATTTCCACTCGGAGAAAAGAATTTAATATTTTAATTTTCTAGCTTTAATGTTGTCATTTTCTAGCTCTGGCAAGGAAGCAAAGTGCGGCGCTCAGTTCCATTATTCAACATGAAATGCCTCGAAAAGTGCGAAAAGTGGGCAACGGTGTGTATTAATACTAGGTTCCCTCTGCCTACTCTGCTGTATAATAATTGTTATTTTAATTAAATTGTAATTATATTTTGTATATTACTATTAGAACAATAAAGAAACCAAATAAACGTGTAAGGGAGAGTGGGGTAATTGCGAACACCTAAGGAATAACTGAAATAAAATGTAAACAAATTAAAACACCAAAAGTTTTTATTAATCAGTCTTTTATTCAAGTAATCAGCCTTATTTATAAATAATCAACAGTAATAAATTTTTGGAAATAATAAAGTTATGATATAAAAACAAAACATATGGTATCCGGGATTACCCCACACTGCGTGGGGTAATTGCGGACACAGTCTAATCAAAGCATAAATCACATAAATAACCCTTGGAAGTGCTTTCTCCACTCGTGCACTTCTCGTGGGCCCATAGTTTACATTTGTAGCACATTATCCAATCTTCGGTAATCGGTTCTTCATATTTTTCTTCACAAATCAGACAATAATGCTCTTTTCGATTCTTCGACTTAATTTCTTTGCTATTTTCCTTTTTCTTATTAGTTATTAATATATTGGGATGCCTCTTTTTGAACCCATAGAACCAGTCCTTTCCTGCCATTCGGGATTTCTTGTCAAAATTGTGCTTTAAATGGTTGACTTCGGCAAACGTGAAGGCTATTTTGCGTACAATCTCAATTGTTAGACCATAAAATTGTTTACAGCAATTTAAAATATGTTTCTCGAGTTCTGCTTCCTGTCCTTTAGAAAATATAGCCTTTCTTCCAGTTTTTGGAGTTTTAATTGTTTCTTTTTGGATGTAGTCATGTATAGTGCTTTTTGGTACAGAATAAGTAGTAGCTGCCTTTCCTAGTGAAAGTTTTTTGTTTTTGACAGCCTCAACGGCTTTCTCCAAGTCCACTAATTTATATTTAGTCTCAGTCTTTCTTTGGTAATGTCTTGGCATCTGAAATATTTATTCATAATTTCTAACAAATATCTAAAGTGTATCAATTTATTGTGATAAAAAATACCTATTAACCGGGCTATTTACTATCTCTGTACCAAGATACAACAATTTTTTTTTTAAATGTTAATATGATTTCCATATTTTGTGAAACAGTATTTTTTTATTATATTAACAATTTGGTTACGTTATCTGGCTGTTAGCCATAAATTTTAAATTGAAAGTTTTACGCTTTAATAAACTTATTGTTTAGGGGTAACTACGGACGTTCGCCATTACCCTACTCGAATCGTCCGTGATTAGCCGACTCACCCAGAAACGCAATATATATATATATATATATATATATATATATATATATATTTAGGTTAGAACCATGCGGTGCACGATACAAGTGCTTCAAAACGTTGTTCAAATACAAGTTATTTTAGAAAAAAAACAACATTCTTCTATGTTTCTCGTACAGTAAAAAACATACATTCAATTTTACACAAAAATAAGATGAAATTATTAAGAAATCTTTAAGTTTACTTACTTTGAAGGGCGAGCGCGTCCTCACTTTAGAAATTATGGTTTGGCACTGAGTTCAGGGTCGACTTACGATTGACTCATTCAAAATGTCTCCTGTCTCGCTCTAACATAGTGAAACCTGTGCTTCCGCCATTACCCGCCGTCCGTGATTCCCCCACCCTCCCCTAGGTTTATAATCTATTGCTCTATTGGATTATCAATGGATGTGAAAACCAGATTGATGCTGATTACTTTAATTTGAACATTAAATTTCCTATTTTATTAATAAAATACAACGTTACAAGTTTTTACTTCTATCAGCAGTACATATGACTGCCATTTTTTTTAAATTACAATATTTTTTTGTATATGTTGCATCATTAAAAGATAAAAAATAATTATGAAAACGACTAGTTCCTCTCCATACGTCTTTATTACCAACTCAATATACGAATCATCTTAATGAAATTATAAGTATTTTAACAAAAACCTTAAATTTCATATAATTTTAACAAATTTAATTCATTTTAACTTTATTTGAGAATTGCGTAACACATTTCAACGGCCAGTCCGTAATTGACTCGAAATTTAATTAACCCTCGTATACAATTCGTATGTGTACTTTTATCCGGATTATAATAACGTGACTTTATTAAATTTTGAAATTCTATCATTTACAATATTACTAATGGCAATATCGACTTTGATAATTATAGTACATATTGTAATTAATATTTAGTTTAAAGGATTAAATTTAAAATATATACCTATATATGTATAACATGTAGATATATAAAAGACTGATTGAGGAAAAGAACAAAACTACGCAACATGGCGTTCAATTTGTCTTTAAAATACCCGTAATTTTAAGATGTCATTGGACTAAAGTCTTAAAAAGTATATGGATTGAATTTTTTTTCTATTTATATGTAATATTTATTTCAAACTGTAAATATTTTTTTCCTTAGCTTCACGTTGTATCCCGCACACTGCAGAATAGGCATAGGAAACCTGAGAATCTAGTGTTAAAACGCTCCGTGTTCCCACAACAAAAAACTTTTATATATTATAATTAAAAGTTATTGTAAACTTAACAAATAATATTTGTTTATTGCAACACTATGTATTTGTTTTAAACAGAACCAACACTTGGTTTCGTCTGAAAGTGGAAATAGATACTTTATTTTTAGTTCCCTTCGATTTTGTCACAAAAAAGTATATAAACTCCATCAGGATAACAAAGTCCTATTATAAAAATATATATCAGATGATAAAATGTGATCGTTTCATTGAGCTGTACCATCGAAAACACAATTTGTTATTTAAAGCCAAACGGCAGCGTCGTTACGCGCTCCAATTCTCTCGTTAGACCTATTTAAATTATCTGTTCGTATAATAATAAATCAAAGATTAACACGCGTGTCTGTTGATTAGTCCTTAATTATCAAAAGGGTTATAATTTAAAAAGAGATTTATTTTTCAGCTTCACATAGCAGAGTAGGCAGAGGGAACCTTGTGTTAAAACACTCCATCCTCCACTTTCTGAATCCGAATTTTGGAATCATTGCGTGTGAGTGGCAGAACTCAAAGCCATGCTTTGCTTCTATACAAGAGCAAAAAAATTAAAATATTTAATATTTTATTTTTTCGAGTGGGAATCAAATTCACAACATATGACCATTTACAGTCAAACACTTGTGCCATTGTGCCACGACTGTCCTCAAGATTTTTCTTTTCGTCTTAGACTAAAAAATATAAGCAGTAATGAATAAAGATATTACAGATTGCCTTGAATAGTAGAGAAAGTACTCTTCGTTTAGTTTTGCATTGCCGTACTATGTCTACAAATAAGAATATATTTAAATTATATTCAAGTCTGTACTTCGAGGGAAAATCGAATCCATATCCATCATGTTTAAACTGAGGCTGTACTGCGCCTATGCCTCTGTAACATCTATTGATCATACGAGTATATTGAACGAAAATAAAAATCTTAAAATATAGGGTGTGCCCATACAAACAACATTTTTCAAACAACATGCAAGCTATTATGAAAATGTGGAACATCGTGCGATTAAGTGGCTTTTTGTTCTTTAAGCTATCTATTTTTCGTATAATAGTTATCCAACTAGTTTGAGAATGTTTTAGCTTCGTGCTTCTTTGTGTACCTTCCAGCTTATATTATTATATTATAAGCCAAAAAAGAGAGTCCGTCGAGGCGCAAGGGCACAAGCGGGCACAGTTGTGAGTTTGATTCTCACTCAGGGGAATTCAATTTTGAATTTCTTCGCTCTGAAAATGGGAAAAGCGTGGCGTGAATCCCGCCACTTCGCACACCATGCCTCCAGAATTCGATGGAAAGTGGACAACAGAGTGTCTTAACACTAATTTCACTCTGCCCACCCTGATATGTGCAAAATAAAGCTTGAATTTAAAAATAAACACGTAAATAAAACTACATACGTCTTCTGTATCGCTTGGTACGATAATTCTAATTACCAGGGTGACTTACTTCTTACTTACTACCCCAAGTGTAAATGGAACCAACTACCGTCACATCTACAGTCACAGGCTGACCCGCTGCGCCACGACGGCCTGTTCTATATCATTTATAACTACAAAAAGTATATCTAATAATCTGTACATATATTTGCTTCATTTTTAATTAATTAATTCTGAGTAGCTTAGTAGGTCAATATTTCTTCGCTTTGATCAGTAATAAATTAAATTCACAAGAAGACTCAATAAATTCATTTTACGTGACAAAATACACTTATAGCAAAATAAATAACGAAAATTCAACGTTTTCATGACAGCCGCACGAAATAGGGCAATTGAATAATGTAAATAGTGACTTCATTTCTGGATTTGCTAAAATTATAAGGTTTTAGTGTTAATTCTTTTCATTGTTTTAAATTGGAAGCTTAAAGTTATAGAAGGTTCCATATTAGGAAGGTGAGGTGTGTCTCTGTAAATAGGTTAAATTAATTTTATATTATAAGCATTTGAAAGATGCCACAGTATCTTTTTTGAATAAACATACATTACCAGGCTTTGTTTTATGTGGGCCGGTACAAGAATGCACTATCAAATTTAAATATTCTGTAATAAATAAGTAGATGGAATTGATTAGTTTATTTATGAGAAAATTGTTTTGAATTCAAAAAGGCATCAGACAAGCAGAAAGATCCTTAATATTGGTTACCACATATGCGAGACTTATTACATAACCGTTATATAATACAATAGGTATATATTTTAATTAATGTTCAATTTTACATATTTTAACAAAAAAGAAACGTATTTTGTAAGGAAAATATCTTACCGTTTCATTATTACTTGGCCTTGAGTCCTTCACAACAATTGGATAAAAGAGGCATCTTGACTGGAATGCCTTTCGGGCGTTCTTTAGATCCAACTTTGAGAGCACAACGACACTCAACAAATATCAAAGTGTGTTACATGGTCTGAATATTGAAAATCTTGCCAACTTTATCGTACAAGTATTAGAAGTGCTTTATATGAAACGAGTTTTTGATTTCATCACGACCGGACCCTCAAAGTTTTTAAAATTTCAGTTTTTTGGTTTAATTAAATGTTGTAATATTTAGTAGTAACTAAAATAAAAATAAATAAATCAGCTTCACGCTGTATCCCGTACACAGCAGGGTAGGCAGAGGCAACCTAGTGTACTTTCGGCCGAATTTAGGAGGCATTGCGTGTTGAGGGGCAAAACTCAACGCCGCGCTTAACCTCGACACCAGGGCAAAGAAATGAAAATATAAATTTAAGTAAATATTTCATCTCCTCGAGTGGGGATCGAACCCACAACCAGTCGGTTTTACAGTCACACCTCGTGCCGCTGCGCCACGACTGGCCTCAATATTTTAACTACTTACCTATATAATTGCATTTTATTAATAAGATCTTTGTGGGCCAAAGTGTTGGAAAATTTGGTGTGACATTCGGTACGAGAAGTGTCTGGCGATAGAGGCCAACGCTTGACCTAAATTTCTGCGTCCACTCAGCCACTTTAATGTTAAAGAACCTAATTTTACTGCAGCCACCAGAAAAAGTGAACGTAAATTTTATAGAGAAATTATTTAGTACATTTTCGTTCTGTCGAAATTTTGTTATAATTATGAATATATAAATAAAAATATTTTAATTTTAATTAATAAATTTTGGTTGATACATTTGATTTGAGATTAATGTGATCATTGTATTTTGGTATTATTAGAGCTGATTGTCTAGACGTAAGACAATAAATTATGTATGCGATGGGTTATAAATTCGCTGTGCATAAATTAAATCGTTTATTATTGTTTCATTCGATCAGGGATTTAAAACTGTGCTGGTGTTTCCCTTGAGTTTCTCCTGGGTTTTTAGATCGTCAGTAAAGAACACGTAATTAATCTCCGACACTTAATTCTATATAAGTAATAAAATGTATGTAAACCAGTGTCGAAACTCAACGCTGCCTTATATATAACTTTCATGGATGATATGAAAGTAATTGAGATATGATCACACCTCAAGTGAGAATCTTTGGATCGTATACACGTAATAATGCCTCACAAATCTCAAATGTATCGAGATGTTGCGAGTCAGGATATTGCAAACATATGTTATAATATATGTAAGTTAGATTTACTATTATCTTGTTCTACGTATATGATATGTACATAAACCTTTTAGGAAAAAGGATTCTGAACCATTTCGCAAGAAGTCTACTACCCGTAGTATATTCTTAGATCCAATATCGGGCTAGGTGTAAAGCAAATACATATGCTTTCTATGTTATTCGTCCCGCTCGTGAAGAGCACACATCGGATATTGAGATCTCTAACATTTCGAGATGAAGAATACCGAAGGTGAAATCCTGATGTTGGCTAAGTTCGATTATACTTTAAAACTAAGTGCTATGACACCTTGTGGTTATCGCCTTAATAATATTTAATAAGAACTGAAGAATTTTATAATAGAATTTTGGTCGATTAATATTTTTGCCGATGTACACAGTTAATAAAACAGAAATTAGCGCTTTTGTGCTCTCTTTCATATATAAAGCATATCTTCATTGTAGAAGATATTTCAATAGTTCCCGTTAAGACTGTTTCTTAAGCTGTGTTTTTATATCTGCCACTGTAATATTCATGACATCGTTTAAAAAAATCTTGAAACAAAAAGAAATATAGATTTCCGAACAAATTTTCCCTTTCATTACGTTCAAATAGCCCCATTATCTAAGATCACATCATTATCATCTAACAACTTCGCCATCATATTACCATATTTATAAGCTTTTTATTCTCATTCAGATGATGATTCTTCAAGGCTATACTTACTGGTTGTACCTAACAAGCAAAATTCCTTCCAATTCAGTTGCCACGAAACAATTTTCATTAGGGTCCACTACGTGACTGCATTAATAAAAAGCTGAATGACACCCTCGTACTTTAAGGGTCCAAACTTTTGCATTTTGCCTCCCAAGATTGCGTATTCATGCAACTTACACAATTAAACTTAGCATATAATTTCGTACTACTAACCTTTGTGAGGTTTCACAGAGTAATTTAATAGTTCATGTCGTTTAATTTAGCTTAAATTATTAATGTGCTACCGTTTGTGTGTGTGTTTATGTGAGAGAGGCGGACTCAAACAACGTTATATTATGATATTATAACTTTAAATTATGTAAAATATGTATTTAAGTAATTAATAATTCAATAAAATATGTTACACGCCACAAAGTGTTGAGTATTTAAGAAAAATACTTGTTTGTCTTTTCGTTGTCCTTTATGTTAAGTTTTTCTCAGAGCAAACCAATAATTTATTTTTACTCTTTTATCACTTTTCTTCTTTATTTATTGTTATGGTAATTTTATTTTTATATAATTTTCATCAATAAAAAACCTATTTTGCATATCAAAAAATATTATAAACAATACTTAGAATTGTTATAGCTTATAGCAACAAACACCAAATTCAAATCGCCACCACACACATACCATACCTATATACGCACATACATATAAATAATTTCCATAGATGAATACATTAGATTCATCGTATTCAAAGACCATTACTGCTCAAATATCAGTCACTGAATTAATTATCACCCTTGTTTCCTCAGCATTGACATAACTGTGAGCCTCCCTCAGGACGAATGTTAGGTTACCCCGCCGTCCTCACATTTACCCTTTCTTGTTTGCAGAGGGAATATTTTCGAGTAGGTTATCAAAGTTGTACCCTTGTAAATGGCGTGATAACATTCAACCAATTACTAAATGGTGCTGTCTCTAGAGTCGTGGAGTTTAGATTAACATTAAATTCGAATATATCTTTGTGATGTGAATAAAAGTGGCTATATGTTGTGTATGGGTGAATTTGTAGGGAATCATATATATTTTTTTTAGATTCACGCTGTATCTCGCATATAGCACAGTCAGAAGGAACTAAAACAATCCGTTTCCCGTTCTCCGCCTAATTTTTGAATGCTGAGTGGCGGATTTCAACATAAGAGGGAAGAAAATGCAAATATGAAATATTTGATTTGCCCGAACGGGAATTGAACCCACAACCTGTCGTACTTATAACCATACTTTAGGTTTCTGCGCCATGACTGATCTTGACAATAAGTTAAAACGAATAAGACTTCAGATGGAGCTGTATTATAAGATTAACCCTCTACGACTGACGTGGCTTTATTTTTACTATTATACTGACGTGGTAGTCCACGAGACATCTTTTTAACATCAAATATTATTACAAAATTTACTTATGCAGCTATTTTATTTATATTTATTGGATTTTCAGTATATTTTTAATGTAGAATTTATTTTAAATATAGAAAACAAGATATATTTTCAAAATTAAAGTGTTTATTGACTTTACATAAATTACTGAGACCAGTCGTGGCGCAGCGGCACAAGGTGTGACTGTAAAACCGACTGGTTGTGGGTTCGATCCCCACTCGAGGAGATGAAATATTTACTTAAATTTATATTTCCATTTCTTCGCTCTGGTGTCGAGGCTAAGCGCGGCGTTGAGTTCTGCCACTCAACACGCAATGCCTCCAGAATTCGGCAGAAAGTGGGGAACGGAGTGTCTTAACAGTAGGTTCCCTCTGTCTACCCTGCGGTGTGCGGGATACAGCGTGAAGCTGATTTTTTTTTTGATAAATTACTCTATGAATGTTTTCTTTAATGACATGACAGAAAAAATACAAATCATCAATCATAATTACATTACACATTTGGAAATTTGACTATTACTTTAATCAGTCTAGGAAATATGAAAAATATTCATTGGTTGAATACAAAATTAGACAGTCACAAGATGACATCTTTTTTGACAATTATGAAACATAAATTGGCTTCAAACAGTCACAGAAACAATAAATTAGACTTTTTTTTATTTTTTTCGGATGAATAGGACACAGTTCTTTGAATACACAGCATTATTTATCCACTTCATTCAATTCACCTTCCGTGCGATTATGATCTGCAATTATAACGAGGGCTCCTGAATTATTTTCCATTTTTCGAATATGGTGAGATGAAAAATTCTTAATTAAATTTTGGCTATTATTACAAACAAAAATATACACAAAAATATAATATATAACAACAGTAGTATTAATATATTTAATTTATATAAACAGAATTAACTCTAAAATAACGCGAGACAATAAAAAAAACATATTATCTAAAATACAATGTAAATATAACTATTATACCAGTTCACACTTACCGTAACGCTGACGTGGTAGTCTCGTAGACATTTTACTCCCGCTATGCGCTCGTGGGCTCCATTCGACCTCCTGTCATACACTATCCGACGCGCAAGCTCATTACAGTTAAACTTAAATTTAAAAAAATATGGTAATAAGCCAAATTTTATATTTCGCGATGTCTATAGGACTACCATGTCAGCCGCAAAGGGTTAACTAGAATGTTAAAGAAAACAGTACAAAAAAGAAATTTTCCACAATTATTTAACAGACATAATAAAAAAAGACGCTTAAAAAAGGACTACGTTTACACAAATTACTACTAAATTTGATGTCAACCATTATCAAAGGACCAAAAAGACTTGCTCTCATCACGTATTCGCAAAGAAATGTAAAATTTAAGTGTCGCTCTACATCGGCTCTACATCGAGATAGTATTTGAGTTGGGCACATGCCAGCAATATCTACGAGCGGACAAACTAGGCTTGGACTTTTATAGCCTATTTTTGTTGTATTCATATGAATGATTTGTAGTTCAATTTCTTCGGTCCGACAAAATAAATAGATAGATAAAACGTACGTGTTTTTAAATACGCTTTTTACGTACATATGTATAGACAAGTATGTTTTTATTCTATATATCAAAAATATGCACATTTTTTCAGCCTCAGAGGGAACCTAGTGTTGAGACACTTCGTTCTTCACTCTCCGTCCAAGTTTCGGGGCATTGCATGTTGAGTGGCGGTGCTGGGACTGAACGCCGCGCCGTGCATTGTTATTAAAGCAAGAAATTAAAATATTAATAAAAAATAATCAAATCCCTGAAAGAAATTCGAACTAACAACCGTCGCGTTTACGGTCACACGCTTCTGCCACTGCGCCTCTACGGCCTCCCAACTACACGCACATTTATTAACATAAATCAATTGAAATAGATAGATTTTTCGCAATAGAGTAGAAATAATTAGTAATAGTAGTAATACAAATATTACTGTACTAACAATTGAAGTATTCAAATAGAATTGGCTTCTGTATTTGATTATATTAACGAATAATAAAGTGACGTTCTCTGCTCTAAATATTCATTGCATCGAATATTATTGTTGTATACGTTTAATATCGTATTTGCTTTAAGGTTTTAATATAATTGGTGAGTGAATTATATAGATTGGAATTAGTGATTTTTTGTTGTTAAGAAAAATATTTTTTTTTCAAACATGAGGTTAATGCTGTTAACTCTATTGCCCTTTGCCATGACAGCTTTAGGTTAGAAGGAAAAGGACAGAACTCAGTCCTTAAAAAATTACAAGCACTATGTGGCTGGTTGAGAGGATATCGTTGGCGGCAAGGGCGTACCCTGCGAGACTCGAACCTCGGCTTGCGGTTGTGCGGTTGTTGATCGGGCTGGATGAAAAACATATTACTCAAAAATTATACCTTTTGAAGCATAATTAGAAAAGTATGTAATAATAAATGTTTATAATAATTTTGAGTTAAAAGTCTTAGACGTTGCTTTTTAATATAACTGTTAGTATTTTTAAATGAAATAAGACTGGTCCTGATCTGGTCTGATCACACATACTTCCTTGAAAATTTCTTTGAATGTGACCAATGATGAGACAAAGGAAAAGTATGCAACAAAAAACGCATACGTGGTGTACTTACATATAAGTATGCTTTATAGTAAAAATAATTGTATTTTATAAATTAAATCACTTGTTTTCTTCTCAACACAATAATGCAAGGAAAACGATATCCACTCAAATGTACTATAGAAACCAAAACATTGTAAAAACATTGTAAAATCAATTCTGCTTATTCCATATTTGACTAACTTTAAAATTTAGTTACACTAACAAACAGACCGACAGACCAGACAGAGTACAAACGCACGTTCAAATATTTTGTATTAACAAACGCAAATTATTAAAACATCATGTAATTAAATGTAGCATTCAATTTCACTTTGTTATCACTGTCAACATTCTCTTTGCTGCTATCTCATTACGTATACCTAATTAGAATAACTAATGTGATTCAGCTTTGGTCATATAAAATGGTGATTTAGTTTTACAAATCTACTGGGGTATTGTTTTAAATCAGTATCCCGCTTATAGCAGGGTAGGCAGAGGGAACCTAGTGTTAAGACACTCCGTTCTCCACTTTCCGCCAAATTTTTACGGGAAATCAACGCTGGGCTTTTTACCTTAGAGCCAGAGCGAAGAAAATAAAAATATTAATAAATAATAATTCATTCCCTAGAGTGGGGATCGAACTCAAATCGTCGCGTTACACCCTTGTGCCCCGACACCACGATGGCCTCACTTATTATTTCATTTCACCATTTTTGGTTGGTTAAATGATTAATACATGTGAAAGAGATACTTCAACCTACATCTAAAAAATAAAGTTAATACAAAACTTGGCTGCGTCTATTAAGCATAACTTAGTGTTATGACTAGACTGGAGGCTTAGTTTCCTCGTGTGGGAGTCGAACCTACAGCCTGTCGAGTTTACAGTCACTCGCTTGTGCCCTACAATCCCTCAATATTAAAACGAATAAATAAGTCTATAATATTGTTTTTAGAAGACCTTTTAAACCAGTTCATATACTGTACTGGTTCAAAAGGTAAATTAATATGAATGATTCGTATTTACCTTCGAAATTTATACGATAGAGTTCATCTATAATCAAATAGTAAAGGACCACGTGATCAAAACTTGATTTCGTGAATAATATTGTTACACATATTATTACAGTATCTAATAAATAATATTGTTTATGAAGTAGGTAATAGGAACCATTTCATTTAATAACTGATGGTGTAATTATATTGGATATCAAATCACACTAGACCAAAAATAGCTAATTCTCTAATTTTCGCCAGAGTATGTGTACTGTATGAACATAATGATAGGATTAACGTA